>JAUALY010000001.1:32195654-32743154 GCA_030819805.1 Penstemon newberryi var. newberryi
ACTACTTTTTTCCCAAAAACAGTTTAACTCTTTTTTTATTGATTTCTTCGATTTTTTGAAAAATTTTACCGTTTTAACCCTTTTTTATCCTACTTAACATGTTTTTTAACCCATTTTTTCGATTTAACTCATTTTTTGATCAAATTCTCCTTTTTAACCCAAAATGTGACTACTACTTTTTCCCAAAAACAGTTTAACTATTTTTTTATTGATTTATTCGATTTTTTGAAAAACTTTACCGTTTTAACCCTTTTTTATCCTACTTAACGTGTTTTTTAACCCATTTTTTATCAAAACGACCCATTTTTTCGATTTAACTCATTTTTTGATCAAATTCTCCTTTTTAACCCAAAATGTGACTACTACTTTTTCCCAAAAACAGTTTAACTCTTTTTTTTTGTTGATTTCTTCGATTTTTTCAAAAACTTTACCGTTTTAACCCTTTTTATCCCACTTAACATGTTTTTAACCCATTTTTATCAAAACGACCCATTTTTTCGATTTAACTCATTTTTTAATTAAATTCTCCTTTTTATCCCAAAATGTGACTACTACTTTTTCCCAAAAACAGTTTAACTCCTTTTTTTTTTTGATTTCTTCGATTTTTTCAAAAACTTTACCGTTTTAACCCTTTTTTATCCTACTTAACATGTTTTTTAACCCATTTTTTATAAAAACGACCCATTTTTTCGATTTAACTCATTTTTTGATCAAATTCTCCTTTTTAACCCAAAAACTGCCTCCTACTTTTTCCCAAAAACAGTTTAACTCTTTTTTTATTGATTTCTTCGATTTTTTCAAAAACTTTACCGTTTTAACCCTTTTTTATCCTACTATCAAACGACCCATTTTTTCGACTTAACTCATTTTTTGATCAAATTCTCCTTTTTAACCCAAAATGTGACTACTACTTTTTCCCAAAAACAGTTTAACTCTTTTTTTGTTGATTTCTTCGATTTTTTCAAAAACTTTACCGTTTTAACCCTTTTTTATCCTACTTAACATATTTTTTAACCCATTTTTTCGATTTAACTCATTTTTGATCAAATTCTCCTTTTTAACCCAAAATGTGACTACTACTTTTTCCCAAAAACAGTTTATCCCTTTTTTATTGATTTCTTCGATTTTTTCAAGAACTTTACCTTTTTAACCCTTTTTTATCCTACTTAACATGTTTTATAACCCATTTTTTATCAAAACGACCCTTTTTTTTCGATTCAACTCATTTTTTGATCAAATTCTCCTTTTTAACCCAAAATGTGACTCCTACTTTCCAAAAAAACAGTTTAACTCGTTTTTTTATTGATTTCTTCGATTTTTTCAAAAACTTTACCGTTTTAACCCTTTTTTATCCTACTATCAAAACGACCCATTTTTTCGATTTAACTCATTTTTTGATCAAATTCTCCTTTTTAACCCAAAATGTGACTACTACTTTTTCCCAAAAACAATTTAACTCTTTTTTTATTGATTTCTTCGACTTTTTCAAAAACTTTACCGTTTTAACCCATTTATATCGTACTTAACATGTTTTTTAACCCATTTTTTTATCAAAACGACCCATTTTTTCGATTTAACTCATTTTTTGATCAAATGTGACTACTACTTTTTCCCAAAAACAGTTTAACTCTTTTTTTTTTGTTGATTTCTTCGATTTTTTCAAAAACTTCACCGTTTTAACCCTTTTTTATTCTACTTATCATGTTTTTTAACCCATTTTTTATCAAAACGACCCTTTTCTTCGATTTAACTCATTTTTTGATCAAATTCTCCTTTTTAACCCAAAATGTGCCTCCTACTTTTTCCCAAAAACAGTTTAACTCTTTATTTGTTGATTTCTTCGATTTTTTCAAAAACTTTACCGTTTTAACCCTTTTTTATCCTACTTAACATATTTTTTAACCCATTTTTTATCAAAACGACCCATTTTTTCGATTTAACTCATTTTTTGATCAAATTCTCCTTTTTAACCCAAAATGTGACTACTACTTTTTCCCAAAAACAGTTTAACTCTTTTTTTTGTTGATTTCTTCGATTTTTTCAAAAACTTTACCGTTTTAACCCTTTTTATCCCACTTAACATGTTTTTAACCCATTTTTATCAAAACGACCCATTTTTTCGATTTAACTCATTTTTTAATTAAATTCTCCTTTTTAACCCAAAATGTGACTACTACTTTTTCCCAAAAACAGTTTAACTCTTTTTTTTTTTTGATTTCTTCGATTTTTTCAAAAACTTTACCGTTTTAACCCTTTTTTATCCTACTTAACATGTTTTTTAACCCATTTTTTATAAAAACGACCCATTTTTTCGATTTAACTCATTTTTTGATCAAATTCTCCTTTTTAACCCAAAAACAGTTTAACTCTTTTTTTATTGATTTCTTCGATTTTTTCAAAAACTTTACCGTTTTAACCCTTTTTTATCCTACTATCAAACGACCCATTTTTTCGACTTAACTCATTTTTTGATCAAATTCTCCTTTTTAACCCAAAATGTGACTACTACTTTTTCCCAAAAACAGTTTAACTCTTTTTTTGTTGATTTCTTCGATTTTTTCAAAAACTTTACCGTTTTAACCCTTTTTTATCCTACTTAACATATTTTTTAACCCATTTTTTCGATTTAACTCATTTTTTGATCAAATTCTCCTTTTTAACCCAAAATGTGACTACTACTTTTTCCCAAAAACAGTTTATCCCTTTTTTATTGATTTCTTCGATTTTTTCAAGAACTTTACCTTTTTAACCCTTTTTTATCCTACTTAACATGTTTTATAACCCATTTTATATCAAAACGACCCTTTTTTTTCGATTCAACTCATTTTTTGATCAAATTCTCCTTTTTAACCCAAAATGTGACTCCTACTTTCCAAAAAAACAGTTTAACTCGTTTTTTTATTGATTTCTTCGATTTTTTCAAAAACTTTACCGTTTTAACCCTTTTTTATCCTACTATCAAAACGACCCATTTTTTCGATTTAACTCATTTTTTGATCAAATTCTCCTTTTTAACCCAAAATGTGACTACTACTTTTTCCCAAAAACAATTTAACTCTTTTTTTATTGATTTCTTCGACTTTTTCAAAAACTTTACCGTTTTAACCCATTTATATCGTACTTAACATGTTTTTTAACCCATTTTTTTATCAAAACGACCCATTTTTTCGATTTAACTCATTTTTTGATCAAATGTGACTACTACTTTTTCCCAAAAACAGTTTAACTCTTTTTTTTTTGTTGATTTCTTCGATTTTTTCAAAAACTTCACCGTTTTAACCCTTTTTTATTCTACTTATCATGTTTTTTAACCCATTTTTTATCAAAACGACCCTTTTCTTCGATTTAACTCATTTTTTGATCAAATTCTCCTTTTTAACCCAAAATGTGCCTCCTACTTTTTCCCAAAAACAGTTTAACTCTTTATTTGTTGATTTCTTCGATTTTTTCAAAAACTTTACCGTTTTAACCCTTTTTTATCCTACTTAACATATTTTTTAACCCATTTTTTATCAAAACGACCCATTTTTTCGATTTAACTCATTTTTTGATCAAATTCTCCTTTTTAACCCAAAATGTGACTACTACTTTTTCCCAAAAACAGTTTATCCCTTTTTTATTGATTTCTTCGATTTTTTCAAAAACTTTACCTTTTTAACCCTTTTTTATCCTACTTAACATGTTTTATAACCCATTTTTTATCAAAACGACCCATTTTTTCGATTCAACTCATTTTTTGATCAAATTCTCCTTTTTAACCCAAAATGTGACTCCTACTTTCCCAAAAAACAGTTCAACTCGTTTTTTATTGATTTCTTCGATTTTTTTAAAAACTTTACCGTTTTAACCCTTTTTTATCCTACTATCAAAACGACCCATTTTTTCGATTTAACTCATTTTTTGATCAAATTCTCCTTTTTAACCCAAAATGTGACTACTACTTTTTCCCAAAAACAGTTTAACTCTTTTTTTATTGATTTCTTCGATTTTTTGAAAAACTTTACCGTTTTAACCCTTTTTTATCCTACTTAACATGTTTTTTAACCCATTTTTTATCAAAACGACCCATTTTTTCGATTTAACTCATTTTTTGATCAAATTCTCCTTTTTAACCCAAAATGTGACTCCTACTTTCCCAAAAAACAGTTTAACTCTTTTTTTATTAATTTTTTCGATTTTTTCAAAAACTTTACCATTTTAACCCTTTTTATCCTACTTATTTTGACCCATTTTTTGTTAAAATGACTCAATTTTTCATTAATCTAGCTCATTTTTCTCCGATTCAACAATTCAACTGATTTAAATCATTTTTTGATCAAATTCTTTTTTTTAACCCAAAATGTGTCTCCTATTTCTCAAAAGACAATATAACTCTTTTTTTTTTTTATTGAGTTCTTTGATTTTTTCACAAACTTTACCGTTTTAACCCTTTTTTATCCTACTCAACATGTTTTTTAACCCAATTTTTATCAACTTGACCTAATTTTTCATCAATCTAGCTCATATTTTCACCGATCTAACTCATTTGTTTTTATCAATTTCACCTTTTCAACCCAAAATGTGCCTCCTACTTTTCCAAAAGACAATTTAAATCGTTTTTATTTCATAATCATTTCACTAATTTCAAGGATCTAACCCGATTTTTTACTTAACCTCACCTTTTTAACTCGTTTTTTATTGATTTCTAAGATTTTTCACTTTTTCATCAATCTTGCTCATTTTTTCACTGATTCAACAATTCAACCGATCTAACTCATTTTTCGATTAATTTCACCTTTTTAACCCTGGATGTGGATCCTACTTTTCCAAAAGACAATTTAACTCATTTTTATTTCGTTGTCATTTCACTAATTTCAACGATCTAACCCGATTTTTCCCTAACTCACTATTTTAACTCGTTTTTATTGATTTCTTCGATTTTTTCACCAACTTGACCGTTTTAACCTTTTTTGAACCTACTTAAAATGTTTTATCACTAGTCTCATTGATTTTACCTCATTTTTATCAACTTGGCCCAATTTTTTATCAATCTAGCTCATTTTTTCACCGATTCAACAATTCAACCGATTTAACTCATTTTTTTTTTATCAATTTCACATTTTTAACCCAAATTGTGCATCCTACTTTTCCAAAACACAATTTCACTATTTTTTATTCGTTTTTATTGATTTTTTAGATTTTTTCACTAAAAAAAAAGAATGATGCTAGTAGCACACAAAAGCCAAATGTATAGAAGCACATGCAATCATCATCATTAGTGCTAGTTTTGTATTGCATTATCATTGTAAAAGCACGAAGTGCTAAGTTATCGTTTTAAATCAAAAGAAAAGCAATTATGTGAGGAAGAGCTAGGGACTAAAATTGTCAATTAGTTCAAGAATAGGGACAACACTCTTAAAGTGCCTACAACTTAGTTTCATGATGTGATTGAAGCATAAAGTTTGAAAATTAAGGCTAGGAGAGATTCTAATGTTAACTTGAGGAGCACATGCAAGAAGAGCCGATGATTTAGATCTATTGGGGCGTATTCACCTAAGATAGAGCCTAACCGAAATCATCACACACACACGTGAAAACTTGTTTGAAAATAGTATGAAAGTGAAGTTTTGGCGTTTTGATCTTAAGCATGCACGTTTGGTACTTGTTTTGTTTTCTTTGATCGAGGACGAGCAAGAGTTTAAGTTTGGGGGAGTTTGATAATGCTGTGAAAACCTCGTTATTACGTGTCTTCTTATGCTCAAAACAACTTGCTTTGGTTCGAGTTTTGCTTCATTTTGCGTGTTTTGCTAGCTTTTGCGTTTTTTGTTCTTTGTTGGTTTTGTATGTGTTTTGGTGGTGGTTGGGGGTTTTCATTGTGTTTTGGGGGTTTTGTAGGGAGATATGAATTCGGGCTTCAATGGAAGGAGAAACTGAAGTCAAAATGTAGAAGGATGTGGATAACTGTTCACTAAAATATGCATAAATATTTCATGGATTATCCAAACGTGCTTAATTTTGGAATGTTATAGATGAGGGAGTTAGCTACACTACAAACTTTACAGATCTTCAATCGGAGTTCGGAATCAAAAGATAAGAAGGAACAAGACTTAACACAATACAACTTTTCTCTTCTATTTTCCTTAGCCCCCATCTCACACTACTCACCATTTTCAACCCATTCACGTCTTTTCTTTCCCTTTTGTAAATAGCTTAGGAGTAGATTAAAGTAGTTAAGGCAAGGAGGAATTCAAAGGATTTGAAGAAGGAGCTTTCAATTAATTCAACATTTAGTATTTATTTCATCTCTATTGGTGAATTCTAATATTATTTTGTCTATGAAATGTTGATTGTGAATTTATTTGATGCGATGTCTAGATTTGTGAATATGTTGTTAAATTTTGTGATCTAGGGATATATGGATCTTAGGGATTGAAATAATGTGTTGATGATTGGGTTATGTGTTTTAATGTTGATTTAATTGATTAATTGAATTCTATGGCTTAATCCATTATTTATTGTGTTTACTTCTACTTTCTTTGAGACTTGAAATAGCAATTAGGGAGTCTAGCGAGTTCGATTTGCGAGTTTGCATCTAGGATAGACATATACTTAGGTGGCTCATGTTCATTATAGTGGATTCGTCTGTGAATGCATCAAATAACCCGGGTGACAACGGTACGCCTTACAGTACTCAAGGGATAGGTGGGTTCAGACTTTCCTTATAACCTTGGGTGACAGCGGGGTTCGTGAGTGATCTGAAGATAGAGGATTTTGGTAGATTGATAGGATATTGTGAGGTCGAAAGATAAACTAGATTAAAATGAATCTACGAGCATCAATTGAATAAACCAATCATCAATAATTGACCCAATAGAGACACATAAGTGAAGTCTCTAAGTGAAATAGTTCCCTAGATATCTTTTATCAATTGATTTCCTCCCTTATAGTGTAGTTAGCTTAATTAGTTTATTTTCCTTGTATTTAGTAGCATTAGTCAATCCAATCCAATCCAATCATTTCGTCCTCTTGCAAACTTACTTACGTGAACATTCCTTTTTGTATGCTACATATTATGTGTATGAAAAGAGGCCAACCTCTTTACTTGTCTCTATCTTGAAGCCTTACTTGGTTATTAATGTTTGAAGGCCCATCACGAAGTCGCCCGTTTTAAAGGGAAATCTTGGTCGCTTTACGAATATTGGGGTTGAAATCTTTGGGAAAGATAGAGCGACCGGATAAGGGCAACAAGCTTTGTAGATGCGGTGGTTGAAGAAGTCACGGATGATGATCGTTAAGGGAAAGAAAGCGGTCGTGGAAAATATATTTAAAATTATTCCCAATTATGTGCATTTGGGAACGGATGAAACAATAGGGCCCCAGAGATGATAGGCCCAAGATCGGAGCAAAATCCATATTATACGGACTTGTTCCTATCTATGTCGGAGAATGACCAAGCCAATTTCGTCCAGTCGTGAGATAATCCGGAGCATATTTTAATATTTTCGAGCATAAGTTGCTAATTTTGTTGTGCGGAGCAAAAAACTTGATTTGCTATTCCTTTTGATGTATAAATGGGCCTTTAAGTTGAATGAATTATTATTTTTGTCATGGGCCAAAAAAACAACCAAACAAGTTGATAAAAATGCATGACCCAGTTCGGAATTGGAAATTAATTAGTCAATGTGGACAAGATTAATTGCCCAATCTTGTATAATTCGATCCCGCCATCCCGGAAACCAAACGGACCCTTAAACTCAAGGAAATAGGAAAAAAAAAATCCTTTTATCTGCGACTGTCAATTTAAAAATCAAATATAATTAGTATCTTTTGTTGTTGCAGGAATCAACTCAGTTGTACTTTCTTAATACGTATACATTTACGTAACAACTTGGTTGTCATTCCTAATCGGTGAATCAGATATCAAAGTAATGGCGGATGAGGATAAGGATAGGCAAATTCGGAAACGGCGTCGTTCAACGTGGGACGTGGCTCCGTCTCGGCAGCAAGAGGTGGTTGCAAATATTTTGTACGGAAATTAATTTAGGCTTAGGGTTTCTTCGGAAAGGGAGAATTTTCTGACGTTTTCTTTTGTAGGCTGCTCACAGGGATGACGAAGATAACGGGGCTAGGGTTCCGACACCTCGGTTTCTGAGGCGACACGCATCGCCACCGAAGAGAGATGATGATCGCGAGGGTCATTACGTGTTCAGCCTCGGCGAGAATCTCACACCTCGATGTAATTTGATTTCTCCTATTTAATTCATTCAATTTATTTATATTCCTAAGGACTTTTGTTGTTATGATTTCAATGGTGCTGTGAAGAAATTTTATTTGTTATTAATTTATTATTTGTGAATTGAGGTTTTGGCTGTTTTAGAAAAATTGTAGTACCTGAATGTCTCTGCTTATTTGCAAATCATGGCTTGTATTTTAATATCAATAATGCGTGATAATAGCTGTCTAATGGTGATTTCTGTAGCATAGAGACAAAGCTCTCTTCACTTGCTGGAAATTCTCTTTTAGCAGATAGAGACATATTCCCACTTGGAATTTTGTGTAACTTCATTTTGGTTCGTGTATCCCGAATCAGTAAACTGGAAGTAGGTCTTAAGTTTTAAGATAGGAAATTATGATTTAAACACCCAGAAAAAATTATTAGGTTTCTATTTGTTATTGGGGTTGTAATGTTTGTTACTTGTTCAACTTTTGGCATTTCTTTTGTGGATTGCATCATTTAACTGTGGATTTTTCTTTTTTGTAAATTCATATGATCTCTGTCCTGAGTATCCAATGATTATTGGTATATTTCCAATTTCTTATAAAGTGATGACAAAGAAACTTGACCCCCTTTTGTCTTCAAAGCTGTTTTTTTAACTTCTTCTCTTCTCACAGATAAGATACTTGGCAAGATGGGTGAAGGTTAGCGGTCACGTGCCTGCTGATAAGAAAACCTTATTTTTTCATCATTCTTCTTGTATCAAATCAGCATATTGCTAGTGCTGTAGGCACATTTGGTCGAGTATTGGAATGTTGGGATCGTCAAACGCGAGAACATGTAGCAATTAAAGTAGTCAGAAGCATAAGCAAGTATCGTGATGCAGCAATGATCGAGATTGACGTACTTGAGCATATTGCTAAAAATGATAAAGGCGACTCAAAGTAAGTTGTTTTCAGTTACTAAATCTCTAAAAGGTTTGTACGTTTTTAATTATATATACTTATTTAATTTCTTTTGGCAGTTGCGTGAAGATGCAAAGTTGGTTTGATTATCGCAACCATATTTGTATAGTAAGTATCCTTGTCTATCTTCTTATGCATCCAGCTCATTTTCAAATGCTATGTTAGAAAGATACAGTGATGCATACCTGGATGCACTGCTGTAATTTATTAAGGTGTCTTTGCATGTGAGGATATGTTCTTACACTGTTTCTAGTTTCTTTATTGTGATGCTCCGTGTGGCACCAACTCAACTCGCAAACACCACCTCCCATTGAGGAAGAATATATAGTTGTAGTTGATTTTCTATCATAGTCACTGGTGTGGTAATATGCTTGAAATTTATAGATAACATTGTTTGTGTTAGCTTAAGTTGATTTGTCAATGTGAACTTCATGCGTAACACTGATAGCTTGACAGCGAACTTCCTTTGGATGGATTTCAATGGTTTTATAGGTGTTTGAGAAGCTTGGGCCAAGTTTATTTGAGTTTCTAAAGAGAAATAAATACTCCCCCTGTCATGTGGATCTTGTGCGGGAGTTTGGGCGCCAGCTATTGGAAGCTGTAGCATGTCTGTGGATTGTCCTTCGCCTTGCTTTATCTACATATTATGTATTTATATGTTTCCTAACCAGATTTCTAGATTTGTATAGCCTTTTTATATTTTCCAGACATCTAGATCTACTTCTAACAGGTCATTTTTTTTACTCTCGTTATCTTTTAATTTATCCAACAGATATGCATGATTTACGGTTAATCCACACTGACCTGAAGCCTGAAAATATACTTCTTGTATCTTCTGAGTTTGTAAGGCTTCCTGTCTGCAAGGTATTTGGCCTTGTATTTGTATAGTTGGGAAACCATTTTATAATTAGGCATACACTCGATCGTTTTTATGAATGATTGTTTTGGATTGCACAGAAAATACCAGATGAAACGAATTTCAGGTGCTTGCCAAAGTCAAGTGCCATTAAACTGATTGATTTTGGTAGTACTGCTTATGATAATCAGATTCATAACTCCATTGTATCAACAAGGCATTACAGGGCACCTGAGATCATTCTAGGTAACTAGTTACTGCAGTCAGAGAGATTCACATTGATTCTGTTCTCTTTCGTATATGATAGACTACCCACTAGTCTATTGACATTTGTTATTTAGCTAGCTTTCAGTTCTAAGTTGTGTCAACATTTGTTAATGATTAAAATTCTCTTGAGAGAGTATTTCTTATAGATTCTATTGGATCCATTGTTATTGCGTATTGAAGTGTCAAGCTCCTTAAAGATGAGAGATTGGTATTCTGCTGCATGTCCTTTCATCAGTTTTTTTCACGTATCACTATCATAACTTGGTTACGACTTTATTTATGCCATTGCCATCATCTATTTATAGAATCTTCATAAATAGTTATTTAAATTGTTGGTGACAAATCTGATCACTTATTTACCTTGAACTTAAAATTAGACACATTGAAGTGATTTTTTTCTTAGTAATTGATTGAGACACTATTTGCAAAGAAGATGATTTGTTCACTTTGATGGATTAGAACCGTGTGTTGTCCTTACTGTTGCTCTTGATATGTGATAGAAGTAGTTTGATGGTTCCTACAAGAAAATGCTACTGTTAAGAATCTGTCCTCTTGAGTAATGTTTTGGAAATAAAATTTTCTCTATCCAACAGAACCTGTGGTTATCAACCATGTGTTATTTTGGTCTCAGGGTTAGGTTGGACTTATCCCTGTGATATTTGGAGTGTTGGTTGCATTCTTGTTGAGCTTTGCACGGTTAGATTTTCTTTCTCCTCCATTATCTAGCATAGCTAGTCTATTTTGTATTTTTCTTTAGTCAGAAAATAATGTCTTTTCAGGGCGAAGCACTTTTCCAAACACATGAGAATTTGGAACATTTGGCTATGATGGAGAGGGTGTTGGGACCACTGTCGGAGCATATGATTCGCAGAGCAAAGTAAATTATTTTTGCACTTTTTTTTCTGTTCTTTTGGGTGTTTGTGCTTCTGACTACCTTCTTGTTACTGATGCAAACTTTCATTAATGAAGTCTCAAGTCATACTTCTACCCTCTTTATGTATCAAAAATTCTTATGAGTTGAGCAACCGCGAAACCCCCTTCGAAGAACTTTACAGGAACTAAAATTGCCCACATAATAACAAAGAAATGTGAAATAGGAGAAAGTTGAGATGATTTTTGGTTCTTTTTATTGAGCTTTTTGCAGCAGAAGTGCAGGAAAATATTTCAGACGATCACGACTAAATTGGCCTGAAGGAGCAGTATCCAGGGAGAGTATCCGAGCAGTGAGAAAGCTAGACGAATTGAAGGTCGCTACCCGTTTTCTTATTCTCCGATAGCATTTTGATTGATCTTGTATTATGATGATGGTTTTACATGTCCAACTATAACTCGGTTTCACTACTAAATGCAGATTCTTGTCTCGAGGCATGTGGATTCCTCAAGATCCTCCCTAGTTAACTTGTTGCACAGCTTGTTGAAGTTTGAACCATCTGAACGTCTCACAGCGCGTGAAGCTCTTGAACATCCCTTCTTTAAGGATTCAACTTAATATGTAGAAACTATCCCAATTTTTATATGGCGGATCTATCTCCATGGGATTTTGTAATCACTTAAGCCATGGAATGGTCCTTCCAGTGTACTGCAAAAATAGGTAGATTATTCAGTAAATTAGTAATTATATCCTTTTTTTCAATTGTTTGTTAAGTGCTCATGTTGGTAAATAAACATGCGTGAAGCAGTGCAAGGTTTGTTGATAAAAGAAAGATTCTATAAGAGAAAAACTTCCCTCTATAAAATAAATAAGACTATAACCAATAATCACTGATACCCCCATCGGTCAAGTGGGTTGGAGCCCTCTATTATTATTATCATACATATTTATGTTTTTAGTTTATGGCTTATTTTTTTATCAAGCATATGCAGTCTTTTGTACATTTCGAGTCCTTCAGTTTTTAAATTTCCCATAAAAAGAAGAACGTTTATAAATCCAACGAAAAATATAAAGCCTCGAAGAAAAATTTAATTTATAAATCAAGTGTTACACTTTCGTAGTGTCCCTCTAATATAATATGTGTTACACGGATCACTTTTCAGGTCAATTTTGATAAAAATATATATATATATATATACATATAAGTGTAAAACGAGTACATTTTGGTAGGGTATTTTTGAAATCCCATGTTTTCTAAAATATTAACGTTACACTTACGTCTCTCATGTTAATACTTAGTTTCATTTTCGTCATTTTTTTTGTATAGAAGTAATTTATTGGTTCCATTTTCATTTTTTTACCCACAACTTCCATTCTCATTTTTTATTGTAATTTTGGAAATGAAAAATTCGGAGCTATTTCTTAGATGAGGGTCAGTTTGCCTCACTTTTGTATAATTAATTTTAGAACAAATTCAGTCTAGTTTGCTAAATTAGTTTAGCGTTAGATTTCAACTTTTCAATATTAATTACAAAAATGTCCTTATTTATATACTAAAAACACCATCGGATAATAGTTTTGTATAAAGTTTTATGTTTAATTAAAAATGAAAATAAAGCCAATAAATTACTTTTATTCAATAAAATTTGAAATAAAAAGGACAAAAATTAAATAAAATATTAACAAGAGGGATGTAAGTGTAACATTAAAACATTAGAAAACATGGTATTTCGAAAATACCCCTGTCAAAATGCATGTGTTTGCACGTGATATAATTCTGCTGAAAATTAACCTGAAAAATGATGATGTAACATAATATCTATGACGAAAGTTTAACACTTTATCTATAACGGACAAAAATGTAAAAAAGATTTAAACTTAGGGGACGGTTAATGTGATTTAGCCTTTTTATGACCTAGAGGATGGATAATTTAAACAATATAATATCATTTGGTGCAGAATATAAAGTAGAACTATGTTTGGTTCGCAGATTATAGCAAGTAAAAAGCTGTTCATCTTGCCGAACATTATTTTTTATTTTTATCCATTGTCATTTTCCTTTTCATTTTACTCGTCCAAATTCAAGAACTGGATATAAATTAGCTCATGAATGGATTATTTCTAGTTTCCATTATTATAAGGTTAGAGCTGAATGAAATTAGACTTGACATTAAACAATTTATTGAAAACTGGAAATAAATAACTGAATTATTTCTTTACCAGCTGAGTCCAGCTGCTTTCTTCAACCCTTTTGCTTTCACCATTCCTCTCAATCTCTCACATTCTTTCCATAAACCAACATCAGCAAACAAATTCGAAATGAAAACATAATTCACAAGATTTTCACCATCCAATATCAATAAAATCTCACCTACTTCTCTCCCCATTTCAACATTCTTGTGTACCCTACAACCATTAAGCAATGTTTGCCATATTCCCACATTATCTTTAACAGGCATATTCTCTATAACCTTCTTCGCTTCCTCTAATCTCCCCGCTCGACCAAGAACATCGACCATGCAAGAATAGTGCTCGACTCTAGGCCTTAGCTTCTCGTTGCTGCACAATTTTGAGAACCATTCTTGACTCTCTTCAACAAGCCCAGAGTGACTACAAGCCGAGAGCAAAGCCAGATACGTAACCTCGTCTGGCTCGATATCCTCATCCAACATTTTCTTGAATAGTTGAACTGCCTCTTTACCTAAACCATGTTTTCCGTATCCTGTGATCATAACGGTATAGCTAACCACATTTTTCACTTCCATTTTGGCGAAAAACTTTTCAGCATCCTTTGTCAAACCACATTTCAAATACATATCAAGAATCGAATTACTAACTGATGTATCTAAACGAAATGGGATTTTGATGGTGAAGGAATGCATTTGCTTTCCTAAATCCACCATAGAAAAATCTGCAAACGCACTAATTATACTCGAAAGAACGAAACTATCAAGAGGATAGGAACCTGACCTGAGCTCCCTGAACAATTCCATGGCCTCGGTTACATTTCCTTTTCGAATATGACCAGTAATTAGTGCAGTCCAGGATATGACACTTTTTACCTTCATTTGAGTAAAGACATTCCTGGCTTTGAGTAAGCATCCAGATTGGGCGTAAAGATCGATCAGGGCACCAGAAAGAACTTTATGAGATGAAATGGGGTATCCTCGTCTGAGCAAGAAGGCGTGGATTTGCATCCCTTCTTGAATAGCTCCGAGACCACGGCAAGCCTTTAAGGTGCTTGAAAATGTAAAATCGTCTGGCATTTCTTCTTTTGTTTGCATTTCTTTTAGAAGGTGCAAAGACTTGGCACTTGTATGGTAATTTAATGCGTATCCTGCTATTAACACATTCCATGTTATCAGAGATTTGACTGGCATTGCACGAAACATTTGTTCGGCTTCATCGACTCTTCTACATTTCGAGTACATATCCATGATTGAATTTCCGACCACCGGATACCATTCATGCCCACTTTTACAAGACACTAGGTGTATTTGTTTCCCGGTTTCTAGAGCACATGACATCCCACAGGCCTTGATATTTGTCGACAAAGTATACTCATTAGGCCTCACATCTGAATATCCCATCTCTTTGAAAAGCAATAACGACGCTCTGGCATTGCCTACCTGCAGGTATCCGGACATTAAAGAAGTCCAAGAAACAACATTTCTTTCTGGCATTTTGTCAAACACAGTATGAGCACTTTCCGTTCTGCCACATTTTGCATACATAAATATGAGGTCGTTGGTTATCATGGAATGAGAATCGTAACCCATTCTTAATATAGCTCCATGTGCCTCCTTTCCTTCATCGTACAATAAATTTTGTGAACATTTTCTCAGAAGTTCTGCTAATTGCTGCCTATCTCTCATTTATGAAATCCCTACCTTTTTGGGATAATGTAAATTCTTTTCGGTTAGTAACAACATCCCAGTTTGCTGCATTTAAATTTTGAAACAAATAATAAAAAAAATCTATCTTTTATCAAATAACAGGATCCCAAGGTGATAAAAAAAAAAACCTTCAAAACTCAAATTTCTAAGCTAATGTTATTTGGAAATATAATACGCCATGAAAATTGAGCTATACAGGTAGGCATGATGGTGACAATTGTCTCGTGTGTAAAATATGTTTCCTCTTCAGACCATCATCTAATCTTTATAGTTGGATACTTGGAGGGAGTAGCATTGATTGAAAAATCATAGAGCACAAGAGAATATAATGGAAAACCAGTGAAGTGAATCAATTGAAATTGAAATGCAATTTTCATTTTACAGAATCATGTTTCAGGCAAAGAAATACATAATTAAATCATTTGACAGATACATCAAATCAAGTCTTACAAAATTTAAGAGCCTTACAATTTTTATATCAATAAATTAACAAAATTTTACAAGCCCAGTCTCTGAACCAGGGAGAGGCCACATACGAGGACTAGCGCATAGATACTGAAGTCTATAAACAGTGCTCCAAAAATGTTCTGCAAAAGTAGCCCAACCTCAAGAGCTTTCCCCATTTGATCAAACAAACCATTTCCACCAAATGTAGGAAAACTACTTGTCTGTCCTGTCCTTAACTCAGCACCCTGCGTTCCCAAAATAAGCCGAGTAAGCACTATAGACACATTCGTTAACAAAACCAAGTAAACTGGTCTAAAAACAGTGCTCCAGCCCAGAATAGGTAATCCTCCTATGTATGACAAGATTACTAATACTGCAGCTGCTATAGAACAATACATGCGAATATTCTCTGAAGCTGAAATTGCAGAGCGTATTTGACCCGTCGTGAGTGAACTATGATGGCTCTGTGGTTCATCTTGATGTTCAAGTACAGTAGTACTACTTTGAATTGATGATGAGACTTGCGAGATTTCTTTTTCAAGGCCAAGCAAGGACACTGCTCTAGACGCAATGCTTTGACCCAACGTGAGTGAACTACGATGGCTCTGTGGTTCATCTTGATGTTCAAGTACAGTAGTACTACTTTGAATTGATGATGAGACTTGCAAGATTTCTTTTTCAAGGCCAAGCAAGGACACTGCTCTAGACGCAATGCTACTGCCTTTGTCACGGTTGGGCAGCAAAATCTCTAATGCCTCGTTTACGATAGGGTGCTCACAGGCTTCCCTGCCAGAGTCATGAACTGGCAAAGATAAAGCTTCGTCTTCTGCAATGCAAATGTAAAATAAGAACCGCGACATCAAATAAGCTTTTAAGGAGCTGGTTAATTACAAACAGTTCCTATTTAAATTATTTATGCAGAAAACACCAATATGTATGATCTGAAAATCTCAGAAACTGTATAGTTCAAAAGTCAAAATAATTGCTCATAGCATTCAGACAATAAACTGCACATCATTAGAAGTAATTCCTACAATTAGTTCAGTAAATGTATGCGTGAACATCATTTTATATCTATGGAAAAAGGTCTTAGTTAGTCCTGGGATTTGTTGGTCCAACGCAATCTGAACCGTTCATAATTCTAAGGACTCTCTAAAAACACCCTTAGATAGGCCCTCACACTTGACCCTCAAATCTGTCTATACAGATTCTCAAACCAACAAAAGGAATGTACAAAAAAAAATTAAATTCATATACTAACAAATTACATGATCTTAATTGTACACAATTATTCAGAATTTTTATTTTCTAGCTCCAAAAATACTCATCTCAAAAGAATCTCCAAAATACTGAAGTATTGTGATTAACAATATAACCTATCAATACACAATTCGTCTAACTGCCTAAATGGACATTAACTTACATTTCAAATGAAATCCCTAAGAAAAGTAAATATTAGACAAACAATATTCATAGCAACACAATTATTTTGCACAATACTACCCATTGCTCAGCCAAAAAATACTATTGTACTGAAATAGGGGACCATATTTAAAGCGTACCGGCGGCAGGAGGGGATTGGTCGGATTGGGAGGGCATGGATTGGATTTTTCCGGTGATGAGAGCCAATCGATCGGATCCTCGTTCGGCAATACGACGACGCCGCGCTTCTCGCCTGCTTCCTTCTGCTGTAGCCATGATTTTAATTTTAGTCCAACTGATTAACTACTGTACTTTTGTTGGGGCTTCTCAGGGTTTAAATGAGAGAATGTGTAAGTAGTTAATACGTAGTGTTTCTTTTTTTTTAAGAACTAGTAATGTTTTATGATTTTAACAGTATTGTTTTATTGGATTTATGACGAGGATGCGTAGTGTTGAAGAATTTGCGCTGCACTTCATTTATTTGTAGATCCAGGCTTTTACTTGCTTTCCTTCATTAAAAAATAAAAATATATATAAATATATATATTAAAGATTTTGCTTGCTTCCGGTTTTGCCCTTGGACTAATTGTTTCCTGCATTTCAATGGGAAACAGCAAATAGGATTATGAGAAAATAAGCAATCTTTTCTTTTTGGCTACTATTTTTTAGTTCTAAAAAAGGATATTGAAAGATCAAAGGTCTTGTCAAATTGAGAGAGTCATGCAAACCTCACATGATTTTAATATTAAGAAAAAAAAAATCAAAAATTGCAGTGAAAAACAAAAGAAGTTTATATTTTTAGGGCTTATCCAAGGAGAACATAACATGAAAAAATATTTATATAAATGTCAGAAGTGGGACTTGAACCCACGCCCTCTCTCGAAGACCAGAACTTGAGTCTGGCGCCTTAGACCACTCGGCCATCCAGACTTTTGTTATTGTTTGTGGAAATATACGTATTAATATTTTCATATGACATCCGTATTTCTTTCCGATTGTCAATATTCTTTAAGAAATAATAGTGAGAAAATAGACTAGCAATTTTCTTTACTTTATTCATGTGGGACTCGAGGTGGAACTTTTATATCAGTCCAATAATAATTTTGATTAAAGAAAAACTAGCTACGGTAATTAGTAACTCTCGTTTATAAACGATTTTGTTTCGATTGTGGTCATCGTCCACAACTTCAAAGGCTTCATTCTCTTTGCCAGTTCTTCTAAGCAACCGTGTTTATCTCATTTTGTGACCGAGGTCTTCTCGATCAACATTGCATGTTCGCTCCTCATCAAGTGGTATATTTTTGAGGTGTATATTGAAAATGATTGTCATCAACCTATTTTAGAAATTTCTAATTCTTGGAAAGTGCATGATTAGTCAACTTGGGTACTTATTATTGAAATTCGAAAATTTTGGACTTCATTGCCTAGGTGGAAGTTCAGTTTTCGCCTTGAAACTCAAATTTTGCAGCTCACAACCTTGTTGCGTGGACCTTTAACTCTAGTTGGTCGGATTGATCAACGTGTATTTCGTTTTCTTTAATTTCTCTTAATGTTTGTTACGATGGGGCTGCTCCTCTTTTTCATTGTTATGCCGTTTAACTAAATATGAATGAAAATTAACTGAAAAAATTCATGGTTAGAAGGGGGTTGACTTAACTATTTAAATTTCAATTATTAATTGAACAATAAATAGTGAAAAAAGAAGTTTAGCTTTCAAGTACATGGAGCTTGTATTTGCTTTTTATTGAGCTCTGAGTGAATAGAGTAGCATACATATACCGACAATAATTTCTGATTGTGTCAGCTATGTATTTTCCTATTAGTTAACTCTATTAACCTACAACCATTTTTGATTTTCCATAATAAAGATCATAATATATTTATTCCGGGACTTTAATAACCAAGAATTATAACAGGAAAATTGGACTTCGTCAACCCACTCAAGCATACATTTTTTATTTTTTGTTTGAGAAAAATCTACCATTCATTTCTTGAAATTGATAGTGTGGCTGACTGTGCTAGAATTTTGTCCAATATTTCAAAAATGAATCCCAAAGGAATAAATGATATTGCATTATTACTCAATAAAGAAGAGCTGGCAAATTAATAATCATCAATGAATTAGAACCTAGATGGATGCTTATTAATTAACATTTAATTAATTTTACGAATCCATCCGCAACAAGCCATGATCCACATTCACAAAACACTTACAGTGCAGATTAACAATAAAATCCCACCTATATAAAGCCATGAAATGGTATCCTTATCTCCACCAACTTTCACCATTGTGATAGTTGAAAACATTGCCCAAGTTTAGATCTTTAAAACCCCTTTGCCTTTAAGCCTTACACACCATGTCCCGTTCAAAACACCATGAAAATAACTTCAAGACAATGTCATGGATGATGGATGACCCACCATTATACTTCGACAAACCTTCTTGTTTGCCAACAAAAATGAGTTCATCAGGCTTGTTCAATGAAGTGATTCAGAATTCATCGGTGTACGAAGGGAGCATCCCTGTACACTTATATTCATCAAAACCATACAATGAGTTCCATCTATCAATGGTAGAGATGGTGCTTTCCAGGATAGAGCACGATCTTACCATTGATTGGGATTACATGGAAGAGCTTCTGCTTTGTTATTTGGAGCTTAATGAGAAGAAAGTGCATAAATATATAATGCAAGCCTTTTTAGATGTGTTGGAAGTTATGACTGCAGAGTTTTAGTAATAATTGAACTGGGAGATGGAAATGTAATTCAATATGGTTGTTGGTTTCGACAATCAAATTGTTAGAAAACTTTGCTGTCTAGAATAAGAAGATTTGAACTTTCTGCTTTCAAGTGACATAAATGTTGAAAAATAATCACATACTGCACAAAAATGATAATCTTCACAATTCATACTTAAAACAACTGCCATTCTTTTTGTTCAAGCAGAATATTATAATTATATCTGAGGAGATTTTGCGAAAGTATTTTCAATGTTCAGTACTTGAGTATGGAAAGTTCAGACAACAAAAAGCACTTACACGTGTTCCATCAGAATGCCAAAACTCTATTCTGTTGATCATTTGCACCAAAACTTATCTCCCCAGTAGCATGGAAATTCTACATCTCATGATGGACATTTCTACAATGGCAATGGAATATATCAATTTGGAAGAGTTTCAAGAGAGTTAGCTCGTATCTCCTGATGACTTTTCATCTTCCGAGTCAGGAACCACCACGGACTCAGCAGCAGTATTTCGAGAAGGTCTTTGCCTCAGTTTGTTCTTAGAACCTAAGTTCATGCTTTCTGGTACAGTATGGCCAGGAATTCCAGCTAGTCTCTTACTGAAACGCAAGTCCTTGGACCTGTGGATCAACCGTGTATTCTGCTTCTGCAGCTGGGAGTTAACTTTGTAACCATACTCATTAGCATCATCTTCCTTTTTCTCTTCGTACTCTTCATGACTGGAGTCATCAGAATCGTTGCTTCGATTGTTTCTCCTAGCATCACTCGAGTTGGTGTCAGAACTATAAGATTCATTTGAGGTAGATAACATCCTTTTTTTGTGCTTGCTCTGTTTCTTTTCCTGTCCCTGCTCGTCACTGGTCTTCTTTTTGCTAAATCACACAAAGATATATGGATGAAGCAGGATATACTTCAAATATAGAATAATAGTGGTAAATGCCAATGGTAGATCTATAGGTATCAAAGGAATTAGATAAGATAATTTATTTAAAAAAAAACTACCAATAATTAAGTAAATCACAAAAAAAGCTAACTGAACAAGAAAGAAACACTAAACATCCAATATTTTTGCTAAAGAGAATTTCTGAAAAAAAATAACGATAAAGAGATCATGGACACACACTATAGCATATTTTACAAGCTAAATGCAAGCCAAAACTCAGAAAAACTATCTGCATTTAAGCATAGTGGGCTAGATTGAATTATTTTCCTATCATGCTCATCCAAATGTCTATTTACATGGGGCACAAATAAATACTTTACTGAGTACATTCAAATTGTGAAGTGATTATTTCAGTCATTTTTATGATGAAGAACAATAACCAGGTTCAACTATTACATTCTACAGTGCAATTATTATTGGTGCCCCAAATGAGGACCATCTAAGCAATCATCAAATCATCATATAGATTACAAAGGAAGCAACCCTTCAATTTATGACCTAACCCGAGCTAACTTTCAATAGCCTAATATGGTTTCAAGCTGATGCAAAGATTAAAACCTTCTTTGGATTGAGTGAGCAATAGAAATATAAGACATACACAAATAAGAAGAAATAAAAAAAGAAAGGTAGGTTGAGTTGACAATACTTACTTTCCAATTAGTATTGCCTTCGCAATGGCCCTGTCATAATCATCTACAACAAAAAGCACCCTTAGTCACAGAATCAGAGAGGGGGGAGGGAGAGAGAAGAACACATTAAGTTTTCTTTTCTATATGAAGGAATTCTTTAACAGAGTTTACACCAAAGTTGTTGCCAGCAACATATTCAATCTTAATGTATGTACACTCCTCAATATAACATTATAACAGAACAAATCTAATCCCATGTGTAATTTGTATTAGCTCCTCTTTCCAATTTCTATCAAGGGAGAATACAGATCAATGGTGGCAAGTTTGCCGTATGCAGAAGAAGAATTGGTTATGCGTAGACATTACTTCAAACGCCCTGAAGTGCATTCAATTTACTCTTAAACATCTATCTTTTGATGAAACTGAAATTATGGAAAGAGAATTAAATCCCTTAGATGTAAAGGAAAATCTGCCAGCTTGGATAATAGACTAGTACTTTATTGATCTACTTTATATGTGTAGTACATATATAACACTAGCCATTTTATATTATTGTATGGCTTCTGTTTATCTGACTATATGTGCTTAGGAATTTTAAAAGATGTGAAGCTATAAGTTTACCTGAAGTTTAGTCTTTCTATAAGTATTAAAGCAGCAATCTTATGATCTCAAAGAATGCAGATAGAATTAAAAGAGCAAATACCTTGGTATAAGCAACAAATTTAATTACAAAAGATCTCATACCATATCTATAATCAATAGGCTTTTGATTACGGCAAGACCGAGTTATTCCAGAATTTCGAAAATTATTCAGTAGCATCTGTTCTCTTTGCTTCCGACGATGAGCGTTCTGTTTCTTCTGTGGAAGTCAATAACATAAAAATATTTCTGTTAATTGAAGTCTGCAGGAAACTGAAACAAGGAGAAATATAAGGTGGAAAGAACTCAAATTACAGACCTTCCAAAGTTTTTCAAGAACAGGAATAACATCAGCTTCCAGAGACTTACTGAGATCAACCTCCATTTTAAATCGACTTGATTGACATTCACTCTACCACAAAGAAAGCAGAGAATAAATGCAATCTGCCAACAAGAAGGAACTTAAGTAACAGTAAATGTGGTCATACCACAGTTTTATTGAATTCTTCAAAACTAGTTGCAAGGGTCTCCCATTGACAATTGATTGCAGGCATGGTATCCTTCCCTTTGACTTGTTCATTTTCAATAAAGAGAACCTCTTTATACAATCTGTGGCCAGTGGTTTCACTCCCATCGTACCTTTTAAGAAAAGAACGGAAATTACCACTGCTGGTCAAATATTCTAAAAAGCAATGCCCTCGAACATACCAGTATGAAATTCCCTTTCCATCACCTGCAAGCTTGTCCTTTCGGAAAGCAGAAACCTCAGTACCATTCTTCATTGCCTCATTGACATAGGATCCAACATCATATTGCTGCGTAGGAAATAATGCATTAAGAAGCATCACAACCATGACAGGAAAAAGTGAAGAACTGTTTTCCAAAATTTTAGGTGGAGTTATCAGAACTCAGAAGCCTTTAGTTCATTATAAACTTAGTTACTTATGTCAACTACGGCCACAGTAAAAATCATAAACCAAACAATTTTCTCAACTAAGCTATAAGCATATAAAGAGGATAGATTCTGGATTATTTACATCAGCTCGAGCTTCACAAAGTGCTTTAAGAATAAGTAAACGAGCTGTTGGATCAAGCCCCTTATAGTTAGATATCTCCTCCCTGGACATATAATAGAAGAAAGATATAAACAGGGAAAAAGAAAAGCAACAACTTCATGAATTACAATAAAAATTACATCAGAAATTAAAAATGGCTAAAATCAAGAAATTATACCCTTTAACTCCAGATAAAGGAAAATCCCCTTCTGCTACCTGCAGCAAAAAGGAAGAGACTTGCAGAAGCATCTTTTAATTTCTAGAAAATCCCTTAAGAATCAGGAGTTTGACCTACCCAAGGCCACCACGCTGCAAGTGCCTTACTCAGAGCAACAATCCATTCATCAGAGCCCTTTAGTGTTTTTTTCACTGGAAGAATTCCCTGAAAAAAATATATCAGATCATCAGATGCTTGTCGCGAGACGGTTCCAATAGCTATTCCTATATAATTCAATCAACATTTCTCAACAAATATTGCATTCAAACTCCCCGGAAAGCAATAAATCTGGATGCTTAATCAGGAAATTAACATAACTCTGCGAAGACATTCAAAGTTCAATTTAATCTACAAATTTGTATGACTTGAGATGGGCAAATGAAACCTTTAAAAGCGCTATATGAAGCTGAGCGAGGGTACTGTTCGGCTTGATAAGTGCAGTTTCCATCTCTTCAGCAGATATCTTTATATTACTCTCTATAACCGGCTCAAATACCTAAAAGTGAGAGATATAGCCATCAATATTTGCGCTTATGCAGAAAACATAGCAATAATCACACTCTAATGTTAGTAATCTAATACATTCACGTAGGGTTTCCTTTTTAAACAAATATAGCGTTCTTAGAGTACAACAGCTCCGCAACGCTTTGAGACTAGGGTACAACATTGGAAACAGCTTATGCGACGGTTCACAACGAGCCTCAGTGCAGATAACAAAAGTAAACAAATGAAAGCTTAGAAAGAGAAGGAAAATAACGAAAACAAAAAAATGATTGTTATTACGTGTAGAAAGTTGAGAATGGAGGCTAACTCCCATCGTTGACGGAGCTCTTTCCGTACTGAATCGATTTCCACTGTCTCCGGCGGCGATGCCACCGCTAATAAAGTGAAGTCGTCGTTCTGTGCATTTCCAATCGTCGCTAACGTTCGTCGGCTAGCTTCGGCCATGATTGCGAAGACGAAATTCAATTTGGAAAACGCAATAGAGAACTTGGGGGGAAATTGAAGAGTTAATGTGGTATTTGGGATTTTTCCCGCCACTATGAACTCCTTGGCAAAATGGGTTTGGGTAGTTTAGGCCTACTGATTCTAATTTAATTCCTCCTCCAAATTGGGTCGGGTTTGGCCCAAAAGCCCACTAGAATTCGGTTGCATCTGGGGAAGAGGTCCTTTTGATTGACTAATTATTTAGGGCCCTAAACTCATTTTTTTAAATGGGCTTTTGGTACTTTCAGCACCTTTCCGAATACTTGAAAAGTGTTATAAATGTCTTATATTTACTATAAAATATTATTTAAAAAAATTGTTTAATCTATTATTATAAAAAATAATTTGTTAGTAAATATGTAAAAATGAGACATTTTAATATTTTTTGATACTTTGGGCAATTATACCATCTTATCATTTTTTGGAAATTATCGATTTTATAATTAATTAGAACTCAAGCTTTAGTTTTTATTTTAAGATATCACAAATAACCCCCTACGAACAAAATTGAAAGTTTTCAAGTGTAAGAGGTTAATTGTTAGATGGTGACAAATATGAGGGAAGGTGGGGGGTTTGCAATACGTGAGGATTTTTTTTTTTTATAATTAGACATTATCTCAGGGTGTTATTCGTAATTTAACCCATATTAATAGGAAGTTTTGTTAGAATGAAGTGGTGTTCATGGCCATCTAAATTAATTGGGTGTAAATCAAGCACTGATCATCAAATGGTAAGGCTAAGTTTCTAAAACTTTAGAAGCATGAGACTTCAAAAGTTTGAGTGTCATTAAAATGTGTGTGTGTGTTATTCATTTAATTGCGTTTGAACTATTCTAGTTGAATATGAACCTTGTTATTTGATTATTGTACTAATGAATCAATAATTGATATATTATATTGATGAGATTCTACAGTAGGGAAAATTAATTATACCACCAGTAATTGGCAGTTTGGTCAAATGAATAAACTAGATCATGTATTATTGATTTATCACTTATCTCAAAATTGATCATCATTTGTCAAATAAATCTACGCCGATGCAATCATAATTTAGTGCCAAAGGTTGAGATCCTGAAACAAAACATCTTGCGTTTGAATTTCAAGTGTATTTCTCTAGTTTATTACTAATCCTAATAATTTAACTTATTTTTATACTTTGATAATAATTAAATAAGTTCTACTAGAAATTTTGATATAACGACTAATGAAGAGTCACCGTTTTACTAAATAATAACAATAATAAGTCACTCTGATTAGTTTTTCTTTCATTAAACCATATCCAAACAAAAAACGTGTAGTAGTTGGTGCGGTGGTATCAATTACCACTGATGTCACGAATAAGTTAGATTTACTTACAATTTTAATCATTATTATATATTCTCTTAAGTAAATTGGGATATTGTGGATTCATAAAATTTCTGAAACTAGCAAATTATAGATCTAGAAATAAAATAACGTATTCCTCTTTTAGAAGTCTATTTGTTTGGAAAGTAGTCTCTTTGAACTACTACTTATTTTTCTAATAAGATCCTACCTCTCTTTCACATGATTCATTGTCCGAAGAGATTTTGCTCTAGTTTTTTTTTTTTGGCGTGTGGGTGGGTGGGTGTGAGGGAGGTATTACCATTTATTAACTCTTAAGTCGGCGGATTAGTTCAGAAAAGTCAACTGGTCCAGCCTCATCATGAACCCCGATGGACGTGAAATAAGAGTTTCTATATATAGCGTTGAAATAAATTTATAAATAAGAAATGGTAAAGTGATGTGATAAGAGACGCACAAAAAAGTAGTAATGTAATAAAAAATTAATTTCATATTCAACTTGTTTATATTTATTCAATCGATCACAAAATAAGATTATTGATATTTTTAATTTATATTTGATTTTCTTGTACACACTAATAAATAAGGTAGTATATTGTTTGCACATGATTTTAATCAATCATTCTTTCATATTTGGTTAATCACGATAAATAATTTTATTTGCTTGTATCAATTATTCTTGTATAATTACTGCAATCACAAAGTAAAATTACGAAGAATTTTATGTTTGATGTATGTATGTCCTTTAAATAAATGAAAAAATGGGCATAATATGTGTATTTAATTTACTTCTTAATTACGCTGTAAATCCACCAGTCATGTACATCCCAATCCCGAACCAGGCCAGGAAATTAAAAAGGTCCAAGTCGGATCGGATTAAATGATTCCGTTTCAGGTCCAAGTCAGCCCACAAGTTTTGACCTTTTGCCACTCTGCATATATAGAACGTCCATTACGTTGCACTGTCCATCTATATCCATCTTCTTTGGTTAAAGAATATACATTTATATCCATTTTAATTTTATATACAATTGACTTCATTAAACATTCACTAAAAAAATTTCATTTATAGACTTATTGTGAAATAATTTTATTTAATGCCTCATATGTGTGGAATTGTTAATCAAGTTTTTTGCAAATATACAAAAGTTTTAAATGAGGTATGTATGTTTAATTAGTCACATTCGATCAACTTATATAATTATTTAAAGTTAAATACAGTAAAAGTCAATCAAGTGTCCGCAATTACGTACATTTGTCACGTTTAATTATGAATTGTTAAGTGTAACCAAATTACTAGCATTAATTAACCAAGTGATTAAAGATCTCACTAGTGAGTATTTTCTCTAATTTAATACTAGCATTTGCATGTAATTAGTTTACTTTGATATCAATGTACATAATAGATTTGATTCGATATAATATTTGATGTAACGATATATTCACCATCTGAAGAAACAAATATCATAAAATACCAAAATCAAGCTCGAATGTAATATGACTTTTGTCACTCACACATACTATATATATATATATATATATATATATATATATATATATGCTTCACCATGAATATATTTTTTCCCTAAAACTAATGGATATAATTTGGAAGCAACAAAATGGGCCGACTTTATTAACCTGGAATCGAAAAAGACTCTCTAAAACCAAATTAAAAAAGTAGAAGTATAAAGGAGGGAAAGTGCAGTAATTGTGTGTAGGGATTGCAGTGGAACTCAGGTTATTATTAATTGAGTAGTAATTAATTAATAAATGTTTTTTGTACTTCTGACTTTGAGGAGTTGAAACCCTGAATTCATGCCAAACATGATACACTCATCACATCTTTTTCTTCTTATTATAGCTAGGAGTAATTAATGTTTATCAAATCATAAGTCAAACCTGCATGTGTAAACAATATTATCTCAATCTCAATAATAACAACATTTAATATAAAGTATTAAGTACAGTATATAATCTAATCTCATATATGTACTATATTATTATTCACAGTTAGTAAACACAAAGCAAATTAAAGAGTTGATTTTCCCCTCAACCCCCGCCCTTAATTTCTCGATCTCTATATATATGAATATGATATGTTGTACATGTGTGTTAAATATTTGTTGATTTAATTAAGAAAAAAGAAGGATGTCAGACGGAAGGATGTCGGAGACGAGGTCTCCGATGCCACTGCTGTACCGGCGGCACTCGAGCGGTGATAATACAAAGAACTTGGCCTCAATTTCCAGTAGTCTGCTGCCTGCTTTTGGGACAGTTGTGGGTGACGGCACTGTCAGCTTGAGAAAATTTATCATTGCACCTTATGATAGAAGATATCGGTATGTATGTATCATTGTATACTATACTATTTCTTCATTTATTTGAAACATAATTATATGAATTAATCTTTTATTTTCTACAAGCTACCTACCTACCTCATCATGGATTAATTGAATCCTTCACTTTTTTCTTCTTCTTTTACTCATCTTAATTTCTGTGTGTTTTCCCTTTAGTTTCACCGCATGTTCATATATGGTGGGGTTTCTATACCTTTCTTCTATTTCATACATTCCGGAATATATATATATATATCGTTATTCCAAGTTGAATTATTTGAATGCAATCTAATCAGATTTTGATCAGAAAATACGAATCAATTATATATTGACTAATTTAATTTAGTACAATCTAGTCTGTCTAATAGTGATTAGAGAATTTGTGGGGAAAGAAAGAAATATACAATCACTCCCCAAATTTTCCGTTTAGAATTATAGAGAATTTATTAATCTATTATCGTTTTTATTTAATATATATATATATATTGACCACCGTACCCTTCATACAATAACAAGAAGTAAACTTTTATCGCTAGCTATTCTTCAGATAAAAGATACTTATAATAAATGATTTCACATTTTCAACTACAATTAAAAACATTGTATGACACCAAAAATATGGAGAGGGTAATTACTAATTAGACCGGCGCGGTACCACCACACTTCTAATTAGTTAAATTAATGCATGATTAGTTTGTACCTCTTGGACACTTGCAACTGTTTATTTCATTGACTAACAAAGACGTACATACTGAATAAAAAATTTAAAACTCAATTGTCGATCACACCATAATTAAATTTTCTACATGTAGCGTTGTTTACAGGACAGTAAAACACCATGAACAATTATTATTTTTTTTTTTTTTTTGAGTTAATATTCTGTCTGATGCATTTCCCATTCGATCGGTGTGTTACATTAATAGAGCTTTCGTCTCCAATATTCATTTACTAAGATGTTCTAAATTAAATAGTAATAAAGTTAAAAACTAAGCAATAATATATAATGATTTACTCTGATTCCAAGAAAAATTAATTAAGCCATGCTTCAAAGACACAAATATTTTGAAGAAACTCGTTCATACTAAGGACATTTTTTTACTAGATTATGTCTAGAAAATATCTTTTGGACCTTGTGGTTGATAATGTATTACATCATTAATTGTTGTGATAGCATCACATCAAGATCATAATCAACGATGTGGTGCATTATTAACCACAAGATCTATAAGATATATCTTAGACCAGATCTAGTTAAAAAGTTTCCTCATGACCTATGAGTGTGATTGACATAGCTGGCAGCGGTGGAGGTTCGGGTATTTCTATAAGAAAAATGAATTTCCTTATAATCAATTTTTTTTCCCCTGAGAGAACCCTATAATCATTTTTTACTATTGTAGAAAACTGATTTTTATGAAATAAATTGTCGCGACTAATCCAAACCAAAATAAATGAGGCCATAGTCTTTCATGTTGGTTAATTAAAACACATAAATTGGCAGTTTCTGACCTTTTGGCACTACATGCCAACACCTATTCACCTAAGCAAGCCCGTGACTCTTGACTTTCTTTTGCTTGGGAAATTGTTAATTTGGAATTGCTAATTTTCACTATCTCCACCTTAAAGATAATAACAATACCTCAAGTGAACTACTTTGAATAATACTCCAGTATATCAAAAGAACGCATGTAATAAATAAATCTGCACTGAAATTAATACCGGCAAGTCAAAATAGAAATCGCCTAAATCATTACTTAAGCTTTAGGAGATTAACTACTTTGAATACTAACAGTATATCAAAAGAATGTATGTAATGATTCAGTTTACTTTGAATTATGTCAAACTCAAGATAATTATGTAACAAACAAATCTGCAGTGAAATTAATACCGGTAAGTCCAAAAGTACATATCATGACATCTTTACTTTACCATTTGGAGAAAGTCTTAGCGACCAAATTAAGGTTATTTCAAAGATAACAAACACAGCAAGGAATCGTGTTTTTCAATTATTATTATGTCTAGCCTTTATGGCTGCATTATAATGAATTTATTACTTAATCTTTAATATGTCAAGAATCTTTAGATGCATGTTAGCCTAAGAGTTGATTCAGTGACAAATTTTGCTTGTGAAATTGTGAATTTCTTTTTTTTCTTGAAAATCAAATTTCTAGTATGATTAGCTCAAATTTACGTTCCAAACATAACATTCACTGTATTCTCGTATGAATAAATGTAATAAGCAAACTAATATTGTGATGTATTCAGATGGTGGCAAACATTTCTAGTGTTACTGGTGGTGTACTCGGCATGGTCATCTCCTTTCGAGCTAGCTTTTAGGAAGATGTCAACTAGTGCATTATTGCCTATTGACTTGGTGGTTGATGCCTTCTTCGCTATAGACATCGTTCTCACCTTCTTCGTCGCTTACTTGGACAAATCCACTTATTTGCTCGTTGATGATCCTAAGAAAATAGCCTTGAGGTATTGTTATTATCTTTAAGGGATCTATTTTGCAAAAGTTTTCCGATAAGTGTTTTTAGTTTTTGGCTCGGGAAAAGTATTTGGCTTGTGAAAAAGCTATATCCAGAAGCTAGATGTTATTGGATTCTAATGACATTTAGGAACTAATTCAACAAAACCCACATGGCTTCTACTTGTACAAAAACCATATCTCATACTGTAATTCAAATTCCATAGGGGTTGACAAAGAACATTAGCTTTTTAGTTTCGAATTATTATATTTCAACTCCTCCAAAATTTCCCTCAACGCTTTTAACTAGTTTTGTAATATAAGAGAGCTTGCTGGTATTATCTGCAATGACGTATACGCCATTTTGCAGGTACATCTCACATCTATGGTTTCCAATGGACGTAGCCTCGACTTTGCCATTCCAAACAATATATAGGATATTTACAGGAAAAATGAGTCGAGGTGATGCCTTCGGTTTCCTCAACTTGCTCAGGCTCTGGCGACTTAGGCGAGTCAGTGAATTCTTCTCCAGGTACTATGTTTTTTTAATGGTTTCAAGACTATAGTCGTCCACTAAGCTAAAGGTAGGAATCCTAATAATCACATGGCTTCTAATCTAATGTGATTTGGAAGGTGTTTGCCAACTTAAACTAATTAAAAAAAAATCTTAAAATTACGTCTAGACATGATTTTGCTATGGCTTATATATTGTGATTATAGAAGGCGGCGTTTCACTTTCTTTCAAAGTTCCACACACAGTAACACAATGTTGTCTATGGATGACACCACATCAAATAACCAGAGTCTTCAATTAAAGAGTTAAGCTTGACCTCACTTGCATCAGGTTGGAGAAGGACACTCGTTTCAGCTACTTCTGGACAAGATACTGCAAATTGATAAGTGTAAGTATCCTCAAGATTCTTCCTAGTCAATACTGGACAATAATCATAAACTAATCACTTAGAGTAACTGTGGCATTCCCCTGCAATAGATAACATGATCACTCAAATAAAAGCTCATATATGACAGGTGACACTGTTTGCAGTGCACACTGCGGGTTGCTTCTACTTCTGGCTAGCAACACATTATCATTCCGCAGATAATACATGGATTGGATCTCAAGTTCCTCATTTTGAGGAGAGAAGTGTTTGGCTGGGATATACCTACTCCATGTATTGGTCAATTGTCACCCTCTCAACAACCGGGTATGGCGACTTGCACGCGGAAAATACAGGGGAGAAAGTTTTCTCCATTTTCTACATGCTTTTCAACATTGGTCTCACAGCTTATCTGATTGGCAACATGACCAATCTTGTAGTCCATAGTTCCATTCGAACGTTTGCCATGGTAATATTATCACTCTAGCATCATTTTCATGCACATTTAAAACATCCAAATACCATATAATATAACTTTCTAACTAAGTACATTAAATGTGGTTCATTGAAGAGGGATGCAATTCATGAGATCTTACGATATGCAAGCAAACATAGGCTTCCAGAAGGCTTAAAGGAGCAAATGCTAGCACACGTGACACTCAAATTTAAGACAGCAGAACTCCAGCAAGAAGAAGTAATTCAAGACTTACCTAAGGCGATAAGATCTGGCATTGCACAGCAGCTCTTCCGCACAACTGTAAAAAGTAGCTACCTTTTCAAAGAAGTTTCTGAAGACTTTATTGTCCAGCTGGTAATTTCGTGTTTCTTCCTAGTTGCTATCCATTTGACCTGATTGATCTTTTAACACATCGTAGTTTTAAGCATTTCTATGGGAATAATATATGTCCTGTATACCATATTAACATGACTAAGTTCCTTAGTAAAAATTCTTACAGGGTAACTTCAAAAAGAGGAGCAGAAAATAGAATATCTAAAACTGTTTTTATGCCTTTATGGGTTTACCTTTCACAGGTTTCGGAGATGAGAGCAGAATATTATCCACCCAAAGTAGATATTACTATACAAAATGAGATACCAACAGATTTCTACATCATAGTTTCTGGAGCAGTGGTATGAAAAGAACCAGATCAAATACATATTTGATATATATTCTACAGACAAAATCTTATTGTCTTTTCTGAACTGCAGGACGTGATAACATATAAAAATAGAACGGAGCAGGTATTCTGTTCTTTTTTCCCCTTCAATCTATATTAGTAACTAGTAAGGTACTAGGTCTTCTTTCATTTAGTTAAAATATATATGCACTAAATGATTTCTGATATGAAAATCACCAGATGCCATAAGGAAATAATATATTTTTTGTAAATGATGGCAATGTATCACTTTCCACATGGAACCACAAAGGAATACATCTTATCATTTAATGGTTAAGAGAATTTCAATCTATCAGTGCTGAAGATAAAAGAAAAAGGGTGAACACAATGTATTGACATTCTATACTATAAAGCCCTTCCATGCAGATGAAGGCTGTGTAGCACCATATCACAGAACAGCCAAAATGTATTTAGAAGGATAATAAAGTCCATAGAAATTTACACAATGTGCTAATAACCTTCACATTGACATTCAATAAAGAACAGTTCGAACTATGCTATTTAACTCCCTCGTCAAAAGTCATATGCATCAGTTACTTGCAATTTGCCCCATGATCCATATCAGTGCAAGCATGTCAAAAAAACCTGCAAAAAATTTAGTGATGTATATAAGCTTCCTTGCAAGATGCAGCTATTATCAACAGAATACGAGTAATATAAACAGCCTTGGTGTTACACTTGAAATTTGTTCCCCTTATTTTAAAATTTGAAAACCTGCAAAAGAATATTCAAATTAATGCTTAAAAGCAAAAACAAGTCCACACTCACTAAATATTCCAGATTTAACAAGCAATAATCTCCAATTTTACCAATAATGTAGAGTTCAACCAACTAAACTATTGACAATATTTCTTTTATATGGATTTCTCAAAAAAAGAAAGCTAAGAGGGGAATTTTCAGTTTCTGTCAAAATTAGGGTCACCAGATATGTTCGGAGAAATTGGGGTGATCCTCAATACTCCCCAGCCTTTCACAGTGAGAACAAGGAGGCTTTCTCAGGTAATTCGGCTTAGTCACAATCATTTCAAGCAATTGGTCCAGCCGTTCAGTGAAGATGGAAAGACAATTGTCTCAAATTTTCTTCAGGTCAGCATTAAAGTTTCTTGCTCATTTTAGTTTAAAAACACTATTAACGCTGATACCGTTATTGTTAAACAGCTGACAAATCTTGTATAATTTGTATCCCATATTTCTATCTACATAATCATTCATTTCCCGGCATCATTTCTACTCACCATTTCATACAGTCTAAGCTTACTAATGCTTCTGAATCTCAGCATTTGAAGGGTTTAAAGAAAGAGGAGCTAGAAGAGATGCCATTTGTCACAGAGTTGCTGGGTGAATCAAATGATGAGGTAACCTTGCACCTTATCACTAATTAACAGAAGTCTAGGTCAGATCCCATTTCCTTGAAGTTTGAAAACCAAAAATATAGGATGTGAAAATTTCTCCATTTTGTGACCTTAAACACATGAGCTGACAACCTTTTTTCACTAAACAAATACCAAAAAAAGTTGTTTCACAAATCCAAAAAAAGAAAAAAACTTGTATGAGCTTTGTTTATGATGTTTTAATTTCAACTGCCAGGCCTGCCTTCTGCACATAACCAGAAAATACAGCAAACACAGCCATACTGTAAATCTTCTAGTCGGGCAGTCTGTTATTCTTTCTTTTTTCAGATAAGAATTCATATATGTTGGACCAAATTGACAAAACGTGAGCAGGAAGTTGTAGATTTCACCAAAATTGCTGTATGTTTCCATCTAACATTGTTAGAAACTTAGAAACAAACTAATGCCCAAACATGAGTAATATAATCCGTAGAAAAGAGAGATCCTTGATGCATTAAATTCAGCTTGGACTACATAGTAAATTCAGAACATGCAGAAAATTTTAACTAAAAATTCTACAAGCAACAGCCAGCACAATAGCAAGATATCTACAATTGTTTCATGAGAATTTATGTTCATGTCAGTGACAGCCAAGTAATACTACAGTCACCAATAAGAGCTAAATATGGTTAATTGTCCTTTTCAGGACAATGCACAGACTGAGGAACCTCAAAATCGTGAAGGACCAAGCCAAGAAACAAACAGTAAGCCACCGTCCCACTCAAATTAGTTTCAGCATATCACATATGTATGCTCAACAATAGGTTACTTTTATGGCTGAGAAGCTATAATAGGCAAGTTACTTGCCAGATGCAACGGGAATATATATATCATGTCATAAATTCATAATACACTGTGGTATGAGAACAGTTTATGTTGGCCTTGAACTAGCTTAGAGAATACCTAAATATTCAAATAAAAGAAATTTCTGAAATGGGCGACAGTTGGCTGCACATAACAAGAAATCTCTTTCTGGAATGCCACTCATTAAGTAGTGACGGTATTGCTTTTCCATTTTTTATTTCTTTTGATACCTACAAGGCATTTTGAAGGAAGTAATAGATGTTATTCAGTCGATAAATCTGATGCTTCTACTAATATGACTTCGTCACACTGTACATGTTCAATTTTTTCATTGCACACACTTGTGTTAATTCAAGAAACGATTTTGAAGCTAATATATTTAAGTCAGATCTATACTTACACAAGTGCAAATTATTCAGGAAACCCAATGGTTTACACACCAGACATACTTCCAACAAGGGTGGTACTCCATGGGCATCATCCAGATCTCAAACAAAGAGAGGAAGATGGAGGGAAACTTGCCCATCTTCCTGATTCAATAGAAGGCCTTCTATCATTAGCAGGTGAGGACGTATGTGATTATATTGAAACATCATAGGAATGTAGACTATTCACATGCACAAGGAGCTGGAATTCCACATATATGATTCTTCAAACTTCAAAGTTTTCATCGAACACTTTTTCTTCACATACCCAATTTGATCTGTTTTTCACTAATTGAATAACAAAGTATAATAAATGAAAGATCTACTTTTTTTAGTTTATAACACATAAGTTTGGTGAACACAGAAAAAAAGCTCGGGAAGAGAGGAACTACAATTCTTATGGCTGATGGCTCTCAAGTGGAGGACATAAGTGCTTTAAGAGACAATGATCACTTATACATCTTTTGATGAGAACTAAGTTGAGATTTACAGTTGCTTAGTACTTTAATGATAAGGTATGTGCTAAGATAATGTAGCCAATGCTCTTGTGGCACTATTGGAGTTGTATGCAATATAAAATAACAGAATATTATATTTCTAAGTCATCGTGAATACAAATGACAAACCTTGGATATTCAGCTGGCATCACGATCATTAAGCATGTCGAGAACTGCAAAAGCAGCTTTCTGAAAATGATCCTTCTCTTCTTCTAAGGTTTTCTTCCTCTGAAATGCAGAGTCTTTGGACTTCTCCATCTCTTCCATTATGCCAGCAGAGTTCTGCTCAATTTCACTAATACATTCATGTAAAAAGAGGTTAAGTTTGAATACAATCAGGAATAACTCTAAGTGATAATAGTTTTACCAAAATACATGACTAAGATATTTAACTACTATTCCTCAAATGAACCAATGAGAAGAAGAAAACAATGGTGGGAAGAGGGCGTCAAAGAGTTATGTGATTCTGGAAATTTGTAATGAAGGCAAGAAGGGATGATTTAGTACTTCAGAGTGGAACCTAGTGGCTCCAATGAAGCTGGCAAAAACCTATGCTAACTAACTAAATGTGATGAACCTAAGACTGTAATATCAGAAAAGTATTATGCAACCAGTCAACCACCAAAGCATTTTAAATGCTCATAATTTAAACATGCCGGTACCCTCACCTTATCATCTTAAGCATGCTGTCCATCGCAACCTGCACGTTCTGAGAGAGATCTGCTCATCTCAAAGACAAAACTTACTACTCATTATAAACAAATAAGTATAACTTAGTGGTCATAAATGATTAGTTCATTAAACTGGCCATATTACAACAAAAAACTATGAAGAAACACAAAGATTACTATGCATTAAATACTGTATTAGAATCTAGAACTGTTAATATTGTCTAACACACATATTCCAGGATCACCTAGACATGCTTTGGGAATGTAATATGGTGAGTACAGATTTATATACACAGAATTCATTTAGAGCATATGTTCTTCATGTGGTAGTGCAAATAGCACACGGCTTGGAACTTTCAACTATATGAAAGAACCAATGGATAATTCAAAGAAGCTGTAGATATGGAATATGCATAACCTCTATAACACCAATGAGAGGAAGTATTTGAAGTTTCATTTTTAAATAGTAGTATTTTATTATGATAAAAGAAAATAAATCATCCTGTAAGACATTTGGATAAATGCCAAATCGTATGTTCCTCCGGAAGATAACTATTCAGATTAAATTTGGCAACAGTATATATAATGTCAGAGGACATGAGTAAGCTGTCCTGACACCTTATTCATATTTTTTTATATCAACAAGTCCTAAATTCTAAGTACATTTCATGATTGATTGAGGACTTCATAATGTTTAAGATATCGAACTCCGGAAATAAGAAATCCAGCAGGATTGAAAATGCACTGACGTAATCTAGTAATTAACTCATACTAAAGAATCCAGAGTATGAATTAACTGAAATCTCAGATGTAATCAAATTAAAAGTAGATTGGTCTCATTGTTACGTGAGAAGACGAACTATTAACAAAATCAACAAGATAATTTCCTCAATTTCAGAAATTATTTGATCATCAAGCATCATAGCTACATCAATAAGAATTTATTGTAGTATAGCTGAATGAAAATACTGAATCCTTCCGAACTAAACTATAGTTGTCGATCGGCAAAATCAAATACTGCGTGTTATGAGAGTTTGTGTATGTGTGTGCGAATGCGAACGCGTAGCATTACCGTAGATGAGAGAAGAGAGCTGAGACTCAACGTCAGAGCGAGTAGTAACGAGCTCTCCGCCGGAAGGAGGAGGTGAAGTTGTCATCCTTTATGCTTTAGAGAGACAGAGAGAGAGAGAGAGGAAAAGTGAAATAATTGAGCGGGCGAGTTTGAGGATTTTATTCGGCGGGATTTAGTAGCTATTTGTAAATTGGGAAAGAGTAGGAAGTCAATATAAATAACATTTTATACCCTTAAAATAACAGATTTTGCACTTTATCACCCATTGTTAACAAAGTGACAATTTGTTATTTTGATCCTTACAATTTTGTTTTATTTATTTCACATGTTAAAACTTTCTTAACTGCTATTCATGTTTTTAAATGAAAATATGCATAAAAAATGAAAGTACGAGTGAATTATTAGTTATTATCTTTTTAAATTGATCGTAAAATATAATTAATGTTACTAAATTTAATAAAATATTATGTAAATGAATATTATTTTTATTTTATTTGACGAATCAGATCGACCTAGATCAATATTCGTTCCACATATTTCGAATTATGAATCTTTATAATCAGATAAGATACATTGAATCTTTAATTGAATTAAAATCATAATAAAACGGATCATATTCAAATTAATATATGTCCGATTGACAGCCCTAAATATAATCAGATAACCATTCAAGGGACCTAGATAACCACTTAACATGATTAGGGCCAAGCTAGGCCGGCCCTGGCCCAATATTTAATATTTATCTAAACATAGCAAAGTTGCATTCCAACTACCAGTAGCTAATGACTTTAAGAAGTCATAAATATATATATTTCATTATTTATTGGTCTGAATATTAAATAGAGTTTGAAAAGTACGTTTGAACTCAGCAAATTAAATTATATGTTAGAAACTTAGAATATTATTTATCGTTTGAGATTTAAATCGAGCTCAATTCGATAACGCGTATGTACACTTGGGTCGTGTTTCGATCGGTACCTTTTTGATAACTCTTAATAAAATACTACTGATTATCATGTTTTCGAAAATGACTATGATTACTGTGAGGCATATATATATATATATATATATATATATATATATTTAATTGTTAGGATTATAAAATGAGAGAATTTTTCGTTACTTGTGATATGATACATCTTAATAAAGTAATGAAAACAAATGAAATATTTATAAATTAGTGGTGACGTCAGTGGTTCCTGAAAGAAAAGAAAAGGAAAAAAGAAGTAGTAGCACCATGAGTGCTCTTCTACTTGTTTGTCACAGGGAGAAGGAACAATTCAGATATTGAATATTTCTATATACTAGGGTCCAAAAGCATTAGATTTACACTTCTTCCACTACTGCGCTAGCTCATGAGTATCATTAATTCATATATATAACTTGGTGCCATATTGTTCCAAAACTTTACAGGTATAAACGAATCGGGTTTATCCGTGGGATGATAGCTAGATAGTTCAGCTTGATTATATTTAAGCCCAAATTTATGTAATTGTGCAAGTACATGTCTCTTGCCATTGAGAACAAAAGCTATTATACGATAATCATCAATAGGAGAACCATGCGACCGTTATAAATAGTTTCATAATTGATATGATTGTATTCTTTTAGATTACCAACAACTATATTTTTTCATATAAACACTTACACGATATGAATGAAATATCAAAATCGAGACAAATGAAATAGAGTAGATACTAGATAGTAGTTTTTTGTTCCATTCTCAAGTCCCTTAACTATAGCAAGTGTATCAGAGGATTATAAATAGCCAAATTTCAAGAATACACCACCAATAATCAGTTTAATTAAATGATTTCAATGTAAGTTAAAATTGAATCCTTGAATTATTTCAAACTTAACACCAATACTCGTATTTTATTGGAAACAAATATACAACTACACACTGTTGCTAGTATACAAAATGTTCAATTAAAAGCATTTCTCAGTTGAATTTAGAATGATGGACAAGGAATATTATTGAAAATTCGATCCGTTGAGTTTTGGCAAATACCGAGTTTTATGTATTGGTTAAATTTTTTCTATTTAAATGCCTTTAAAGTAATGAATTTGTTTATGTCAAATCATTCTTTTATATAAAAAGAATATCTTTTTAGAAGTAGAAATCAGTTTTAGAAAAATCGAGTTTTATATCTCAAAATGGAAATAAAAATAGCAATTATCTCATACTAGCGTACTCTAGAAAACAATATTGATTTGACTAGTGAATAAAAGAAAGAATTATGAATTCAATCCTTGAGTCCTACTCTTCTCAAAAGGCTAGTGATATTGCCAGAGCAGCAATTGTTGCTGCCGGAGCAAAAATAAAATATTTCCGAAAATACCCTCATATTCAAATGGTAATTAATAACTATGTCTGCTACGTTTTCCAAATCAGCACATTAATGGAGAAGCTTCTATAATTAATGATCTGATTTACTTCAATTGTCTAGAGTTCCACATGATTCTAGACTTCATGTTATCATATAAAAAAAAAATTAAATTAATTTTTCTCAACTATTTTAGTTCTTAAATATTTAATTTTTTTTAATCTTAAAATCATAATAGTAAAACCCTAAAACTCTTTATGAATTTTCTTTTCTATAATTTTAATTTACTTGAAATTAATAATTTTTAATTATGTGGGTTTAACAATTAAAATACAAGTAAATTAAAATTATGGAAAAGATGAATTTTCGGGGTTTTACAATAATTATTGTTTATGGCTTCATCAGATAATCGTATTAAATATTAATATTTACCTTTCCACATCTCCATGGATTCTAGTTTTATTTGTCCAGAATTTTTTTAAATTAAATGTCATTAAATTTTAGATCATCTATTTTTAATCTCAAAGCGGTTGTTTCTTCTTCTCTTCTTCTACTCCATTCTTTCAAAAGGGGCATATTTTTTGTTTACTTATTTATGGGAGACTTCCTGGTGCAAGTGTGCGTAATCTGGTTGTTCTATTTTTTATTTTTTAGACTACTTGTTCTTCTCTAATCTGGTTGGTAAAACGAGAGCTAATCTGGTTGGAAAAATGAAGGGCTAATTTGGGTGAAGGAGAGGCATGAAGCAATGGTGGTGGTGATATTATTCAGAGTGTAGTTTAGTAAGGAAGAAGAAGTAATTTCTATGTTTAAGAAAATTAATTATAGAAGCTCCTCAATTAGTGTGCTGATTCGGAAAACGTAGCAGCCATATCTATTAATTACCATTTGAACATGAGGGCATTTTTGGAAATATTTTATTTTTGCTCTGGCAGCAATAATTGCTGATCTGGCAATATCGCTAGCCTTCTCAAAAGGTTAGTTGGACTTTAATAAAAGAGGGAGAAAATAAAAGAAAAAGTAAAAAAGAGATTGTCAGACAGTTTTCATTGCGACTGAATTAAATAAAATAATACTAACAGCAAGTACAAAGAATAGGACCCCTGATGGCCATTGTCTTTGTCGTTTTCTGATGAAATGATCACCCCCTAAAGTGAAACAGAATTCAAAAAATACTTAAACTACTTTTTCTGGGAATATTTTTTTATGTATGTTATTTCATTTCGCGAATATATTTCCTCATAATTCATCTTAATATTAATATTGGATTGGTTTCAAGAAATATCTACTTCATATACATTTCTTGAAATTAGGTACCACAATTTCTTTCTTCTACTAGAAAATCGCAAATGTTAGATATAATTTAGGAAAATAATGTATCTTGATATACAATTTTTTCCAAATAGTGGATGAGATCGATCTATTCCACACCATTTCAAAGTGCATGCATAGTTTGAAAGAAAAAAAGATACATTCGAAAAAATAGAGCATTAGTTTGAAATGTTTATAAGAAATTAGCAAGAGTGAAAAGTTAACAAATATAGTAATTAAAGCCACTTAGATCCATTAATAATTACATTTTAAAGCGAAGTCTCCTCTAGCTACATGCATATAATACATACGTTAAACTTATATTCCTTCCGTTCCATTATTTTTTCTTCATTTGATACAGTATTCGGTCAAACTTTTTAATTTTTTAAGTGACTTATCATGTTGTGGTCATATAATATTATCAAATTATTAGTGAAATTTATTAATTAATTATTTATTATAATTTTTATAAATTTAGCCAAGTTGACTGGTCAACTATACCAGGGGATAAAAATAAATGGGACGGAGAAAGTAGTAATTAATAGGTTAATGAACCCTGTTAACAAAATTCTAAAACATTAATATGATTTCTCTTTCTATATTATTTTTTTGGATAATAGTAATCTATTTCTCTAACCTTTTCATCCAAGAAAAGATTAAAGAGCAATTTTCCTTAAATGAACATAGTTCATAAATACAGTTGGGTACACTTAGTAAAAAATGTCATGTACTGTATTCTAGCTGGACTAGTTCTACATACTACTACTAGTATAAATTCAGACATACGTAGAGAAATACGCAATGCTTATACCCGTAAATATACTAAGAGGGAAAAAACAAGAAAGAGAGAAAAGTATATGAGAAGCTCAACACTTCTTCTCTGATTTTGATGAGAGAGAGAGAGAGAGAGAGAGAGAGAGAGTGTAGTGTACTATAACCAACACACATTTCACACAGCTTTTGGGTTCTTTTTTACTCTCACTCAAATCCCATTTCTCTCAAGTTTCTTCCTCAAGAAAGAAAAAAAGGTGGGATTTTTTTTTCTTTTCTGCATCTCAAGAACACACACCAAATAGATGCATTTGTTATTTTATAGGAGTATCTGACTTTCTTAAATGTTCTTAGGTATCAGAGACCAATGATTAATGATGAGTTTCCTTTTTATTTATATATATTTAATTTTTATTGTTCCTGATATGGGTCTTTGATATCTGGACTAATATTGGATGTGGATTGTTTAGAAACAAGTTAATTTAATAAATGATATATGGAAAGTCACGCGATTTATCGAGGGGTTTTAATTTATCTTTAGCTGTTTCTCTATTTCTTAGTTGTTGATTTGGGGATTTATAGTAGGTATGTTAATATTATTTCCTTTCTGATTTATAGTAGGTATGTTAATATTATTTCCTTTCTGAAATCTGACTTTCAGCATTTGGGTTTCTTGCATTTTTTGACTATTTATGACTGAATTTAAATAAAAATTGACTATTTCAGTATTTCCCCTTGTTTCTTAGATCATCTCTCAATAATCCAAATTTACTCCCATCTTTTTATAATTTTCAAGAGTTTTTGTTCGCAGCATTGTTCTTCTTTGATGTGTGAAAGAGCCCTTATCTGGGAATCTGTTCTTCAGCCTCCACGTTTTTTTTCCTTTTTTTGATAATGCTAATCAATAATTTCAACTGAAAGTTGTTCTTTTCTCTCCTGACTTGTCACATGCTGCACATTTGGGGGAGAAGAGAAGTGGGGGGGGGGGGGGGGGGGAGGATAGGGGTCTTTATCTGTTGTTAGATGTAGTAAATTTGAAATTGTGTCTATATCTGCAGCTCATGGTTTTCATATTTCCTGCTGTACTTTTGTCTTCATTTCATAATCAATTCTTTTAATGAAAACGCATAAATATCTGAGGATTCTTTTAATTTTGACACAGGCTGTAGGGTTCTTGGTTAATGATGCTGAGGAAGAGGACCAGATCACAACAAAAAGACCAACACATGAATCACTTTACTCCTGATGCTCTATCGGAGTCGTATTTTCACTCTGATACTTCGAGCCAGAAGCATAAAAGTAACTCCTTTTTTAGTGTCCCTGGTCTATTTGTGGGATTCAATCCTAAAAGTTCAGAATCTGATTCAGTAAGAAGCCCAACCTCCCCATTAGATTTTAAAATATTTTCGAGTTTTGGCAATCCCTTTAGGTACCCAAGATCACAAAATGAGGGGTGCCAAAAGAGCTGGGATTGTAGCAAAGTAGGACTAGGCATCATAGATTCTCTTGATGATGAAACTAAACAACCGAGCAAGGATAACCCATCATCTAATAGTAAAAATATTCTTATTGGACGCCAAATGTGTATTAAAGGTCCAAATTTTAGTAACCATGTTAATTCCTTGGAGACACCTAAATCACTGCCTAAAAACGTTGGTGTTTTTCCAAATACGCGGGCCAAACCAGCTAATATCCAAAAGGGCGATTATGATGTTTTGTTTGAAATCGGAGAAGCGGCCCTTTTTGAACCGGAATCATCTGAAAGTTTCCGCGCATGTTCATTGGATTCCGGCGGGTATAGATCACACATAACCGATTTTGGAAATCGTAAGTCTAGACTTGGGTACGGCAATTTGGTTCCTCGTAGTATAACGAACCAAGTTCCTTCAGAGTCAAAATTTCTTGGAGGTAGCCTTACTATAGGCAATTCTTTTGGAGGAAAATCGAGTTCAATTGCTCCTGGAAATGGTTTTATTTGTTCTATTCCAGCTAGTGAAATTGAGCTTTCTGAGGATTATACATGTGTTAGAGTTCACGGACCTAATCCGAAAGTTACTCATATATTCTGTGACTGCATTTTGGAAAGTCACAATGATGAAGTAACTAATTTTTCCAAGAAAAGGGAAGATGAACTGGCAACCAATGAGGCAGCTAGTCCTTCTATTGTTCTTGACTCCTATTCCACCAACGATTTCCTTAAATTTTGTTACTCTTGCAAGAAGGAATTGGATGGTGAAGATATATATATGTATAGGTTAGCCCCTCATTGAATTCTCATTGTACGTACTTAATTGAGACTGACTCTTATCGATTATCTTGGTTATTTGGTTTTCTACAGAGGCGAGAAAGCATTTTGCAGTTATGATTGCCGTTCACAGGAGATTGAGATTGATGAAGACATGGAGACAAACAACAATAATCTTTTAGAAATTTCAGACAAGTCAAACAGCTGCGAAGAATTCTCAAAGAGCAGCAGCCTGTTTATTCTAACATAGTCTGCTGCTTCGATTGCATTACTTCTAACACTGTGCCCATGATTGATGAAACTGAGGCATGTTTAAGCACCTTTGATCTTCTGTTTAATAAGAGAGCTGTATCTGTATCTGTCTGCGGCCTTGGAGGATTGTGGTTTGTCTATAAATGTTGATTGTGTTTCATCTCTCATGGTTATAGTGCGTAATGTATTGAAACAGCTTGTTTTGTTTTAAGTATTATATATATAGGATGGAAGAGATTTTGGTGATGTTTTAAAGGGTAGTAGCCTGTTGTTTAAGTGCCCCCTCCCCCCGATTTTATCACTACTTGTTCTATGTCTCAGTGAGAACCAAATTTTGAATCTATATAAATGGCTCTATTGAATACATGTCTCTTTTTTTACGTGCTATCAATCTTTACCTTGTTAACTATGAATTGAATGATTGCGATTTCCATGTCAACTGTGGATTAAGTGAGGAGTTCAATGTAGGAGAATACAGAATGCTATAAACCTGCCCTTGTTCTGGACCTCCTGGGTTGAATTGCCATGACCATGAAGTAAAATGATTAATGATTTTGCTGTTTGGCTTTAGTACAGATCAATTGATTTGTGGGATTTGGTGCTTTAGTGTGAATTCAATCTGAATTCGATTGGTTAGAATACAATATGATCAGAGATTAAGAAATCATTTTTATCCGGATCCTTATCATATCAAGACTTTTTTAAAACGATCTTGTGGGTTTTCTGAAAATTAAAATAATCGAAAAATAATCCTTATGTAGGTTGTCAAACACATCTAATGATTACGTTTGCAAATACTGATAGTTCTTGTTGTGCCAAACTCCTTCTCAGTCAAGACACATGGACTAGAAGATAGGGTTGAATTCCTGAATCTCATATTTACTTTGAAATTTATCCCAAAAACAAATGAATTAGTTCTTTATTAAAAAAATTAGAACATGCACTCAACTAAAAATAGCAAAATCCCATTTCAAATATGATGGAACGAATTTTGTTCCAATCCAGAAGCTGAAATCCCAATTCAAATGTGATTGAACCAATTCTGTTCCAGTTTAGAAGCTCCAATAAGATTCGTGATCTGTAGGTTCATATATGTATTTGTTGCCTTGTTGGGGAAATTCAGGTTGTTTTTTTTTGAGGCGCTGTCGGAGATATTACAAGAAGGGAATCTATACAAAGTGTTCTTGAACATAATAGTATTATAAGAAGCAAATGCAACAAGGTGTTCTTGAACATAATATTATAGCCTCTTTCAATATATCAAACAAATTCCATATGCAAGCAAAATAAAGTGGATCCACTATCCAATTATCAATGTCTAGGGCAAAACAGCTTGCAAGGTCTGATAACACAAAATTTTGACATCATCACAACACCACCACTTCAATACATCCTTCCAGTACATTCTGCAGTACCACAATAGCATTTCTTAACCTTAATATTCCCATCAGAATCGCGTACCTGATCCACTGTATAATTGTAATGATATGTAAGCTCCTGCAATGGAGGAATATTTTCCGCTGCAAAAAGCATTACATGTGGCAATCTCGGGTCATCATGATCATAGATAACATTTTGAGCGTAAAGATTAGGCGAACAGCTGTGATTAATAAACCTCCCGATATTACCATACTGCGCAGCATCGATCGTGTAGCCACCTTCAGTAAATTCAACCACAGTTGGTTCTTCAGTATTGAGAGAAAAGTCATTGTAATTCTGCCCAATATCAAAGAGATATTCATCGTTTCCGATCCTTTGTTCGGCTTCCGTGTCTTCAAGAAGTTCCCCTGCATACTCACATATAAAACTTCCCGAAGGAATGGAAGTTACGGACCTCACTCCCCAACCTCTCGACTCTGTCTTGAAAATCTCAAGCTTAAATTTGAGGCCTCGTTGGGTTGCTCTATTATAGCAAGAAGGAGGGCATTTACATGAAGGGCCACATTCATAGACAAGAGGTTTCACTTCAACTATAGCCCCATTACGGTTGTATGGGATTTCTCCTCCGTTTCTCACTGCACAACTGCATTTTTTGGAATCAGCACATCGCCCCACACAATCACAACCTGCTGGGGGAATGGGATGGTACCAATCAGGATACATCATTTTAGAAGTGTAATTGAATGTAGGAGGTTTCTGATCATCCATAATATTCACAGCACATATAGGAAATGGCTCTGTTCCTCCTGAAATATCAGCCACACAAACACCAGGCCTGGTTTTGAACTTACTAGACTTCTTCAATTCTTTCCAAGCTAGCTCGGGCTGACCAGGGTTCCTCCTCAATTCAAACTTAAAAACATTCTTTCCATGGGGCCCAGTTTCGGTCCAATAATTTTTGACTGTGTATAAGCCATCATAAACATATGTTGTGACAATTTTAGGCCTTGAATCGAGAGGGTCAACTAACTTTGTCTCCTTCCATCCACGAACAACACGAACCGGAGTCCCTGCTGTTACACTATTAACCAAAGCCAAATTTCCTCTTTCAAGTTTCTGATCCTCAGCTTCCTTCTTTTTCCCAATGACATTACCTCCTTGCCCAGAGTATATCAAGACATCTGCGTTCTCCATATCATCTGCATAGCCCCCGGAAGCAACAATACTAGTAGCAACAGGTACTTTATTGATCTTCATCCAATCTATACCACCTTGTAAAAGGCGATGGATACCAACAACTGCAAGCTCGACTCTGTACTGAAACTCATCGCCCACTTCAACTCCAGGTACTGATCCCAAATACTGTTTTTCGGTGTTAACCTCTTTCCCTTTTTCTTTTATAATCTTTGCAGTGTGCAGATCAATTCTTATTATTTTTTCACACTTGTTCGGTTTGCCTTCCTCGTCTGGCACTGAGTTTGCTTCTTCTCTTTGCAAGAGTTTTCTACAGATAGCATGAAATAACCTTAGAGTTTCTCTCACTCTGTTGCGGACATCACCATGACTAGAATTGTTAGGACCTAGAGGAGGCAATCTAACATCAAAATCTTGTGGTTTGTGGCTAGGAGTGCCGAAACCTTCCTCGTGTGCAAGCATTAGTGCACTATGCCTCTCATCTTCACCATTAGCAACAGGAACTTTTTTTTGTTTCTTGGATGGTCCTGCTGAAAATTTTCCGCTAGGATTACTTTTCTTAGCAACAACCTTGCTCTTCTTTTGCCTAGAAATATTCTGCTTGCGCGCTTTTTCTCCACTTGTTCCTCCCTCTGAGTTATTTGAAACTACTTTTCCTTTCTTCCACGGAGAACAAGATGCAGCCATCAAACCACTCACAACCTCCCTATCCACTTCATCTGCCGAGCAAGGCGTCATTTTATCCCTTTCTTCTGGCGAATAAACAACAATCTCATTTCCAACTGGTCCTGCAGTATCCTCATCGCTGCAATCAAGAGCTGGATTGAACATGGAAACAGGAGTAACTGAAACAGGAGTAACTTCAGCTGGGCATTCATCATAGACACCACGAATTCCATCACCCATGAAGATTGGTGAAACAGGACTTCTGTATGAATCACTGGAATCGGGAAACACTGTCTTCTTCTTAGATGTTCCTCCTGAAATATCTGCTTTAGTATCGTTATCCAAAGCAACAGTTTCGGACTTCTGTTTCCGATTTTGCGCTCTCTTTTTTCTTGCACTTGTTCCACCATCTGAATTGTTTACAGCTCCTTTTCCTTTCCTCCATGGACAACATGATGCAGCCATCAGGGCATTTACAACCTCCCTGTGTAATTCATTTCCTGAGCTAAAATCACTATGCGCAGAACGTACTTTATCATTGCTATCCGGTGAGTGAACGGAAGTCTCTTTCCGCACTGGTACTCCAGCCTTTCCAATGCTGTTATCATGCAGAGCCTTGGACATGGTCCCTGATCCAGGCACGGTTCTTCTTGCTTCAGTTTTCTCAATATTGCTATTTTTTGGACCTACATTGCATTCTTCAGAACCCAAGTGCCCAACTTCAACAGTGGCTTCCAGCATCTCTCGAGAAGGAATAGTTTTATAATTCCCTGCCAGGTTCTCTGCCCTTGGCCCTTTTCCTGAACCATAATTGAATTTTTCAGTTGTTTCTGTTTTAACATGATCCTTTTCAACCCCATCCAGACCTTCTTTTTGAGAAGTCATCAGCATCTCTCCTGATGCACCTTCTTCTGAACCATTCCTCAACACAGTCGCCTCTGGTTGCACTTCAACTTTCTTAAATCTATCGAGACAATCATTTCCTGAAGTAACCTTCTTCTTTTTTACTTCAATTGGTAAAGAGATATTCCTCCCACAGTTTGGAGGGAAGTCACGAACAGCAGACACTCTTCGCCTACGATATTTATCCTTTGGCCTAATGGAAATCTCTGGCTTAATACTGCCAGACAATGAAGATAATGACTGAGAACGACCTTGCAAGATGACTCCATCAACTGAAGCAACAGGTTCCAACACGGATTTTGCCTCCACATTTAACTCTTTGAGGATGGTGTGACCTTCAGCCTTGGTTCCTCGAGAAGACTCACTTTTCATGTTATTCAGTAAATCAACTCCGATGACTTTGGTTTCTGTTGTCAATTTCTCAACATCAATCGAGATACTATCAACCGTCACTTGTCCCAGCAATGTATCCAATGATTCAGTTCTTTCTCCTTGAATAGATGTTGTTACTACTTCATGTGTTTGACCCTCGACCTCATTTTGCAACTGAATTTCTACTGGTCCAATTTCCATAATCATATCATCAGCAAATGCTGTCATTTTTTCCACCAACGCGTCAAGGGATTCGCCTATATCCACATCCATTGGACTATTTACCACTTCATGTGATGGACACTCAACCTGGACATTAGAGTTTTTGATGCCACTAGAATCCACAAAATTTTCTATCCCAGATTCTTTTAACCCATTAAGCTTCACATCATAAGGCAATTCAGCAGTTTTTGCCCCTTCAACCAACATTCTGTTGGTTATTTCAGAATTCCCAACCCCCTCAACCTCTCTCAGATTGGTAGTTTCAGGAATTCCAACGCCATTGTTCAATACAGCATCAACGATTTCAGAATTTTTACCACCATCAACCTCCACAATGGCAGCTCCACGAGCACCATTTTCTTTAGGTTTCAAATTAGTTGGCACAGCATTGGGGCCACATCCGGGCGGAAAATCCCGGGTAGCAGATACTTTCCTGGGTTTATATTTGGGGGTATAACCATTCTCCAAAGGTCTCTTGTTGGAGACATCAGATAATCCTCCATTTGAAATTGAAATCATTCTCTGTTGTCAGCAAATCCTTAACAGAAGTTCCACTAGCCCCACTTCTAGTCAATACAAACATACAAATAAGGAGTTCTTTAGTAACAACAAGAGAAGTAAAATTTATAAATTGGCTGAAGTTTCACATAAAACATATAGCAGTTTTCTAACATATTCATAAACACCTATAAAACAGCATATTAATAACCTTAGAAAAAAGAAATTAAGGCTCGTCAAATAGAAATACAAGCCAAATGTTTACGCCTTGACGATATAATTCAGCAACAAATGCACAAATTCAAACATGCACAAATAATATACCTTTTGAGACAGAAACTTTCGTAATATCTGCAAAGAACACCGAATTTCACGTCCGTCACCTCGAAAACTGAAAAACGACAAACAATTATTAACAAAACAAATATATTTTTAAAATCGAATCAGTGAACAAAAGAGCAGAAAATCACCCAAAAAAAGGTTGATTTAACGAGATTCGTCACCGCGAGATTAAACTCCAGAGATTCAGGTTCAAATTCCAGAACATAACAGAAATATATATAGATAATTATATTCAGACATATATATACTCGCTATGAGTGTTTGTGCGTGAATAAAAATAACAAAATTAATTACAATCTGAATGAACAAGAACTGTAATAATTTAATTCTGAGGAAATGTGTTTTCTGAGTGAAGACGAAAAGGGCAATAGAGCGTGTGTTGGCATATGTAAAGTTACCATCATGCCCCCTTGATTTTCTGGTACTTTTTACTTTTTAGTAGCACAAATGTGAGGGACGTGGGCATGCTTAACCCAACATAGGCCCATCTAAAGGTATATTTGGAAGTTCTGGCCCGGTTTCGGGGTCTTCCCAAACTTATCCAAAAAAAATTAAATGGAGTTGGCAAAACTCATCACAAATTTATTCATAAATTCACATCAAAATTCTTGAAACTTATAAAACTTTAATTTGATAGATGTCACATATTTTTTCTAAAATTCTATAAAAAAAATATTTATTTGAAATCAAGCCAAAAATTTGATGTAGGAACTAACTGAAAATTTAGGAAACAGCTAGAAATCCAATAACAGAAACAATAGAATCGATAAGTAATGCGTAACTTCAGATTTCTAGGGTTTTGGTGCCCAGAATAAATCTGTAAAAGATATAACTCAAATATTCATTTATTAACTGCTGCAAAAATAAACCCTATCAGTATTTATATGTGAAAAAAAATCCTGCGCTGCCCTAATAAGCAAAAATGACTAAACTGATTGCTAGGGTTTATTTTTACAGCAGTTAATTAATAAATATTTGAGTTATATCTTTTACTGATTTATTCTTGGGCACCAAAATTCTAGAAATCTGAAGTTACGCATTACTTATTGATTCCGTTATTGATTTTCTAACCGTTTCCTAAATTTTTAGTTAGTTTCTACATCAAATAGGACCTTAAAGGACCCATTTTAAACCTATTTTGGCCCCAATCATAAAATCTAGAAAATTATTTATTGCATTCAATGCATTAATGACGTAATACATTGTTTGGTTAAGAGTATTTTCTTTTTTACTTTTTTTTTTTGTATCTCTGACAAGAAAAATTAAGAGTGTTTTTTCCTTTTGAGAACCATAAATTTAAGAGTGTTGATACTTCAATTTTTTTTATTTTTATCATGTATTGTCTGCAATAACTGAATTGATGGAAACGCGTCATATACAATCCCCGAACAAAATAATTTAGCCCGATTCTTTAATTAATATCCAGTTTCTTACTTTCTTTGTTGGTAAGATCTACAAATAAGCTAATAATTTGCATGCTTATTAATTAACAACTAGATCTTAAGATTGGACGACTATGTTAAACCTATTAAAACAAATCCGATCATATAGACCAAACTACCTAATAAATCTATATATGATATTCAAAACTCCACTAAATAAAGAAAAAACTTAAAGACAGTTATAAAGCTTATTAAAATTATGTAGTGATATTGAAGTAAACCACAAAATTTGGTAAATTATATTCAAGAAGTATATTTAGATTAGGAGATTTGTGTATCAATATTATTGTTTGGTTTTTTTAGGTGAAACCTATGTGTTTTAAAAACTGAGTAGCTTTTTTTTCTTTTTTCTTTTTTTTTTTTGAAGATTATGATAAGAAGAAAAATAGTGTAAAATATATGTTATTAATTATAGGGTAAATTACGAATATCCCCCTCAGGTAAGACCTAATTACAAAAATCCCCCTCACGTATTGGGTATTACAAAAATCTCCCTCAGGTTTGTCACATTCTTACAATTAATCCCTTGTCCCTAAAATGTTCCAATTTGCCCTTGGAAGTTATTTGTAATGTTTATAAGATGTTATAAATTTTAAAAATTGGGTGTTAATTATTTTATCTTGTAAATATAAAAATAATAATCATATATTTACCACCAAAATAATTGATATAATTTATAATTTCGCATAAATTTCAATAAATATTTCAATTTATAATACAATATCAACTTTAATAAATTAAAATATCTTATTTATAATACAATATAATTTATTAAATTTACTAATTTAAAAAATAAATTCATTTAACTAATGTGTAAACAATTCATATTTATAATATATATTATTAAAATTCTATTTAATTTAATATTTTACAATTTAAATTGCTAATAAATATATAAATACCTTTTTTTTTTTGCAATATTTATTAAAACTTATGGACAATTATAAATTTTGTCAATTATTATGGTAGTAAATATAATTATCTCTTTTCTAATTAATAAGATATAATAATTAGATCCCAAGTTTTAACATTTATAAGACATTACAAACAATACAAATAACACCCAATACAAATAACACCCAAGGGCAAAATTGGAATATTTTAGGGGCAAGGGGTTAATTGTAAGAAGTTGACAAACCCGAGGGGGATTTTTGTAATATCCAATACGTGAGGGTATTTTTGTAATTAGGGCTTACCTGAGGGGGGTATTCGTAATTTATCCTTAATTATATGTCAAATAATGTTTGTTACGTGAGATAATTAATATAATGTATCGAATGACCAACTCAACCAAAAGCTTAAGTTATCACTTAACATAAATGATATTTTACTTTATGTCAAATCAAAGTATATATTGTTTACGTGAGGCTATTTTTGGAAATTGTGAAATGATAAGTTTTTTTTTTTAAGTAAATTTTTTTTAGGCTTTTCAGAAAGCACCAAAATTTTCTCTGAAAAATGAGATTACTAGAATCATATAATGCTATAAATATAATCAGATTTCTACAATCAGATTACTAGAATCATATTCTGAACATCTATAAGATGCCATTTTACGTCAAACAAACGGACTTATATGCAACCCAAAAACATCTCACCTCCAACAACGTACACACAGAAAACCCCCCAGCTAGATAGATGATGAAGTGTTTTGTGTTTCCAGTTGTTCTCTTGCTATCAATTCTAATAGTTTACAATGGTAATATTAATCTTATGGTCAAAATAATCATGTCCATTATCTTTTTACATTTGTCATGTACATTTATATGTCGATCACATTGATTATGGGTGTCATGGGCGGATCTATGCTTTGAGTTGGGGGGCCCTGGCCCTCCCCGAAGATTTTTTTTTATAATTAGTATATATATATATTTATTTATTTTTTATTTCCAAAGGGTTTAATCCCTTTCCAGGCGTGTCGAACAATTTATTGTAGGATATGACTATGTATATATATATTTACTTAATAATATAGTCAATTCTCTTTTATCTAGGTGTGTTTAAACATGATCCAAACATATGAATTCACAGTTCTTTTATAAATTACGATGTAATGTATTTTTTTTTTTTGTCTTCTGATCACGTTTATTTTTTAGTTTTAACAATTTAATATACTGTGTATTAAAGTTGAATTGGAGACAATTAAAAAAATAAAAATCACAATAATAAGACATTTAAATTTGTTTAGTTCCACATAATCGAAAAATTAGGCTTAGTGATAAGATAGAAGATTAATATCTTATAAAAATCACAACGTATATTGAGAACAAAATTGTCAAGAAAATTGATATTGATTTTATATTAGATTAATTTTATGATTCGAAACAACGTCGTGTGCAACTTCGATAATCTTGTGTAAAATTTGATTTGCATCCGAAATCCAACATAGTTCTCATTAACAATACATTTTTTAAAATTTATGTTAATTTTTTTAGGATTATACAAATAAATAGTTTGAATATCATTTTTAATTAACTTCACTTATACTGAAACTCGGCCCCCCCGACTTCTTGATCCTGGATCCGCCCCTGATGAAGGAAACAAGTCCACATCTTGGTGGCTTAAACAATGATAAATCTACCTCTACTTATGATTTAGTAGAGCAAATGCAGTATTTGTATGTTAGAGTTGTGAAAGCTAGAGAAATTTCAGTTTTTGGCGGTGGTGACGTTGTTGCAGAGGTGAAACTTGGGAACTATAAAGGGATTACTAGCTAAAAGGGTTTCTTTAGGTAATGTAGAATGGGACCAAATCTTTGCTTTTTCTAAAGATTCCATACAGTCATCTGTGGTGGAGATTTTTGTGGAGGAGAGTAATAAAGATGAGTTCTTGGGTCGTGTTTGGTTCGATTTGAACGAGGTTCCGAAAAGGGTTCCACCAGATAGTCAGTTAGCTCCACAGTGGTATAGAATGGAGGATAAGAAAGGTGAGAGGTCTAAAGGTGGTGAGGTTATGGTGTCTATATGGTTCGGGACTCAAGCGTATGTTTCAGTAAGGTAAATATAACTAATACGTTTTACGTATATAATCTATATATTTTATTAATATCTCATTTACACATAAAATATGTGTGGGCATTTTTGAGAACTTTTTTACTATGAGATCCATTTCTTGGCTTTACCAAAATATTTTAAAAGAAATTTGACTGTTTGTGCCAATCCCAAATGATATATATCCAAACATTGTATGTATTAGAATCAGGTTACTAGATATCAAATTTACAGATTTTCATTCAAGTTAAAAGAACATGTCCTAAACGTAATCATATTTCTGCATTTAGATTCCTAGAATCAAATTCTCAAAATAAGATTTCATTTATGCAAATGCAATATATAATATCCAAGGGTGGGAACCATTCATTTATAAATTCCCTTCAATTTCAAATTAAGATGTACATACTTCAAAACATCTGAGAAACCACCCATCTAGCTAGATGAAGTGTTTTGTTTGTCCAGTTGTTCTCTTGCTATCAATCCTAATAGTTTACAATGATAATATTAATGTATCAAAATTTATTTCTATATCACACACTCATGGATCAAAATTTTGTTTCTAATGTATATCTAAGTCAGCTAAATATTGAATTTTTTTCGAAATTATCAATTTACAAATCATCGTTGCTTCTTATGCAGAGAGCGGTGGAGTTATGGGATGCGAGGAACGAATCCCAATCGATTTTTGTGACCCGCTTTTATGCCAGCAGAAGTGTATAATGCAGAAGGGAGCTGGTGCTAATGGACGATGTGTATTTGTTGATTCTTGTTCCTGCACCTATCCATGTCCTACTTAATTAAATGAAGTTTCAATTTTCATTATGTAACTTTACCTCAAATTGAATAACACCTTGGTTTCCTTCAACCATTTTTCATTTCAATGATTACCCGTCTTCATTTATAATATACTCCCTCCATCCCATTTATTTTGCTCTCTTGGTACGGTCAACGGGTCAATTTGACTACATTTATAAAAATTATGATAAATTATTCAATTAATATATTTCACTAATAGGTTGATAATAGTATATGACACCATATATATTAATATTTAAAAGGTTTAATAGACCACAAATGTGAATAATTTAATATTATAGGTCACTTAAAATATTGAAAAGTTTGACCGGATACTGTAGCAAATGGAGCAAAATAGATGGGACGGAGGAAGTATTATACTATTAAGTAAATCTTTTTTAGTTAACTATATAAAATGGCAAATATTGAAATAGCTAGACAACCCGGCCCAACCCATTTTGACTGGGCTCGTATGAAGTGATTCATTTTTTACCCGTCTGGATCGAGCCCAAATTGCACATTTATCACTAAACAAACGCTCATCAAAACAAACTACTGTTGAGCCATGACTCAAGTTTGTGAACCCAAAATTGAAGAATCGTTTATAGTGGTGTGACCCAATAACCAGTCTGAACTAAGGTTGATGATCAGTATATGGTAATAACTCAAAACCGGTTTTGCACTACAATTCCTCGGACGTCCGTCAACTTTAAGCTCCTTTTTTAGACCAGTCCGCGGGGAAAGTTCCGGAACTTATCCTCCGATTACCAAGCCTGAAGTATCACTGCCATAAGGTGAGATGAATTTGAAGGTGAGCTTCGAAACGGACTAGATCTTCGAGAAAGAGTTTGATGATATATATTTTCATAAACAAACAATAATAAATCCTGCTGATTAACTGATCCTTCCCATATTATCTCCAATTGTGGGGTCATTATTCCCAGAAGACGATGGGGGCTGAAGCAATCCACTGTTCGACAAATCCTCCAATCTCTTGATGTCGTGTTGTAATCGCGTCACATGAGAAATGGCATGTTCGAGAACTATAGGGTCATCTGGCAAATTCTGTAGCAGGTTAAGCAACTCTTGCCTGTAAACTTGAGCAGACAATAACGGCCTTGCTATTTGACGATTTCTACAGAAAATCGCAACCTTTATCACGTGTTTACAAATATTACCCACCACTGACCAAGAACAATCACAGAGCCCGAATTCAGAACCGGGATTCCAAACTGTATATACTGTAGTATTATCTACTTGAGAAACAACTCTTGCTAAAGAGAGATTTTCCTCGTCGAGTAGCACGTCCATGTCGGGGATGTGCATAGCTTGAGACCACGGGTTGTTTAAGCTTAACCGGTCCCTTAAATGATCAAAATAACCGGTTTCCGAGACGTATTGGTCGAACCAGTAGAAGGAATGAAATTGAGTTGTTAATGTATGTATCAAGAAGTCGAGTCTTTGACATGTGTTTGCCAGTGGCAAGTACAAAACTCTAGATTTCAATCGTAAGTTATAGGATTCTATTGCAGCATAAGACTCTTGACCTGCCAGTGGGAGACTCCGAACACGGTTCACCCACAATTCTGCTAGAAAAAGATTATCATATTAGGACTCTAATAGTAACTATAAGATAATGATGACAATATTAATTATGTGATAAAGTTAGCTTAATGTCGCCTAGTGTTTGCTACCAAACGAGTTCTAAAAGTCTGCTTTAAGCGCTTAACCAATATGTTGCAATCCATATCACGTTTCATTAGTAAAGAGCAACGTTAGTTTATTGAAGAGGTTTTCCTACTTAGAAAAAGATACAAATATTGCGCAACCAAATTAAAGGAAGAATGGGAGGGGGCATACCCATTTTGGGCAACCATTTGTGTTTGAAGGATTCGATAAATGCAGATTGATCAACATATATTTGCATGAACTCTTCAACTGCATCCACAATGCTCGACCCACTTCTTGTGCAGTACAAAATTCTCCCTAGGTGCTTAAACATCTCTCTTTGCACATCAAAATTGTTGCAATATTTTAACAGGCTTTTACGCCAACCACGCCGTATATGCCAAAGGGATAATAGAACCCGACATTGGAAAGCCTCTCTGAGAGGAAGAAGCATATTATTAGGCCATTTTCTTTCAAGAAACTTCAAGTAATTGACACAAATTAAAAACCAAAATTGCATGGTTTACCGAAAAACTGAAGCATGAACAAAAGGATCATCAAGTAAAACTGAATTAGGTCTCCACCTTGTGTCCTTTCCTCGTATCCTTTCAACAAGAGATGGCATCCATTTGTGAATATTTTGACCATGCGAAGAGGAAGTAATGATCCAGGCAACAGGAACTGCATTCTTTGATGAGTCAAATACAAGTAGGGAGCACAAATCATACTGTAGAAGTCAGAGCAAAAGTGGTTAATAAAGATCAGAGTAGGAAACACCATAGCCAAGAAAAATGATAAACCAAACAAAACCTTAAGCTTCATCAAGCCAAACTTCGAATGAGAAGCTATGGATCCACTATCCCCATAACGAAGCATCTGATGCAGCTGCCACTCTGTTTGTATTCCCAATATAAAAGGCTCAGAACCCGAGCTCTCTTGGAAGTAAAAAACATGCTTATGGTGGCGTTGCACCCAAATCTTTACACTGCATTGGTCATTGGCATGTAATTCATGGGAGGAAGTTCGTATAAGCCTCTCCATGTTACGTACATCATTACGTGCAAGAAAATCATCGCGATTGTGTGGGCCCCCATGCCTCTGCACTTCTTCGATGTGATGCTGGAGTATTACGTCTAAGGATATTCCAACATGAAGCATGGCCATGATTTTTTGACGTAGTTCCTCTGATATACGAGGAGCATACATAGCTCTTGTTCCCACAGCTTCTTGATCGAGCACTCCATGGCATGGAGCTCCCGTTTTATCAAAGTGATTTCTTTGGTTGTAAATGATAAGAGCAAGTTGGGGGCGAGTGTATAAGCGTTTCACAGTAAAATGACAAAGACACCCCCTCATCATATGTCGTCTCCCGGGCCTACTTCCCTTACCCGAAGTAGGTTTTATGCTTGAGTTCTCCCCAATATGAGATTCACTATCCCTGTAGTCTTCAGGACCATAGGCGCACCAATACCTAAAAGTCCAAGAGAAAAAGTTAGCGGAGTCGAGATGTCTCCCCGTTATATTTCTTTCCAATCTTTTGCAAGTCTTAAAACTAATAAATACTGATTAATGAATGTCTCCCCTCTCTCATAGTTGGGTTTTGTTAGGTTTTATATGAGTGGTCATTCAATATGGTATCAAAGTCAGTCCAATAAGTCTTGTGTTTGAATCCTTTGAATAACCATTTACACATGTTAGGCTTGAACATAAAAACTGCCTACACGTGAGGGTAGGTGTTACAAGTAATAAATTTCTAGTAGCTCCTTTTTCCCTGCTCCATCTGCTTTTGACCTTTTTTGGAATATCACATGTTGATTTTTTTGGTGGAGAATCACTTGACACGGGGCCTCCCGAGTGAGGTCAGGTTAGGTGATGGTCGACAACTCATGTCGGAATGAGCATTCTTTAGAAAGGGGACCGAAGATCCTAAATGGAACCGTTTTCTTATTGAAGAACTCGACAAATTAAAATAAGTAAAGAACAACAATATAATGAAGTTATATTGTCTTCCATGAATCTTTGTGCAAGATTATGGATACCAGGTAGCAAATTCTAACGTGCAAGTCTAGGACAAGGGTCGTCTTCAATATATAACATGAGTATGAATTAAGACTTACAGTGACATACAGTGTATACTCGAGATACGCATCGACTCTTGGTTTATTCAGGCTCCCTTCAAGTCTCTTCCTTCTTGATTCAACCCGGAAGTTAGCCGGACAATCTGCATTACTGGATTCACCTTTTACAAAATCGTCAACTCTAGAGAATGGAATTAGTGCAATGTCATCACCGCCTTGACGACCACCTTCGACTTTTGCCCAATTTAAATGAACAGAAGAAAATTCTGCATATGCAGGATCCTGCACTGGAAGGCTTAAAATGTCTCCCATCCTTGCCACCTAACACAATAGGAACAACATATTACCAAAAAATAAAAATAAACTCACCAAAATCCATAAGCACCATGAGCAAAAACATATTTTCATTCTTGCATATGTGAAGAAGAAGTAATGACATCCAAACAAGGCATGTTTAACAAAAACAGGGAGCACATAAGAGGAACAAACATAAACAAAAATAAAAAGATTTTTTTTTAGTTAATATATTAGTAAAAGTTGTACCTTAGCTTCATGACCCTTCATTTTTCTTGAAAATTCTTCACACTTTTCTGCAACGAAAGAAATCAAGAATCCAAAACTATGAAAGAAGATTTTAGGTTTCTTCTGTTTCTTCTGTTTCTTTGAGTGTGAAGTACAATACATACAACAAATAACTGGAGGGCTGCGCAAATATTAGATTTTTCTAGAATAAATTGAGAGAATTACAACAACAGATATAAGCAACTTAAGTGCAAAAGCTACATCTAGAAGAGAAAATGATGCATACATAATTTTGGGCATTTCAGAAGAGGAAAACGAAATGGTAAATACTGTGCAATAAATAAATACTATGTCAATTTTCTTGGGTTTTCTTGTGCTCTTCCCATTTTTCTAATTAAATTTAGCCAAATAGGAAAGTTATTGTAGAAGTACAATTCGTTCAGCTCGATGTATCTCATGTACTTTCTCTTGACATGGAAATACACGAAACGTGTCATTCTATTTTTTGAGGATATCTCATGTACTTTCTCTTGGGCCAAATTACTTGGCCCATGATTGAATATTAAACCCAACAGTCCGATTCCACTTTTAGAACTATAAATGAAATTTTGGAAAATATATAAACTCAAAAATCTTATTGCCATTGGGGCAGGCAGACAGGTCAAAGCAGAGTCCTCCCAATTTGTTTAACTTGTCCGTCCATTAATTTGGAAATTTTAGAAATTACCGCGCTTATCAATAAAGTGGAAAATATATAAAATTAAAGTTTCAAACTGTCATTGATGAAAATATTTCTAATATTTTTAACTTGATGAAGAAGAGATAACATGGGGTTTAATTATGATTGTTTATTGTAAAATCATATTACTCCATTATTATACTTGTTTTTTTAATGAATTACTCCATTAATATTCTACATTTCATGTCCTAATTTTGAAAACTCCATATGTGAGGTCACGTTAATTTGCTAAATGACAAATTAATTAATATTATTAAGTATAATTTATGTTAACGTTTCCAAAACACATCTTTGTGATACAAATTAAAATATTAGTACAACGCTTTCCTCCAAGCAAATCTCGAACAAAAGTATAATGGAATATATACTAACACATATTCTTTTTAATACTATAGTGTCTTTAATTTGTCATAGTCAAAGAATTTTTATATAACTTTACTGCACGACACAAAATGAAATTTGATGCTTGTTTTTTAAGATGGGACTTTATGATGTTGGAGAATGTAGTCAAGGGTTCCAATCAAAAGTATAAAAGCATCTCGCGACTTTTATAGTGTAATAACTAATTTGGTGAGTTTGGTCTAGCGATTCAAAAAGTAATTATAGGAGAATTAATTTTACTAAAATTGATTTTGGTAATAATTGATTATAATAAAAATTAATTATAGAATAATTGCTTTTTTATAATAGCTTTTGTAAAAGTAACACTTTAGCAGCTTCTAAAATAAGTGGATTTTTTGCTTCTCGAGATTCCAAAAGTGATTATGATCTTGGGGGCCAAACACCATGAAAATCACGATTGAGCAGAAGTAATTTTTATAATCAGGGCCAAACACTTCAAAAATCACAATAGAGATCTAAAAGTGATTTTAAGAGCTTCAACCGCTGGGCCAAACTCACCCTAAATAGGAATAAAAAAAGTAATTAGTGAGATTTAAAGAACTTTCAATTTTTGTCGTAAAATTCCTAAGATAGTGTAAAATTTTGTTTTATACATCGTCAGACAATATGGTTATTAGCAAAATTTATTTTTGGCTAAATCACATTTATGGTCACTCAAGTATAAAGTATTATACATTTATATCTCTTTTGTCAAATAATTTACACTTAAATTTATCTTATATAATATGTATTACACCGATAAAATTCTAGACACTTTTCAGGCCAAATTACACTATTAAAATGTGTTACCCAGCCCCATCAAGCCAAATATAACACATAAAATTTCGTAGATATCCTTACTAAAAGGCACGTGATTGTATTATTGCCGGAAATGTGCCGAAAATTAAATTGATCGGTGTAACACATTTTATATTAAAGGGACTCAATTGTAAATTCATCAATAAAAGGAATATAACCATAAGTGTGATTTAACCTTTATTTTTTGAGAAATATATCAAACTTGAACACAGATTATTTGCCCCACCCCTACCTCCAAAACTTGAAAGAGAAATTAAAATAACATCGTTCTAAGAAAGTTGACTTTCTTAAGATAACGACATCATTAATTAGCATATACAAGATGTCACTGCTGACGAACAATACAATAAAATTGGAGATAACAAGTACATTTAATTCCAAACCTATCAATAAAATTTCAAGAATTATCAGGTCTTCGTAACCTTAATTGTTTGTCTTGGTAACAACAAGGTTGGAGTAGTAATAATGAATCAACAGTGTGTATTTTTCCGATCAAGTAAATATTCAAAAAACTTTGATTTTTTTTAACGTTTCTGAATTTGAGATTTTTTTTTTACCAAATTAAGAAAAATAAGAGAGTTTCAAGTCAAACAAATAATTTCGAAAGTACACCTTATTTTTCGTTTCTGTTGATTCAAAAATATATAAACTTTTGATGTATTCGAAAACTTTGATATGTGATAATAATAAACTATTATTAAAATCTCATTTTGACTTTAATTAATTCTTGTAAAAATATCACTCTTAGCATGTAATGTATGAAAAATGTATCCATATATACAAAGGTGTATATTTAAAAGTTTATTATTTTCTAGATATAGTAGGAGTTGATAATTGTAGAATACATTTAATATTAAATTATCAAAATACGTGAATATTAAATATTTTTCACATACAAAATTTTCATTGTTTTAAGTGAAATAATAATATATTACAAGAGTAGCTCAAACTATAGTCTATAGAAAAGCTTATAATTTGTTAATAAAGGCAACATATTTATTTACTTTATAAATAATCAAATATGTGCTTATCCTTATACATTTTTCTACCAAACCATATACTCTGACATTTTCCAACAACAAATTGAATTTATAATATTTCTTATATTTATTTATCAACATATTAAAGAGATTATTAAAAAATTAACATATCAAAGAGAAAATAATGCAATCTTCGTCGATGCATATTTCTTTTCAAATTACATCTCTTTACAAAGAGCACCTAATTTTTTTTTAATTATATTTGAGATTTAAAAAAATTGAAAAAAAATGATTTTGATTTCAAGGTATGGGATTCCAATCTCACGTCATGAAGTATGTATGTGAAATTTATGTGATATTAAGCTATCTCACTTTAATAGCATCTCATAGATTTTTTTTTGTGTTTCATAACAATTGGTATTAGAAATTAGAATAATCCATTACTACTTTTTGGTTACAATTGTATGATAAAAATGGTGATTGACATCTCAATATTCATCATAGACTTGATTAAGCTTTTCGATTACAATTATGCGATGCAGATAATGAAACGTACATTTCAATGTTTTATCATGGACTTGATTAAGCTAGTGCAAAGTCAAGCCATACGTGCATTGAGGCTACAAATCTTAAAAAGATGTAATGTAATAATCATACAACATATCCAAAATTCTTTAAGTATAGCTTGATCATCAATAGTGGGATTGTGATTTGTGAGCATAATTGGAAAAGAAAAATAGATGCCATATGCCACATTGAGCGGCAACAAGTAGTCCTCTCTTTTTCATGAACGGCCCTTCATCATCAAAAGGAACATTTCACCTTAAAGTACTAATTACATGTCAACGAGGTCATACTTGATTAACAAAGTTGGACTCTTAAGGGTTTTTTAGTTCGATTATTATTAGCGTGGTTCTTCTACTAATTTAATATTAGATTTTTCTAATAATCTGAATATAATCAAATATAGAGAGTATTTTTTTAATGTAATGATTGATATAATAACAACGTAATAGATTATCTTTATTGGGCTGAGGATCCTATTCCCACCTCCTATATATATTAATATTACACGTACCTGGTTCTTCATTCATATTAACATAACAACATCTTCCCTGTAACTAACAATACCTTCACATTTTGTCACACAACTATGGAGCCTCATTTCCAAAACCCGGATCAACAAACTACCCGAAACCCAACCGAAACTCCAAACCGGAACCCAATTTACAGTCCATTGCATGTTCTACAAAAGATGAAACTAAACTTGGTTTTCAGCTCCAAATTCGCCGAACTAAATGGCGCAATTGGAGACTTAGGCACTTACATTCCTATAATTCTAGCTCTAACCCTAGCCAAAAATCTCGATCTAGGCACCACATTGATTTTCACTGGTGTGTACAATTTCGTAACCGGTACAATCTATGGAGTTCCGATGCCCGTACAGCCGATGAAATCAATCGCCGCCGTGGCCATTTCCAATCCGAGCTTCGGCATTCCTGAAATAATGGCGGCTGGAATTTGTACGGCCGCAATTCTATTTCTGTTGGGTATAACAGGTTTAATGCAGTTTGTGTATAAGTTGATTCCAATCTCTGTTGTTAGAGGTATTCAGTTGGCTCAAGGTTTGTCATTTGCCATGACTGCTGTTAAGTATATAAGAAATGTGCAGAATTTTTCTAAGTCGAAATCTGCAGGGGAGAGGGATTGGGTAGGGTTGGATGGGTTAATTTTGGCTCTTATTTGTGCTTGTTTTATCATAATCGTTAATGGCTCAGGGGATGAAAATGATGAAGATTATGATGATTATGGAAGGTGGAGAAAACTGAGAAAAACCATGGCTTCTCTTCCTTCAGCATTTATGATCTTTATATTGGGTGTGCTTTTGGCTATTATAAGAGGTCCTAATGTGGTTAAAGGGTTTAAATTCGGACCCTCTTCGATAAAAGTTGTGAAGATAAGTAAAGATGAATGGAAGGAAGGATTTATAAAGGGAACAATCCCTCAACTTCCTTTATCAATCTTGAATTCAGTCATAGCTGTTTGCAAGTTATCAACCGATCTTTTCCCCGAAAAGGAAGTTTCAGCAACGTCTGTGTCCATAACAGTCGGACTGATGAACTTGATCGGGTGTTGGTTTGGAGCAATGCCGTGTTGCCATGGGGCCGGAGGGCTAGCCGGGCAGTATAAATTTGGTGGGAGGAGTGGAGGGTGTGTGGCGTTGCTCGGCGTGGCTAAGTTGGGATTGGGATTGGTTTTGGGAAGTTCTTTGGTGAGGATTTTGGAGCAGTTTCCAGTTGCGGTATTGGGAGTGTTGCTGCTGTTTGCTGGAATTGAGTTAGCTATGTGTTCAAAGGACATGAACACCAAGGAGGAGGCTTTTGTGATGCTGGTTTGTGCTACGGTTTCACTTGTTGGATCTAGTGCTGCAATTGGTTTTCTATGTGGGATTGTTGTGCATTTGCTTCTTAGGGTTAGGAAACTGGGATATGACTGAGCAGCCTTGTTCATTCTATGGTTTGATTTTGGGAAAGTTGCACTTTTAGTCCTTCCTATACATATGATTATTTTCTTTTTTTGTTTCGCGCATAATAAATTGTCAATTCTATTAGTCTTACAAAATTCTATGAAGCAAAAAGTGCAAAACTAAGACAATCATATTGAGTAAAGACAAGATTATTCTATGCAATTCAATGTACAAACTATCTCAAAGAATTGGGGTCTTCATAAAGTGGGAGACCAAATAAAGAATAGTGGAGTATTAAATTTATCTCACTTTCTTGAGAGATATCTTGTAGAATAATTTCAATGCCACCTAACTTTGCTCAATGGGCTTATATGTCTTTTGGGCCTGATGCGTGGACTGGATTCTCTTTCCTCTAGTCCATCCTTTGAGGCTCTAGCCCAATACCGGGATCATGTTACTTTTTTTTTGATAAATCAAAACTGTATTTTGAATCCATCCCAACAAACCATTATAAATATTTCCCAAAGAAGGTAAGGTTAAAAGGTTATCGTGATTAAATTTTACATTTATGTAATAATACTTTGTCCCATTACTAGTTTTTTCTGGCGTGCAAAGCAGCTTCAGCGAAATGCTAGAGGAGAATAAATGGATAGTTTCATATTTATAAAACTCGATGTCTATTCAAACAACTCTAAGAAAAAAAAAAGAATCGTTATTAGCATAAACAAGATGTCGACCACTCACAAAGTAAAAATGGCAAACTATATAACATGAAAATAACACATTTATTACACGACAGATGAGTAGTAGTAAAAGCAAGCATAGAGTATATATATATATAATAAAGTCATGATCGAATTTATTAATAAGATTTGAACTACAACCATAAATAAATATGGTAAAATCATATATATATATAGTACGGAGTAATAAAGTCAATTATTTAATTGCATGGATGATGATCGATCATTGATAGTAATTAATTAAATTTGTCTAGCTAGCTAGATCTTGCAGAGATGGGTGCAGCGGCCAAAGCATTTCTCCGCATCTGCCAAGTATATATAATTAAGTATGGATTAAAAATATAGTAATGTCCATAAGTAATTTTGAAAAAAGAAAAAAGAAAAAGGAAAGGGAAATAAATAACTAAGTAGTACGTACCTGCAGGTGCAGCTGAAGCTGAAGCAGAAGCAGTGCTGCAGAGATAAAGAGAACATCCAATATGACAATAGTTTTGAAAGTCAGGGAGTGCAAGGGGTTGAGCTGAAGCGCATTTATTAATGAGACACTGTAAATAACAGGGAAGTCTTTGTACAAGGGGAGGTCTGTCATTACCAAGAAAACATTCATTGTAACATCCCCCCCAACATAAATAACTTTGTGCATTCAAATCCTTTGCCAACATCATCAACATCAACACCAACACTACCACACGCCCACCGCCTGCTCCCCTCATTACTAGTATCTTCTTGTTTAGCTACAGACCGACTGAATTAGGAAGCTAGCTAGGTTGGTCTCTTCTACATATTTTTTTCTAGTATATATAATATAGGCATATAGCTAGCTAGGTAGGTAGGTAACATTAAATGATTTTGAGCCCCATTAATTAATAATCAATGCATTTATGATAGGCCGGAGGGGGTTGGGTTAGTACGTACGTACTGTTGTTTTAACTTTTTATATGGTACCCACTACCACCTTAATTTGTCTACAAATATTCTTATATATATATAGTCCTTTAAAATGGAAATTATTAATTCATTAATATATATATTTATGGACAAAATTAATTACGAGTAGTTAATTGGTTGTTGAAAATTAATTATTCAGGATGATATCTGATTCAATGCATTCATTCTTTTCCACCTTTTTGATAGATTAGATTGACTTTTGCGGCATATATAATCGTTTCCTTCAATTTTATATATATATATATATATCATGATACGTAACAAATTAATGTATTTCTACTAATTGCGGTATTGATGGTTGGAACACGCCACATTAATTAATTGTGTTTTTCTACCTCCCCTTTAATTTTCACTAGTTACTTGAATTATTGAGACTAATGTGTGTCCCACATGCAATATATATATATTAAAAATCAGGTATTCTTTTATACCTTTTACCTAACTTTTTGAGGTGAATTATGCCCAATACATTAAAGTGGACCTATCACAGTCCACATGAAGTCTAACTCTCTCCGAAAATGAAAATACAACAATACTTTCTTGATCATGAAAAATCCACAATATATACTTAAAACAATCCACACCATGACCACACAAATTAAGTGTACATTCGGCTTAGCTGTATTGACGTGCCTTACTTCGTTATTTAATTATCCTAATTTACACTGTAGCTAGCCTATTGCATAAAAAGAAAGTTCCAACTTCATACACTGCATTTAAGCTGTATCAATAAAGGTTAAAAATCATAGTAATATATTATTACCATTATCCGAATGGATTTCTTCCACGTGAAAACGGAGAGTTAGTTGAAGAGGGCGTTGAGTCTGTTCCATTTCCTTGCTGAATGGGGTTTATAGATGCAAAGGCGTCTTGACCGCCGCCATAGCCTTGTGGTCTTCAAGGGAAGAGATCAAAAAACATATAAATACATTAATCAAGAAATAACTGCCTAATCTTGCGTATGAAAATATGCATCAAATTGCTAAATAAGTTGAAACTCATTACTTTCCATAATCTTAAAAGAAAAAGGAAGGTAAACCATTATGAGACATGGACACGTTGGTAGATAGTTATATTTTGTAGCTTCCCGGAAAGGTTTTTTTTTTTCACATCTATTATTGTTGTGAGGCCAAACGCCACTAGGAAAATGGTAAATCTTTTTCCATAATAGCTACATAAACACAAACACAGGTGATATTCATTTAGGGCGTCAAACATCTTATGATAGAGGTCTGAATGTGATTTTGAGAGGTTCAACCGCAGGGCCAAATTAACCCTATGTGCGGAGTAATTTAATGCAACAAACATCTGGAGAAGATAGGTCCAATGTTACCTGATAAGTGACATGTTATTAGGTTGCTGCCCCATGTAAGCTCCAGGAACTATAATCAAATGAGCGCATACAGAAAAATTGCTATTAATTAACACTGATAAGGTAAAATATGAATGTTAGAAATTCAGAAATTCTGTTTTACCTGGATTCATGTTCATCCCATATGGGGAGACGTGTGAAGACAATGCTGTTGCATAAGGTGATGGCCGAGGCTGTGAAGCTGTTGCCGCTAGCATGTTTGGCATAGCTCCTTGCAATGATGACATGGAAGGAAACTAATGAAACATGAGATTGCAATTAGTAAGTTTAAAATGAAATTGACTGCTTTTTTGAATGAGTTTTAGTATAGTTTAGTTATATATCATCGTTTAGTATCAATTCATCTGTGTTCTCCGTTTTGAAGCAAAAATCGTTTCAAAGGAGGATACAAAATCTCTGTTATTTCTTTGTGAGGTCTAAAATCTGCAGTTTCCTAATCAGCAAATACGACAATTAATGTGCACTTTTCAGTCTTCACCTTAGTATTTGCCCCTATGATTTTCGTTATAGCAAATTTGTTATGGTAACTAGGATTGATATTACTCTCTAATGCCAACAACCGCTATATTTTTCCATTAATATATAGAGTAAAATATTTATTCATGCAAATTCTTATCTGCAGTAACATATTGAATGAATATTTCCATTTCTTTAAAGATTCACTGAACACGGTGCTTCTTGAAATGATTCTATATAAATGTGGCATATCTTAGAACTACAAAATCACGATAATTTTGTAAACCATCGAATCAGTTAAAAGAAGAGTATATGTGCTTACCCCTGCTGCTTGAACTTGGTGTCCATTATCATCAATATCAAATGGATTGCTTGGCTTTGAGGGATTGGGAAAACTCGCCATGGGCTGTAAAATAAGATCCTTATTTCATCCTATCAACTTAAAGATGAAATGTTTTGAGGATTTGTTCACATACCATTGCAGGAGGATGGAATTGCATGCCGTATCCAATTCCATGAGGTGGACGCATTTGCCAACCAGGAGCGGCTGGAGTGAATGCCGTGAAATTTGAAGCAAAAAGGTCCTGCATTCAAATAGTATTCACAATTCGTAAAAGGGTGCTTGGTTAAATTTCGAAAGAGTTCAGAAATGCTATGAGTAGGTAGGCCAGTACCATTGGAAGTTCCTTCCTTCCACTAGTTTTTGACCCATCTCCTGCTCGTGCAGCTTGCGGCGATTGATCAAGTGGAACACTTGGAACTAGCGCCATAGAATTGCTGTTATTGCTATCCAATGTTCGATCATTCTCCAGAACTGTAATAGCAAGAGTTCCAACATTATTTGAAACTTCAGGTCCGTTTCTTGAACCAACATTAGTAGCTTCAGAATTGTTCAGTGGAGCAGCAGTTGCAACTGATGGAGCCGACAATTCAAATAACCATGATTCCACCGAATCCAATTTTGAAGCTACAGCGGCCTTTTCAGTTGCAGTCCATGGAGCAGAGCTTGTTTCAACATTGCTGTTTGAAGCCATTGTCTGTGCCTGAGGCTCAGCTGGAGTACCAGTAGGCTCAGGGATGGCATCAAAATCGATCAAGCTACTATACTGCACTGGTTTATCTTCATTTTGTTTCTCATTGGTAGTATTTTCATTTGTAGCACTAGCTACCTTCTGCCATAATTAATCACCGAAAAAGTATGATATCTAGTAACTTCAAAATTTACAGAAATAACACAACATTGTGAGTTTTCAATATACCAGACTTGAGTAAAAGATATTAAGTAAATTTAGTAGTAAAGTTTAATATGCTAAACTATATCGTTCTTAATATCTGCAATGATAAGCTGATGAACTCACCAGCACTTTAGCCACGCCCTCATTGTTCTTGTCATTATTGGCTTTGGGAGGTTCACCAATGGAGAGAGGTGGGACTTTGTCGCCTATTATATTTTGTATAGGTTGTATTGCAGGGAGACTCGTCTTTCCACTCCCTTGAGAACCAGGTGATCTGCTTCTGGATTTAGACTCTTTACTTTGTAAATGCCGGTCATAATGCTTCACACTTCCATCTTCCCGAAACCTGTCATCAACTATCTCAAAACGAGTAGGACGACTCCTGTGGTTGGCGGGCTTCACATTTTCTTGGGTGTGTCGAGGACTTCTTTGCTCAAATATGTTTTTTAAATTTCTCTCATCATTCCTTTTAGATGGACTAGATTTGTCAAATGTACGAAGTTCATACTCATCCCTTCCACTATTACTAGTTTTTCCAAAAGAACGCCTCTCTAAAAACTCATCCCTTGCACCAAAGCTAGATGTATCTGGAGAACGCTGCTCGTTGGAATCGTTTTTTCGATCCTGTATTGTCGATGATATAAGAAATCGCATCAAAACTCCAATTTTTTCTGATTGATTAAATCATTAGAAATGGAATGATGGTCATGAGTGAGAAGCTAGCTTACAGGTTTAGCAATTGATTGCTTGTCATAACTATTCTGACCAGCATACTTCCGATCTATATATACGTGTCTGATAAATTCTCGAATCTTATAAAGGTTACTGAAATGAAGAATAATAATAATTATATTATAACCTGCTCATTGCGAATAAGTTTAGTACTATACTTTAAGAGCAAATTACCTTGCATCGGGGTAAAAATTTCGCTGTGGATCCCATGATTTAAAATAAATTTGTCTTGCTCGCTGTAAAATCAAGAAGTTTGGATCTATAATCAAGTCAAACAAAATAAAACAAACATCACTTGGATGGCCGAGAATGCTAACCTCATTTCCCCCAGCTTGAAGATCGCTAATTTCTTCTGGTTTGAATTTCGCCATGGATACTGACTTTACACGATGTGAAAATTCCCGACTGTAACCATTCAGGCAAAAGAAAGAAAACAGTTGAATGCGATGTAACTTAATTATATTAGATTTCAATTGATTCATTATTATATTTGGTTCTTCGTTTCTATAATTTCCTTCCTTCATAAACCATATGATAATGCGATCGTAACTTACTGAACTCCACTGCAATTTGTGCAGACAAATGTCCAGAATGTAGTACACACATATTGAGGCCCCTGCTCAAAGGCAAACGGTCTAGAGTTATTCATCTTGTTTGTAACACTCGGATACAAAAAGACTTTCCATAAAAGGCCTACAACTATTTGTGTCAGCTAACTGAAAGATTAGAAACCATGTAGGATATTTGACGATAATAAAAGCAATGCAACACAAGGAACATAAAATACAAAATCAAAGAAAATAACATCATCTGTAATTCTTCCAATCTTCAAATATAAATTTGAAAATATACCAAACTGTTGCAGTTGATGCATCTTCTGTTCTCTGGTTCCTTGAGAAGACCGCGAATGATCTTCTCAGTTTTATCTTCTTCTTTCCCTTTACGTAGCATATTTTCGCCAATAATCTTTCAATTTTTTATTCCTAAAAGCAATCACAAAATCATTATAAATATGAAAATCATCAAACATTGCCCTGTTTCAAGGTCAGAATCTTCAAAAACTAAAAGCATACTCATAACAATTTGGCAAAATTTGCATCAATTACACGTTTCATTTTCTTTTTGAGAATATGGGATCAATCTTCTTAATTTTGCATTAGGTCTCTTATTCTAATCAAATTCTAGGGCATAGAAAAAGGGGAAAAGAATTGTGGCAACTGAGGTAAACACACCTGAAAAAAAATTCTGAAATGTGCTTTGATCAATTCAAGTTTTCTCCATTGAATTTCAGCTTGGAAGTGTCCTTTTTTTTCCTTTTTTTTATATTTTTTAAATATCATTATTATTGTGCAATGGCAATGGGGAAAAGTCGGAGAGGTGAGGAGGGAAAATTGGCGGTTTTGACGGTTGCTCTTTTCATTTCACTTTTTTTAAGAACAAAAAAAAGCTAAAAATTATAAAATCAGCTGACCTGAAATAATTAATTAAAAAAATAACATCGAGCTAAATATAATCTAGTTTAGAATAACCAAAGTAAATACAGACCTACGATAAATATTTGGAAATTGAAATGAAAGTTTTACTGAGAAAAATGGGGACTCAAAAAAGTAGAAAAAATGGAACAAATATAGAATTTCCGTAATTTTGAACCTTTTTTGAGATTTGAAAACTTATAATAATGATGTTGTATATATATTTTCAGTGTTGGATTTTCGAAAAATGTGTTGGAACTTATTTTTTAATATAGTACAGTTTCAGAATTTTTAAAGTTTAAATATTACTAAAATATTTGAATAAAATAATAATTAATATCTTTTTTTTTTTTGATAATTCAATACTTCAATAAAAAACAAACATCATACAAAAGGTTCAATCAAATCAAAGATGGGATAACCACCATCACAAAAAACATTACAAGGAATTAAATCCACGAATCCTTGTTCATGGATGTCACTGTTTCATCGTGAGTCCCACGTACTACATTGATTGATTGATCCATATTCAGCTTCGTAAACATAAGAAGAAATTAGAAATTAATACTCTTACTTGCATCAATAATTTAATTTGTGTTTTTCTGGGACATAAGAAAATAATAGGCATATGTTTGGGACTGGAGTTATTGATATTTTATTGAATGGGTTGAGCCCAGACCCAGCTGTGTGTCCGGTTCTGAACTTGACCATGTACGTGTTGTTATAGTAAGTTGGGTTTCTTTGGTTGGAGTGGGGGGTGGACCTTCTTGTTTAATCCCATATGGTTCATATGAATCCACCTTGATTCAATTTCACTTGCTCTAAATTTTAAAAAATGGTTCCATAAATTCAGCAAAATTCTTAAAACACGATTTAACTGTTAAATAAATTATGTTGGTATGTTTTGTAGGGTTTTAAACTTTGAGATAAGATTTTGGTTATGAAATCAGACCCTATGAAAGAAAGAAAGAAAGAAAAAACACCGTTGGTGTTAGGTATAATCACTTTAAAGAAAGACTCTATTGACTCCAGCCAAACAGTTGAAATAACCACAAATGGTCTATATAAATTGATTTTAACTTGGTTTTATTTGATTAAAAAATAATTTGGATGAAACCTTTGAAATACAATTCAAATAAAATTTGAATGTTAGATTTTGTGATTTTTTCATTTAAACGGAGATATGATATATATCAATTCGAATGTACGTGATACGTTTCAAATCAATGTTTTTATAGAAGAAAAAAAATTATATATGTCAAACCAATGTATTTTGTAGATTTGATGTTTACTAGGTTATGACTTATAATTCAAATTACGAAACACATGGCCAAACTCATTTTGTAATGGATTTATCCCAATTTCACAAAATAGCGACAAAAATCGATCCATATGCCTCTACAACAGTGCACCTGAGAGAAGCAGCAAAACTGCTACGATATCAACGAAATACGCCCACTTTTAGAACAATTGAAATTTCAGAAATACTAAACATGTAAAAGCAAAGAATCCAACCTGCCACTAGGCATAATAAATTCTCTATAACCATATGTAATGTTTCGCTTAATACAACAACAACGTTGCAGCTCCAAAGTTTAATCTCAAAAACCATAATGTAATTCCAAAAGAGATGTAGCCAAGTTGCTCCTTCAGTACCAAGCACTAAACTAGGGCTATTTTGTTTTCTACACCAAAGAAAAACGATAAGCAAGAAATTCTGTACAAAAATGACAACCACCAAAATGCCACTTTCCCCAAGCACCATTAAAGTCCCTTTTGTACTGGGAAAAGGGAAGAACCGGTCTTCTGGGGAAAAAAGACAAGCTCGCAGAAAAGCTAGACACAATGTGCCAAGAGACGAGGTTTAGTGCCAAAAAACTTTGAATCCGACTAGGCAGAAGTAAATTTGTTTCCCTCAGATATCTGCCCAGCCATCATGTTACTAATAATACTATTAAATTCTATGGACAAGAAAAATAGAGTCGAACCATCATTTTAATTGCCGCCATTAGTGTTCTCATGAGCAGCTTTGATTGCCTCAGCAATCATTATAGCAACCACAGCTTTATGGATAATTACATCTGCTCTATTAAGCAATCTTTGGGCCTTCTCCCTTTTCAGCTTAGCCATTTTAACTGCATGCTCTGCCACACCTGTTACATCACGTAACTGAAACTCGTTAAGTTCTGCACCGTTCAGTTGTTCAATCCCTTGCTTATAATAATAGTGCCTCTGATTGGATGATACAGGCGAACCAATGTTCCACTGCTGTACTTCATTTCCATTCAGTACTGTCCTCTGGTTGTAATAAGAGCAGTTTGATCCAAGCTTATTTGGCTTGTTTCCATTAACCTTTCGATCATGGTTCCACTCAGCAACACCACTCAGTGAGAAATGAGCATCTTGTGGGGATAAGACCTTTCTCGAAGCCTGGAGTGATGGTGAACCATTTTTATATTCATGTAAACTGCTTCGGTAGACAACTTTCCCATCTCCAAAAGTGCGCCCATTAGATCTTCTCCCTGCAATAGTGGATTGATATTAAAATATATGACTGTATTTTAACTTTGGGTATTGCAAAAGAAAGTACTGAAAACTACCGGAAACAAGAAGATTGTTAGGATCCCCTGAGGTAGATTTTCTGTGCGACCGTTGTTTGAAACCCTTGTTAGGAACATCCAAGCCCCGTGGTTTTAGGCAGAAAGCAAACATGGGAGGTTTTTCAGGAGGGGGAACAGAAATGGCACCGGTGCCTCGGGCAATAGTATGCTCCCACTCCTTCAGCTGCTGTTGATACCTCTCCCAATGAGGAGGCTGAAATGAAGTTAAGTCGCATCAGAATTGGGCAAGTAATGCAAGTGACATTGTATATAGAATAAACTGTTATATATAAATACAGCAAACAGAGAAAGTACACTAATTGGACACAAGTAAAAATCAGAACTATTTTCTAGAAAGACAAATCTTAGTACCTGCAGATGTCTTATTAAAGGCATGCCCTTTTTCTCCCTCTTCTGTCGCCAATGTTCATAGATGACTTTAGCAGCTTCGGCAGACCCTATTCCAATCACAAGTTCTTCAATTTCAGCATCTGTGAAGTTATCTCGTTGCTGAATATATGCAACTTTTTCAAAAATTCCTATTGTCTTCTCCAGAAACTCCTCAGTTATCTCTTCACATCGATGTTTATCAGTACATGTTTTGTAAGCCAGAAACCACTTCTCATCATCACTATCCATGTCATATAAAATAATAAAAACTTATCTATAATCAATAGTGTCGGAAAACATGGGCCTTGTTTCGATGTATTTTAGCTCAGTTTTATATGCTTTGCGTGAAAAATAATTTAAAGTTTCTTTTGAAATTTGTGAGAAACAATTGAAATATCACGACTTGAATGTATTTTGATTAGAATATTTTGAATGTAAAATAATGTTATGTTAATTGCGAGTTGAAACTGAAATTATATTTAGTCTATACACTTATATATTTTTCTTTTGTTAATTTTTTTTTTCAAAACTAAAACTTATAGAAATATATTACAATTGATTCTATCAAAATAATTAAATGATTTTATCGTTTTATTTATCTGGAAAATAATATGTTAGAAAAAGTACTATGTCAACATCAGATTAGTATTTTGTGATTTAAAACGTAATTAAGAACATGAAGTCTAACTCTCTCCGAAAATGAAAATACAACAATACTTTCTTGATCATGAAAAATCCACAATATATACTTAAAACAATCCACACCATGACCACACAAATTAAGTGTACATTCGGCTTAGCTGTATTGACGTGCCTTACTTCGTTATTTAATTATCCTAATTTACACTGTAGCTAGCCTATTGCATAAAAAGAAAGTTCCAACTTCATACACTGCATTTAAGCTGTATCAATAAAGGTTAAAAATCATAGTAATATATTATTACCATTATCCGAATGGATTTCTTCCACGTGAAAACGGAGAGTTAGTTGAAGAGGGCGTTGAGTCTGTTCCATTTCCTTGCTGAATGGGGTTTATAGATGCAAAGGCGTCTTGACCGCCGCCATAGCCTTGTGGTCTTCAAGGGAAGAGATCAAAAAACATATAAATACATTAATCAAGAAATAACTGCCTAATCTTGCGTATGAAAATATGCATCAAATTGCTAAATAAGTTGAAACTCATTACTTTCCATAATCTTAAAAGAAAAAGGAAGGTAAACCATTATGAGACATGGACACGTTGGTAGATAGTTATATTTTGTAGCTTCCCGGAAAGGTTTTTTTTTTTCACATCTATTATTGTTGTGAGGCCAAACGCCACTAGGAAAATGGTAAATCGTTTTCCATAATAGCTACATAAACACAAACACAGGTGATATTCATTTAGGGCGTCAAACATCTTATGATAGAGGTCTGAATGTGATTTTGAGAGGTTCAACCGCAGGGCCAAATTAACCCTATGTGCGGAGTAATTTAATGCAACAAACATCTGGAGAAGATAGGTCCAATGTTACCTGATAAGTGACATGTTATTAGGTTGCTGCCCCATGTAAGCTCCAGGAACTATAATCAAATGAGCGCATACAGAAAAATTGCTATTAATTAACACTGATAAGGTAAAATATGAATGTTAGAAATTCAGAAATTCTGTTTTACCTGGATTCATGTTCATCCCATATGGGGAGACGTGTGAAGACAATGCTGTTGCATAAGGTGATGGCCGAGGCTGTAAAGCTGTTGCCGCTAGCATGTTTGGCATAGCTCCTTGCAATGATGACATGGAAGGAAACTAATGAAACATGAGATTGCAATTAGTAAGTTTAAAATGAAATTGACTGCTTTTTTGAATGAGTTTTAGTATAGTTTAGTTATATATCATCGTTTAGTATCAATTCATCTGTGTTCTCCGTTTTGAAGCAAAAATCGTTTCAAAGGAGGATACAAAATCTCTGTTATTTCTTTGTGAGGTCTAAATATCTGCAGTTTCCTAATCAGCAAATACGACAATTAATGTGCACTTTTCAGTCTTCACCTTAGTATTTGCCCCTATGATTTTCGTTATAGCAAATTTGTTATAGTAACTAGGATTGATATTACTCTCTAATGCCAACAACCGCTATATTTTTCCATTAATATATAGAGTAAAATATTTATTCATGCAAATTCTTATCTGCAGTAACATATTGAATGAATATTTCCATTTCTTTAAAGATTCACTGAACACGGTGCTTCTTGAAATGATTCTATATAAATGTGGCATATCTTAGAACTACAAAATCACGATAATTTTGTAAACCATCGAATCAGTTAAAAGAAGAGTATATGTGCTTACCCCTGCTGCTTGAACTTGGTGTCCATTATCATCAATATCAAATGGATTGCTTGGCTTTGAGGGATTGGGAAAACTCGCCATGGGCTGTAAAATAAGATCCTTATTTCATCCTATCAACTTAAAGATGAAATGTTTTGAGGATTTGTTCACATACCATTGCAGGAGGATGGAATTGCATGCCGTATCCAATTCCATGAGGTGGACGCATTTGCCAACCAGGAGCGGCTGGAGTGAATGCCGTGAAATTTGAAGCAAAAAGGTCCTGCATTCAAATAGTATTCACAATTCGTAAAAGGGTGCTTGGTTAAATTTCGAAAGAGTTCAGAAATGCTATGAGTAGGTAGGCCAGTACCATTGGAAGTTCCTTCCTTCCACTAGTTTTTGACCCATCTCCTGCTCGTGCAGCTTGCGGCGATTGATCAAGTGGAACACTTGGAACTAGCGCCATAGAATTGCTGTTATTGCTATCCAATGTTCGATCATTCTCCAGAACTGTAATAGCAAGAGTTCCAACATTATTTGAAACTTCAGGTCCGTTTCTTGAACCAACATTAGTAGCTTCAGAATTGTTCAGTGGAGCAGCAGTTGCAACTGATGGAGCCGACAATTCAAATAACCATGATTCCACCGAATCCAATTTTGAAGCTACAGCGGCCTTTTCAGTTGCAGTCGATTGAGCAGAGCTTGTTTCAACATTGCTGTTTGAAGCCATTGTCTGTGCCTGAGGCTCAGCTGGAGTACCAGTAGGCTCAGGGATGGCATCAAAATCGATCAAGCTACTATACTGCACTGGTTTATCTTCATTTTGTTTCTCATTGGTAGTATTTTCATTTGTAGCACTAGCTACCTTCTGCCATAATTAATCACCGAAAAAGTATGATATCTAGTAACTTCAAAATTTACAGAAATAACACAACATTGTGAGTTTTCAATATACCAGACTTGAGTAAAAGATATTAAGTAAATTTAGTAGTAAAGTTTAATATGCTAAACTATATCGTTCTTAATATCTGCAATGATAAGCTGATGAACTCACCAGCACTTTAGCCACGCCCTCATTGTTCTTGTCATTATTGGCTTTGGGAGGTTCACCAATGGAGAGAGGTGGGACTTTGTCGCCTATTATATTTTGTATAGGTTGTATTGCAGGGAGACTCGTCTTTCCACTCCCTTGAGAACCAGGTGATCTGCTTCTGGATTTAGACTCTTTACTTTGTAAATGCCGGTCATAATGCTTCACACTTCCATCTTCCCGAAACCTGTCATCAACTATCTCAAAACGAGTAGGACGACTCCTGTGGTTGGCGGGCTTCACATTTTCTTGGGTGTGTCGAGGACTTCTTTGCTCAAATATGTTTTTTAAATTTCTCTCATCATTCCTTTTAGATGGACTAGATTTGTCAAATGTACGAAGTTCATACTCATCCCTTCCACTATTACTAGTTTTTCCAAAAGAACGCCTCTCTAAAAACTCATCCCTTGCACCAAAGCTAGATGTATCTGGAGAACGCTGCTCGTTGGAATCGTTTTTTCGATCCTGTATTGTCGATGATATAAGAAATCGCATCAAAACTCCAAATTTTTCTGATTGATTAAATCATTAGAAATGGAATGATGGTCATGAGTGAGAAGCTAGCTTACAGGTTTAGCAATTGATTGCTTGTCATAACTATTCTGACCAGCATACTTCCGATCTATATATACGTGTCTGATAAATTCTCGAATCTTATAAAGGTTACTGAAATGAAGAATAATAATAATTATATTATAACCTGCTCATTGCGAATAAGTTTAGTACTATACTTTAAGAGCAAATTACCTTGCATCGGGGTAAAAATTTCGCTGTGGATCCCATGATTTAAAATAAATTTGTCTTGCTCGCTGTAAAATCAAGAAGTTTGGATCTATAATCAAGTCAAACAAAATAAAACAAACATCACTTGGATGGCCGAGAATGCTAACCTCATTTCCCCCAGCTTGAAGATCGCTAATTTCTTCTGGTTTGAATTTCGCCATGGATACTGACTTTACACGATGTGAAAATTCCCGACTGTAACCATTCAGGCAAAAGAAAGAAAACAGTTGAATGCGATGTAACTTAATTATATTAGATTTCAATTGATTCATTATTATATTTGGTTCTTTGTTTCTATAATTTCCTTCCTTCATAAACCATATGATAATGCGATCGTAACTTACTGAACTCCACTGCAATTTGTGCAGACAAATGTCCAGAATGTAGTACACACATATTGAGGCCCCTGCTCAAAGGCAAACGGTCTAGAGTTATTCATCTTGTCTGTAACACTCGGATACAAAAAGACTTTCTATAAAAGGCCTACAACTATTTGTGTCAGCTAACTGAAAGATTAGAAACCATGTAGGATATTTGACGATAATAAAAGCAATGCAACACAAGGAACATAAAATACAAAATCAAAGATATTAACATCATCTGTAATTCTTCCAATCTTCAAATATAAATTTGAAAATATACCAAACTGTTGCAGTTGATGCATCTTCTGTTCTCTGGTTCCTTGAGAAGACCGCGAATGATCTTCTCAGTTTTATCTTCTTCTTTCCCTTTACGTAGCATATTTTCGCCAATAATCTTTCAATTTTTTTATTCCTAAAAGCAATCACAAAATCATTATAAATATGAAAATCATCAAACATTGCCCTGTTTCAAGGTCAGAATCTTCAAAAACTAAAAGCATACTCATAACAATTTGGCAAAATTTGCATCAATTACACGTTTCATTTTCTTTTTGAGAATATGGGATCAATCTTCTTAATTTTGCATTAGGTCTCTTATTCTAATCAAATTCTAGGGCATAGAAAAAGGGGAAAAGAATTGTGGCAACTGAGGTAAACACACCTGAAAAAAAATTCTGAAATGTGCTTTGATCAATTCAAGTTTTCTCCATTGAATTTCAGCTTGGAAGTGTCCTTTTTTTTCCTTTTTTTTTTTTTTTAAATATCATTATTATTGTGCAATGGCAATGGGGAAAAGTCGGAGAGGTGAGGAGGGAAAATTGGCGGTTTTGACGGTTGCTCTTTTCATTTCAATTTTTTTAAGAACAAAAAAAAGCTAAAAATTATAAAATCAGCTGACCTGAAATAATTAATTAAAAAAATAACATCGAGCTAAATATAATCTAGTTTAGAATAACCAAAGTAAATACAGACCTACGATAAATATTTGGAAATTGAAATGAAAGTTTTACTGAGAAAAATGGGGACTCAAAAAAGTAGAAAAAATGGAACAAATATAGAATTTCAGTAATTTTGAACCTTTTTTGAGATTTGAAAACTTATAATAATGATGTTGTATATATATTTTCAGTGTTGGATTTTCGAAAAATGTGTTGGAACTTATTTTTTAATATAGTACAGTTTCAGAATTTTTAAAGTTTAAATATTACTAAAATATTTGAATAAAATAATAATTAATATCTTAAATCCACGAATCCTTGTTCATGGATGTCACTGTTTCATCGTGAGTCCCACGTACTACATTGATTGATTGATCCATATTCAGCTTCGTAAACATAAGAAGAAATTAGAAATTGATACTCTTACTTGCATCAATAATTTAATTTGTGTTTTTTTGGGACATAAGAAAATAATAGGCATATGTTTGGGACTGGAGTTATTGATATTTTATTGAATGGGTTGAGCCCAGACCCAGCTGTGTGTCCGGTTCTGAACTTGACCATGTACGTGTTGTTATAGTAAGTTGGGTTTCTTTGGTTGGAGTGGGGGGTTGGACCTTCTTGTTTAATCCCATATGGTTCATTATGAATCCACCTTGATTCAATTTCACTTGCTCTAAATTTTAAAAATGGTTCCATAAATTCAGCAAAATTCTTAAAACACGATTTAACTGTTAAATAAATTATGTTGGTATGTTTTGTAGGGTTTTAAACTTTGAGATAAGATTTTGGTTATGAAATCAGACCCTATGAAAGAAAGAAAGAAAAAACACCGTTGGTGTTAAGTATAATCACTTTAAAGAAAGACTCTATTGACTCCAGCCAAACAGTTGAAATAACCACAAATGGTCTATATAAATTGATTTTAACTTGGTTTTATTTGATTAAAAAATAATTTGGATGAAACCTTTGAAATAAAATTCAAATAAAATTTGAATGTTAGATTTTGTGATTTTTTCATTTAAACGGAGATATGATATATATCAATTCGAATGTACGTGATACGTTTCAAATCAATGTTTTTATAGAAGAAAAAAAATTATATAAGTCAAACCAATGTATTTTGTAGATTTGATGTTTACTAGGTTATGACTTATAATTCAAATTACGAAACACATGGCCAAACTCATTTTGTAATGGATTTATCCCAATTTCACAAAATAGCGACAAAAATCGATCCATATGCCTCTACAACAGTGCACCTGAGAGAAGCAGCAAAACTGCTACGATATCAACGAAATACGCCCACTTTTAGAACAATTGAAATTTCAGAAATACTAAACATGTAAAAGCAAAGAATCCAACCTGCCACTAGGCATAATAAATTCTCTATAACCATATGTAATGTTTCGCTTAATACAACAACAACGTTGCAGCTCCAAAGTTTAATCTCAAAAACCATAATGTAATTCCAAAAGAGATGTAGCCAAGTTGCTCCTTCAGTACCAAGCACTAAACTAGGGCTATTTTGTTTTCTACACCAAAGAAAAACGATAAGCAAGAAATTCTGTACAAAAATGACAACCACCAAAATGCCACTTTCCCCAAGCACCATTAAAGTCCCTTTTGTACTGGGAAAAGGGAAGAACCGGTCTTCTGGGGAAAAAAGACAAGCTCGCAGAAAAGCTAGACACAATGTGCCAAGAGACGAGGTTTAGTGCCAAAAAACTTTGAATCCGACTAGGCAGAAGTAAATTTGTTTCCCTCAGATATCTGCCCAGCCATCATGTTACTAATAATACTATTAAATTCTATGGACAAGAAAAATAGAGTCGAACCATCATTTTAATTGCCGCCATTAGTGTTCTCATGAGCAGCTTTGATTGCCTCAGCAATCATTATAGCAACCACAGCTTTATGGATAATTACATCTGCTCTATTAAGCAATCTTTGGGCCTTCTCCCTTTTCAGCTTAGCCATTTTAACTGCATGCTCTGCCACACCTGTTACATCACGTAACTGAAACTCGTTAAGTTCTGCACCGTTCAGTTGTTCAATCCCTTGCTTATAATAATAGTGCCTCTGATTGGATGATACAGGCGAACCAATGTTCCACTGCTGTACTTCATTTCCATTCAGTACTGTCCTCTGGTTGTAATAAGAGCAGTTTGATCCAAGCTTATTTGGCTTGTTTCCATTAACCTTTCGATCATGGTTCCACTCAGCAACACCACTCAGTGAGAAATGAGCATCTTGTGGGGATAAGACCTTTCTCGAAGCCTGGAGTGATGATGAACCATTTTTATATTCATGTAAACTGCTTCGGTAGACAACTTTCCCATCTCCAAAAGTGCGCCCATTAGATCTTCTCCCTGCAATAGTGGATTGATATTAAAATATATGACTGTATTTTAACTTTGGGTATTGCAAAAGAAAGTACTGAAAACTACCGGAAACAAGAAGATTGTTAGGATCCCCTGAGGTAGATTTTCTGTGCGACCGTTGTTTGAAACCCTTGTTAGGAACATCCAAGCCCCGTGGTTTTAGGCAGAAAGCAAACATGGGAGGTTTTTCAGGAGGGGGAACAGAAATGGCACCGGTGCCTCGGGCAATAGTATGCTCCCACTCCTTCAGCTGCTGTTGATACCTCTCCCAATGAGGAGGCTGAAATGAAGTTAAGTCGCATCAGAATTGGGCAAGTAATGCAAGTGACATTGTATATAGAATAAACTGTTATATATAAATACAGCAAACAGAGAAAGTACACTAATTGGACACAAGTAAAAATCAGAACTATTTTCTAGAAAGACAAATCTTAGTACCTGCAGATGTCTTATTAAAGGCATGCCCTTTTTCTCCCTCTTCTGTCGCCAATGTTCATAGATGACTTTAGCAGCTTCGGCAGACCCTATTCCAATCACAAGTTCTTCAATTTCAGCATCTGTGAAGTTATCTCGTTGCTGAATATATGCAACTTTTTCAAAAATTCCTATTGTCTTCTCCAGAAACTCCTCAGTTATCTCTTCACATCGATGTTTATCAGTACATGTTTTGTAAGCCAGAAACCACTTCTCATCATCACTATCCATGTCATATAAAACGCGAGAAGGATCCATAGCCATCTCAACATCATTGTGAATCTGTCTGAAATACATCACAGAATTCCGAACAAAAGTAACTTCACTCCCACAATCATCGTTTTCCTCAATCAACTGGACTCCAGGGATAGGAATGTTTTTCAAAGAAGCAGCACGGATATTCAGATTGTAACACTCTTCATGCATCTCCTTGAACAGCATCCACTGACTCCTGTCAGGAAACTCCAATAACCAGTCCTTTCCCCCTTTCCACATCATAGCATGCGAGTAGCGGTTAGTGGATCCAGGCTGCAAAATATGTTTAACTTTATACGAATATTTAGTAATTCCAGAGAGTTTGACAGCCAGTCTCCATTCATTATGATCGGCAACTTCTAAGACCACATGTGCCCCACATTCTCTCCATCCCTTGTCTCCAAGGGTGACTAAAATATTTGCACTGCAAGATAACAACTCAAAGTTTTTCTGGTTACTCCTAGAACCATCAGACAACCTCTTTAGGCTAGCTCTCCTAATTCGTTTGCAAGGAAGAGCTCTCTGGTTTTGCATTTTTTGCTTTGCACTGAAATCATACCCTGTATAAGGTAATGTGTACCGAACCTGAGTGCGTGGCTTCTTCGGTCCACTACTGAATCCATTGCGCATGAAGCTTGTTTTCCCATCAGCAAACACAGGAGAGAGATTTCCAAGAAGAGAAGAAATTGAGCTGCTTCTAGCGCGTCTTGACGAGCTTCTGGAACCGGTAGGGTTAGGGCTGTTATCAAAGTCATCAAGTGGATTCCATTCCATGTCAGAGGTCTGTCTCGATATACATCCTTTACCATCAAAAGGCATATCAGCTTGATCTAAAGATGGAATGTCAACTATCATGCCACCCGATCTGGAATCACACCTGGGATTAGAGGTTGGATCTTCCTTGTTCGAATGAGCAATGACTTCAAGTGTATCTTCGCTTCCAGCACCGTCTCGATTTACCTTCTGAAGCTGAAGATTCTGGGAAGACTCAAATTTCTCAGTAGAATTGTTTGCCGACACATCCGTCCCCATATCGTGTTCGGAACTTGACAGCCTAAAAACAGGAACTTCTGTTTCCAATGTTCCAAAACTTTGTTCAGCAGCAATATCTTCAACATGAACCAAGCTGGGTTTAAATTGAGTGTCATTTTCACCAACTGGCTGGATACCGTTTTCTGAACTTTCTATTGAGCACAGTGTGTCATGATGTTGAAGGTTGACCCAAGCAAAGCTGTGTTGCATGAGTAACTGGAGATGCAGATCACGAAAAAAAGTTGGTGCAGCAGAAAAGGAAAGAGCAAATTGAGGAACTTTTCCAAGCTTCGCAGCCAGATCAAATGTGGACAGACTCATCCTCTTACTACAGGCTTCATTGGAAACACCCATCGGCAAAATGCCCGAATCAAATATCTTCTTACAACCCTGATATTAACAGAAGCGAAGGAATTTAATGATGTTAAAAAAACAATTTTGTCATTAAAACTGCGACATAATTAGTTTAACATACAAAATATTCCTCAACCTAACCAATTTATGAAGAAATATGAAGTCTCTTTTATTCAAATTCTATTAACCTAATAAAAGCATGCCAGAATAAATTCGCCGATTTTTGAATTAGTGAGTAGTTTTTTATTATACTAGAATGGGTAATATTGGAGGTTTTTATAGTTAAACCCTCAAAAGCTAATGGTAGAGAATTAATGGGAGTCACCTGTTTCAAATAGAACTTGAAAGGTATTTTGGTTTTTTAGTTAAACCCCTAAAAACCTAGTGGGTGGAGAATTTAAGGGAGTCGCATCCTTTCTTTTTAAAATATCTCATGTAAATACCTATTTAGGAAATGTAACATAATTGTAGAAATCCCAAAAAGGAAATGAGAGATCTAGTCTCTGCAATCAGCCTATCCTCAGTTTTTTATCTGTTTGGGGCTCAGCAATCCTCATTGGAAACAAGAAATAGTGGCAATAATCAAATTGGATCAGAACAGCAGCATAGCATAAATAGGAAATAATCAATATCATCAGTGTGCTAAAAAATAATGGTATACCTGAAATGAAGACACATCTAAACCAATACGAGATTTGCGTTGTTGAGCACTCCCACTGTCAAGATCCTTAATGTTGTCATATGTGCATTCTGAGACTGGTAATTTTTTAATGAGAAGACAGCGTTGCAGAAGCTTGGAATCCAGGAAAAGCCATTTTGAACTTCGCAGTCCGGAGAAACTGTAAAATGCAAATACATGGTGTTTTCTTAAATCTTGAACACTAGAAATTCTAAAGCTTATTGAGGTCAGTGGTACTTGCATATCGCCATTCCACTGTTCATCAGGTGGATTGAACACAACCAGGATCAGGAAGACAAAGGCCAAAGCCTGCATTAGGCAGCCTTCAAACAAGAGAAATCTCAATCCACGAGTACAATCTAATAAGAAAATATCCATTTTAACAGCAGGAGAGGTAGTTACTATAGTCCCACGTTGAAGCATCAATATGTTATGAAGCATCCAAAAATCCTCTGTTTCATTTGAAAACTCCAAAAACGGCAATATTGGTAGGCATATCTGCATTCGGAATTCTTTAGAATCCACCAACATAAAATTAAAACTCAAGTCACCTTTATCGTCAATTGACCACAATTGCTTCTTGAAATCCTCACATCGTTCATAAAAAGTATCTTCTTTTGTGATCGGCAAGCTAACAGGGACAAGAGAAGTAGAACTATTCCCTTCGCTCTTCTTATATTTCCTTCTAGAATAAACTATAAAAATTTCATTTTGACTGCTGGCAGCTTGCAGCACAGATTTATCAACCCCTCCATCAACAACTAATTCATCTGGGAGTGCAGATTCACGATCTGCCAGGTTTTTAGCTGTGTGAGAATCAGACACATTGCTATTGCTATGTGCATTGTCGGTTTTATCAGATGACAATGGCTGTGACACAGGCAGATTCTTTTGTGAGGTCCTCGATTTAAGTGAAGATTTCACACGTTGAGTTGAGCGAGCCAGCCAAGAAGCAATGGGCTCTGAGTCAAGATTGTTTTCTATGCAGCTATCATTATCCGGCGGTGGAACTGTTTTTACTGAATGTACAACTTTGTCCCTTGATTTATGTCTTTTACGTCTTGCTTTGCCAGGAACTTCACTAGGAAAAAGCAAGAGTTTGAATTTCTCTTCTTGAAGATCAACCCATTCCTCATCTCGATCATCATACTTTACGTGATAAAGATTAGTTTCTGCATGATAATTATTCACAAGGCCATCGTACCAACTCTCATCCAACGGCCAGAAGATTTTAATTCTCCGGTTTAGAACCAAGCTTGTTTCCAAGTCTCTTGGAAGAATTTCATAGTAATGGCGGCGTTTCCTAGGTCCAGGATGTTTGCTCGTATCATCAGCTGATGCAGACTCCTCACCACCAGAAAAGTTGGCCTTTTGATTAAAAGAATCAGGAGCAGGTGAAATTGGAAAAGATAATCCATGAGGCTTCTCATCTGTGGAAGTTCTTTTCTTTGACGAGAAACCAGTACAACTTGGATCAAATCGAGACGAAAGCATCCGTGCTGCGTTCTGTTCCAGGTTCTCCTCCTCTTCCTCATCATCATCATCTACCAAATCAATAAAGATAATATCCGAGATTGAATTACCTACAGAGGGCTCATTCTTCTTTGTTGAGGCTTCGTTGCCATCTTTACCGGCTGTTGAGTCCTTTTTCTTCCTACTGTCAGTCCGCCGCTTTTTAGAAGACCCGTCTCCATTAATTACAACAAGATTCTCTTCTTTCTGAGCATGCAAAACTGAATCAGATCCACCATTCCTTCTTTCCTTAACTTCATCAGCTCCAGCTTTGCGCTTTAATTTAAGACTTGAAGCGGATTTTGAATCTGCCTTCTGACTAGATTTTGAATTTGAATGACTACCTTTTCCCGCGGATTTTGAATTTGAAATGACATCATTAACCGTAGATAGAGCAACAAACTTAACTGATCCGTCGTTGGGGCCAGAATCATCCTCAGATTTAATTACATTGATATTAACTGGACCCACATGATCAACAGAAACGGGAAGTCCCAATGATTTGGAAAGTTGATCACTTTCTGGTTTTTTACGCCCCACCGAACCACGTGGCCGCCTAGGGATATTAAAACCAGTATCACTTAAAGACAGAGAAATCCCACGCGAACCGTTACTCCTGCCACTCAACTTTTTACCAGAACCAATCTCTGATTTCGTACCATTTACGTCATCCTTCCTATTTTTTTTAGCATCAGACTTTATAGACAGGGGAATCCCATGTGAACCGTTACTCCCGCCACTCAATTTTTTACCAGAACCAATATCTGATTTCGCACCATTAATGTCCTTCTTAGAATCAGACTTTAAAGACAGGGATATCCCATGTGAACCGTTACTCCCGCCACTCAATTTTTTACAAGAACCAATCTCTGATTTCGCACCATTTACGTCCTCCTTCCTACTTTTCTTAGCATCAGACTTCAAAGACAGGGAAATCCCATGTGAACCGTTACTCCCACCACTCAATTTTTTTTCAGAAACATTCTCTGATTTCGCACCATTTACGTCCTCCTTCCTACTTTTCTTAGCATCAGACTTTGAAGACAGGGAAATACTATGTGAACCCCCACCGCTCAATTTTATACCAAAACCAGTCTCTGATCTCGCACCATTTACATCCTCCTTCCTACTTTTCTTAGCATCAGACTCAAAACTAATTAAAGAAACCTCCTTCCTATTCTTCCTCTTCTTCTTCTCAACATTTTTTATGTCATTTCCCTCAGAAACTTTATTCTTACTCTCTTCCACTTCAGAAACCCTAGACTGGTAAAGGCTCTTAAGATCCAAAGACCTGTTTCTCTTGGAAATTTCAGCACCACCAGACTTCTTACTTTTATTTTCCATCAACGAAACCTTAACCCAATAACCCCAACACTATCCCCCTCAGTACCATATCACATTTAGATCTGCAATCACAAGTCCACACAACTTTTTTTTAATTAACCATCAAATTAACACCAATTCACCAGCAATTAAACAAAAAACAATGCTCAATTCTCAAAATAAATAAGATCAAACAACACAATTCAACGAAAAAACACGAAAATTACATACATTCATACATAAATTTGACATGCAAGTATAATCTCTAAATTAAACACATTAACGTAAAATTTACCTGAATTTAGAAATTTAACAACGACGTCATGTTGAAATGGAGATCGAGCATGATACAGGGTTTTGATTTGAGAGAAATTTGGAGAAAGGGAATTGAAGAAATTCAGTACTGATTTCAAGCCCTAATTTGATTTTACTGGTTTTTTCTTTTCTTTTTATTTTCTCAAAACATTTTATCATTTTCTTTTTATATAGAGAAAGAAAAATGCTAGGGTTTGTTTTAGTGAGAGGACATATGGTGAGTTAACCAAAATTTCAGGGGCAAAATTGTGAATGCAAGTAAAAATAACTCGGCCACGTGGCAAGATAACAACCACAAGATTATCTATGAACGGTAGAGATTGATAGTTGGTGAATGAGCCCTAATTAGATGGCATAAATGTTGAGTTCATTGATTTCAAATCGACGGTCAGATTTCAAGATTACAAACATCTGCGATTAGATTTGAAGGACTTGTTTCAAACTTGTTCGATAGTTAAAAATTCCAGTAAATGCTGATGTATTTTTAGCTAAAAAGTAGAAAAATTAATTGTGCTTTTCTGGATTACATGTGTCACTAAAGTAAGGAAAAATCACGAAAGTACCATTCTAATTCAAAAAAAAAAAAAAGGAAAATGCCAACTATGAAAATTAGGACTAAGCGCCTTGAGTAGAAATATATGTATACTCGCTTCACTTTCTAGTGTTGTGTTGCATATCAAGCAATGTCGGTTTGCTATGGTATTGGTACTACACAATCTGACGTCAAATCAGACGGTAGACTAGTGCAAATACGAGGAAAAGATCTTTAAGGAGAAAAAAAATATTAAAAAATTATCAACACTCATTAGGTAACAGAATTATGTCGTCTACCTTGTTTGTTTTACAAAAATATTTAAATATACATCTAGGACTATAGATTTGTTGTGTTAAAATAAAACATAAAAAAAATTATATTCCTTAATCAAATATCTAATGCAAAAAATTGTGTATAATTCTTTTTTTTTTTTTTTTTTTGTTTTCCTAGGGTTTAATCCCTTTCGAGGTGAGTTGGACACATATGTGGGTACATCTCCAAACAAGGATTCGAACATGAGTCCGCTACTTTGTAGTGACAAATCATTTCCACTAGACCAATCACTTGTTGGTACAAAATTGTGTATAACTATTTCACTTAAAATGTTGTTCACTTGTTCTGACCAATTGTGTTTATAAATCGAAATTCGAGAATTTATTATGGTGCAAATCGAACACATAAAATAATGTCTAAAATGTATTTGATGTAAATTAAAGTGTTTGTATTTATGTAATACAATATCATGGATGATTTTAATATGCATGTTGAAACGGTCATTGTTTACTACAAAAAATTAAGTATGCAAATACGAATTATCATTTGATTTGAATAATTTATAGAAAGTTAAGTAAATATGAGATGTGATTGTTTGTATCAAATTCGTGAATGTTTAAAATATGAAGTTGTTAAAATAAAATTGAATTTATATTACTCGATGTAGCGTGGTAGATTGATTGTATACAACAAAAATTAAAAAACGTAAATATACTAGTTTTAAAAGAAAAATTAGCAAACATAAAATGTTAAATAGATAGTTTAGTATTCATATAATACGTGAATTTGATTGCACGTAGTATATACATGCACATTCAGATCATGATAGTATTGTTACGACTTAGTTTTAAATTTAATGTTATTTTAAGATAACCTTATGTTTTGATAGAGTTGGTTCAAAAACTAAACATCTAATCGTTACATAATTCTAGAATGGTGGTTGTTTTATCATTACTGATCCGTTAGATCAAACTGAAAACTTCGAAAAGTTAAAGAATATAAAGAAAATTATTTCTTTATGAGTAAACCGATAGTTCGTGTATCTTATTTTCGTTGTATATGTGAACTTAAAAGTTTCTTACTACGTGTTGCATGAATGACAAGTGTGTGATTGGATAATCGATGTAACGTAATTTCTTACACAAATTAAATTATCTAGAGGTTAAATACAACAAATTAACTTATTTTTCACATTGTAACAATCTCTCTCCGTCCCCCTTCCCAAATATATCCAGGTCTTGCACTTGATTTAATCTATTTTAAGGTGAATCGAACACATTACGTAAAAACATATCCCCACAAGAATTTTAAATATGAGTTCGCCACACTGTAAAGACCAATTATTCGTTGGTTGTACACATAATAACTGACAAAATGACAATAAAACTATCTTTTAGAAATCAATAAATTAAAATACACTATCTCGTTGTCATTAATTAGTTCAAATGACCAAATCATTGACCAAACAATGTAAAACATGTGAACATATTATTAAAATAAATTATTATTCACTAGTATTTTATGACCAAATCATTTGAACAAACAATGTAAAATAGGTGAACATATGTATTATTAAGAGAAATTATTATCACTAGCTAGTATTTATGCAATATTACATACAAATTCGAGACATGATCAAATCATCAAGAAAAACATGTAACCATCAAAATTCATTATAGTTATTGCCAAGACCCTGAGTTTTTCAAATTAAAAGTCATGGTATAAAGAAATTTAAGACAATGATTAGGTACGCCATGACTACGTGTATTATTGCGCATATTTGTTTGTTCACACAGTGATTTCAAATCTTATAAAATTCAATCGATATAGATCAAAAAGAAAACAATAGAATCAACTAATTATGAGGATACTAATGCAAGTGATTAATTTAATACGTGTATTATTGTGCATATTTGTTTGTTCACTCAGTGATTTCAAATCTTCTAAAATTCAATCGATATAGATAAAAAAGAAAACAATAGAATCAACTAATTATGAGGATACTAATGCAAGTGATTTAAATAAATTAGTGTAGCCAATGAGGTCATAATTCGTGGATAGTTGAGGCCCCATAATCGATTTGTTTGTACCCAAAAAATCACCCTCGATAAATCGAGGAGTAATAGCGTGATAATGGGCCGAACCCAGTAAATAAAGCCAAGTGAATTGGATCAGGATCGGACCCACTCTGATTTGGAAATCAATCCGACCGAAATTAAACGGGTCACGAGCCCAATTAGAGATACGGCCCAATTTCATAATTAATTAATTTTGGCTAAGTGTAAATTAATTAATGAACAAATTAATTAATTTATGGGCCAGAGTCAATTAATTAATAAAGCCAAGTTATGGTTAAAAACGGACAAGCCCAATGAGCCCAATAGATGATTTTGGCTATTATAGATTAATTAGCTAAGTTAGTTAGTTAATTAATAAATTGGGCCAAGCGTAGGCAATCGGCCCATACAATTAATAAGGCCATTAAGTAGTTAAATAATTAATTACGATTATCAGGATTAATGGGCCGTTTACTTCCAACCGATCTGAATGGGCCATAAATCAGCCGACGAAAACGGCCCAGTAATCTGAATGGCCCATGCGAAATTTAATTAGATGATAGCCATTTAATTAAATGGCTAATTAAAAAGATAAGGCCAATTAATCAAGTAGTGGCCACATAAATCTCTCTAACCAAAAGAGATAAACTAGAACACAACCACTTCCCCTAATTATCTCAAAGTTAGTTAAGGAGTGAGAGATTGGCCACAATTCAAATGTAACTACCAAATTGAATCTGAAAATTGAACGTGGGAAAGAACAAGGATAAATAACCACCATTAGTGGAGGTAGTGGAACAAGTGCAGGTGGTGGAGATAGTGGGATCAGCCGATCAGTTTCTGGCAAGCAGCTATAAATACAGAAAGACAGCCATATTCAACACACACACAACTCAATCAATCAATCAACAAATTTCAGTCTTCACTGAATCGGCTCAACGCCTCTCCGGAAGTCCAGCATCCGCTGCTTCTGTCAGTCAGTCAGCACTGCCAATTCCTTGACATCAATCGTCAATCCTCAGCAACCAGCAGGACATGGCCGCCTGAAGTCTAGCACCGCCGCTCAAAGTAAGCCGCAAAGCTGCTTCCGCCGTCAGCGAAGCTGTCTCGAGCGAAACCATTCGATATCAAGCAAAATAGCAAGCTGCAACGTCATGTAAGTGCCCACGTAATTACATGGCAACCTCGTCAAGTAGCCATCTGCTCGATGAGTCCGCTGTCAAGTAGCCATCTGCTTGATAGCTATCGGTTGAGTAGCCATCTGCTCAATTGATGCCCTTTCCAGCGGCCACCCGTTGGTCAGGAGCCCGATTGGTAGCCATCTGCCAAGGTTGGGCGACCCATTGATGATGGTTCTCTGTCATCAATGTTACTTTCTGTCAACAAGCTGCACTATCATATGTCATCAGCTCATTTGGCGGGTCTGCCTGCCAATCAAGGAGTATTTTTTCAGAACTTATTGTAGTCATCAACTCATTTGGCAAACATATGCCGACACAGGAGACTAATTTATCGTTTTGCATGCTTTGTAATGTTTGTAAATCAGGGAACTCATTGTAGGCTAAGACTCATATGTTTCTTTTACAATTCAATTAATAGAAGTATTTGGCCCATATCTCTTGATTTTATTAAAGCATGTTTTACGTCGAGTGATTTTCATTGAGGCATGATCAATATGTTAGTCAAGCTGATATAAATTAAACTGATTGATTATCAACTCAATTGCTGATTTGTAAATGCATTGATGTATTGAGTAGGCCATCGATTGGCTGTGAAACTTTGGCACATCAGAAAGGTTATCATAAATTATTTAAGTCCTGCGGCCAGGCAGGCATGGAAAAGAACTAGGGGTAGTGTTTGCCTACTCTGCCGCAATCAATTGATTAGAAGTCAGCCTTATCAGGGCATTTTACATTGATATCAATATGTCCTTATCAGGACATTACATTATAGTTTACATTGATATCGACATGTCCAATTTTATATCGTTATGTTTGCACGCACAAACATTGGCACGCCCGCACTCATTACACATCATATCGAGCCATTTGCACATCGAGGCATTCGGTGTCAAATTTATCGCAAACAATATTTTGGCACGCCCAGTGGGACTTGATAATCTTTTGCCGAAAAATCAATCAGTTGATGCTTAACGATTAATCTTTTGCTGTTGTCAGATGATACCACAGATAACGCGAAAGACTCGATCTAGCTTGACGAGGACACGCTCTGATCTAACGCACTCTCTGGAAAATCTATCCACTGTCCCGCTAACTATGGAAGGGACTGACAAGATAGAGGAACTGACAACGGAGGTCCGCAACTTCACTAAGGACCTTGAGGCCAAACAAGTAGAATGGTCAAATGTTGTCAGTAAGTTCGAGAACATGCTAGGCTCGGCCACTGCAGCCAGTCAGGCCAATACTGAAGCCAGCAATATTGTAAATACTTCCCTGATGCATCTGGAATCGAAAATGTCTATGCTTGCTGAAAGCATCAACACCCTTGCCAACGGGATACAATCGCAGGCCTGGACAGGGCCGCCCAAAAACTCTGTTGACAAAGGCAAGGGACCAGCGATACATATCGGGGGAAGTGGATCAAGGGATGAAACGCCCTACAAACAGGGCAACGGACAAACTAATGTCCTTGACAAGAAAGGAAGTACCTCCAAGCCCAGGTATCAACGCCCAGACTCGGGGGGCAGGTCGGAAGAGGAACGATCAGAGGCCATGGGATATGGCCCAGAAGGACATCAGGCCATCTCATCGGCCTATGACAGAACAAATCGAGCCATGGAAGGTCAAGACGATCTGTTAACGATGAATCAGGCTCAAGAGATGTTTGTAAGGAGACAAGGGAATAGGGCATCAAGGTATAATAAGCCTCATCCAGAATACATTGATCAGGTGCCATTCCCAATGAACTACAGGGCACCCAACTTCACTCTGTTTTCAGGAGAAGGGTCTCAATCTGCCACCGAGCATCTGGCTCGATTTTCTCTGGAATGTGGCAACCTAAGCAACGAGCTGAAGTTAAAACTGTTTCCTAACTCACTTACCGGTATGGCGTTCCACTGGTACGCCAATCTGAAACCAGGATCGGTCCTCGACTGGCCATCCATGGAAAAGGTATTTGTGATGAACCACTATCAAGCCCCGCTTGAAGTCTCTGTCATCGAGCTATCCAACATGAAGCAGCTGACAGGGCAGACAGTAGAGGAATACATGAAAGCGTTCATCAGGGCCAGAGGCTTCTGTGCCATACCTCTGCCAGAGAAAGAGTGTATCAAAATTGCCATCCATGGCATGCATTTTGAATTAAGGAAAATCATGATGGCCCAATATCATGAAGATTTGTTTGAACTGACCGATCATGCGGTCCGATATGAAAGGGTCCTAAGGGATGAAAACAGGCGGCAACCCAGAGGAAACTACCACCAAATAGGAATGGCTGACTCTAGCGAGGAGCCATTGAATAGGTCGATGGAGCAGACAGGTATTGAAATCGGGTTAGCTGAAGTGGTCTGTCCAAAGAACACTGTTTGTCAAGCACTTGCGAAACCAAAAGAGCCTCAACCAGCCATCAAGGTGCCAAATAACTTGGTAAGAAGAGATGCTGAATACAAAACAGACCGCGAGAGACGCTACTCGTTTGATGTCTCCAAGACCGAGGCCATTTTTGATCAACTGTTGGCCGACAAGATCCTCAGGCTGAAAGGGGATCATGTGATACCATCTCCAATGAAAATTGCAGGTAAGACTTATTGCAAGTATCACGACGTATGGACTCACTCTACGAATGAATGTCTCGTTTTCAGGTGGATGGTACAAGATCACCTTGATAAGGGCATTTTAAGATTCGCCCCAGATTGGAAAATTACTAAGCCGATGACGGTTGACACTAATCCCTTCCAACAGAACGAGGTAGGGATAAACATGGTAGGGGTGACAAATGGGACAGGAGAGCAGTATGCGGAGGGGGACCCACATCACTTACCATCTTCGACGAATATGCAAATGGGATTATGTGCTAGATGCCATGCTGACTTGGCAACAGTACCATTGTTTGTGAATCCAAACATATATGGCCAGTACATGCCTTGGCCGAACACTGCACAAGGAGCATATCCTTATCAGGTGATGCCACAACCACAACATCAAGTTATGCCGCAGTATCAAGTGATGGCACCATCTCCAGTGCCAGCACCTTTGCCAGTGCGGGCAACTCCACCAACAGTGGAACCACGTGGAGATCAGGCCATACCTAAAATGCCTCGACAGCCGCAGGAGGGTACTAGTCGTAGCAACAGGATCAGGGAAAGATCACCTGACAGATCACCAGTTAGGCAGGTCAGATCGACCGCCTATCACAGGGGCAGGACCTATGGGCCGTCAATCAAAACAACATCGCCTGGTCAATATAGACCGCGAACTGTCCATACCCCTGCAAATACTCGAGTAGGGAGATGGGTACCCGTGAGGCATCCGAAATTTCCTGGGAATCAAAGGGTCGATCAGATGACCAGAACACAATATCGGCGTTACTTGCGCCAGAGGAAAGAAATCGAGATAGCCAAAGGGAAAGCCCCGATGAAACAGCGAACGGCAAAGCCACGTGATATAGAAATGAAGCATGGACAAGAGGCCAAAGAGGCCAAAGAGGCCGAGGAGGCCGAACAGGGAGCTGTTTCCTCATGGCGGTCACCAGGGAAAGCCAAATATGGCACAATTGATTTAGAGAAGGAATTAGAAGAAGATGAAAATGAGCTTAGGGTGAAATTTGACAAAATATTTGCCCGGAACGATGGTAAGCAAGGTGAGGCCGAATCTGGCCAAGCAATCGAGGAAAAAGCAGTCGACGAGAAAGCAAAAGAGGACGAAGAAAGTGGAACCAGCCAGCCGTCAGCCGGTTCGGCAGTAATGCAATGTAACGCAGTAAGTTCTGAACTCGTCGATGTCATCGATGAAGAGTTGGAATACTCCACTGATGGAGTCTGGGACGAAGGAATGCCAGTGGTTCAAATGGCAGAGGACTTGGAAATGATATCGGTCGATGACAGGAAGGAGACCGATTGGGACAAGAAGGTAGAAAATATTTTCCAGAAACCACCTTCATTTATGGCCAGACACATCAGGCCATTGTATATATCAGGACATATCGATGGAAAGCCCATCGACAGAATGCTGGTCGATAACGGGGCCGCAGTCAATGTAATGCCAGCATCTACTATGTACAAGTTAGGCAAGGTCAGTGAAGACTTGATGGAAACAAGGGTAATCGTCAGCAACTTTACTGGAGGAAAGGCTGATACATTAGGAATCTTACCTGTTGAGGTAAAGATTGGAAAGACTAGTCTGAAGATTGCTTTCTTCGTGGTAGATGCTGCCACATCTTACAATGCGTTGTTGGGGAGAGACTGGATTCACTCCGCTTTATGTGTGCCGTCTTCTCTTCATCAATGTTTACTGATCTGGGGGGACGCCGTTGAACCAGAGATCATAATGGCCGACAACAGGCCATTTACTGCAAAAATCAATGCCGTCGAGGCGGCATATTATCGAGAGGATGTGGGACCTTATCGGTTCGTCGGACAGGACAAATATGGACGACCTATGGAGGTCACATCGAGCAAAAAACTAACTCAGCTCGAAATGACCTGTCTCGCTAAGGAGTTAAGTCGGCCCTGCAATGTCAAGGAAGAGGGGCCGCAAGAACAGAACAATCAGTCCTTATGAATTATACTGTTGATGATAAGGAACCATCGGCCTATAAGGCCGAACAATTGGAAATTGATGAGATCGTTATCATCGGCCCAGAGCAGGAAGCATGTGCCGATCTGATCCAAAAATTTCGGGCCTACGTGGCCGAATGTTACACAGGCGATCTCATTTTCGAGGAAGAAACGCCAATATCAGATGGCGACGAAATTCAGCTAGAAGAATTAGGAACGGCGCCAGCCAAGCTTGATGACATTAAAATCCAAGTGCAAGATCCTGTCATCGAAGTTGAGTTGGGCACCGAAGAGGATCATAGGCCAACGTACATCAGCGCATTGCTGGATGATGGCCAGAAGGAACGATTGATTCAAGTATTGAAAGAATACAAGGATTGCTTTGCCTGGAATTATGACGAGATGCCAGGGCTAAGCAGGGAATTGGTTGAACATCGAATTCCAATACTTGAGGGGTATTTACCTCGAAAACAGCCTCTGAGGCGGATGTCAGTGGAAGTCTGTCAACTGATCAGGGAGGAAATCGAAAAGTTGTTGAAGGCCAGTTTCATCGAAGTGGCCCGATATCCAGAGTGGGTTGCCAACGTGGTGCCCGTAATGAAGAAGAACGGTAAGATCAGGATATGCATCGATTTCAGAGACCTGAATCTTGCATCTCCTAAGGATGAGTATCCGATGCCAATGGCAGACATGTTGATCGATGCTGCCGCTGGCAATATGTTTTTGACTGCCGTCGACGGAAGTGCAGGCTATAATCAGATATTTGTGGCCATAGACGACGTACCAAAGTTGGCTTTTCAATGTCCAGGGGGAATAGGCACCTTCCAATGGAAAGTGATGCCATTCGGACTTAAAAACGCTGGAGCCACTTACCAACGGGCCATGAACTGCATTTTCATTGCATCAGCCAATTTTCTTGGCTTCTTAGTGCATCGCAAGGGGATTGAGATCGACAAGAACAAGTCCAAGGCTATCCTGACAGCCAAACCTCCATCAACAAAGAAAGAACTACAACAATTCCTTGGCAAGGTCAACTTTCTAAGGAGGTTCATATCAAACTTGGCTGGAAAAACAAAGGTCTTCTCACCTTTGTTAAAACTGAAGGACAAAGAGGAATTTTGCTGGCAAACGGAGCATGAGCAGGCGTTTCAAGAGATAAAAGACAAACTGACTACGCCGCCTGTAATGATGCCGCCAGTCAAGGGGAAACCCTTGAAATTGTATATATCTGCCACAGAGGACACTGTCGGTGGATTTCTAGCACAAGACGATGAGAATGGATTTGAACGAGCTATATACTACTTGAGCAGGCATCTGTCAGAAACGGAACAGAGGTATACCCCGATAGAAAAGGTATGTCTTGCACTGTTTTTCTCTTGTAAGAAGTTACGTCATTATATGCTTCCTGTTAAAGTATTAGTAATTTCTAGTATTGATGTTATTAAGTATATGATAGCTAAACCTGTAATGAGAGGAAGGATCGGCCGATGGGCTATCCAACTGATGGAGTATCAATTGCAGTATGTACCGCAAAAAGCAGTCAAAGGCCAAGTATTGGCTGATTTCTTGGTTGACCATCCATGCATTGACATAGATCAGACCGTTCTAAAGGAACTGGACTTGATGACAGTGGAGATCAAGCCGTGGACACTGGCTTTCGATGGGTCAAGAACCGATAGACTGTGTGGGGCAGGTATTGTCTTGATTTCACCATCTGATGTTAAAACTAAGTTATCTATACAATTTGATTTTGAATGTACCAATAATCAGGCCGAATACGAAGCCTTAATTATTGGACTAGAAATGCTAAGGGAACTACATGTCAAATCTGTTACCATCGTTGGAGACTCACAGTTAGTTATCAGGCAAATTCAAGGTACATATAAATGCCGAAATCCTACTCTTGACAAATATTACTTGACGGCAATGTCTTTACTTTCAGAATTTGCTGATGTCACTTGTTATCATATTACAAGGGGACATAATAGTGAGGCCAACAGTTTGGCCCAATTGGCGACTGGTGTTGACCTTCCTGATGACATCGATGAATCTCATTACGTCGTCAGGAGACGGCACTGTCCGTCGTTTATGTATCGGGATAATATTCTAACTGTCCTAAGTGTGTTTCAGGATCCCGATGACTGGAGAGAGCCGATCAGAAAATATCTGGCTAATCCGTCTGATAAAACATCTCGACAGACAAGGCTCAGGGCCGTCAATTATGTCCTGATGGGAGATCAATTGTTCAGAAAAGGCCATGACGGTGTATTACTGTTATGCGTCGATCAACAGGAAGCCATGAGAATTATGATGGAAGCACATGAAGGAATTTGTGGCGCCCATCAAAACGGACATAAGCTAGCATGGCTATTACGCCGATATGGCTATTACTGGCCAAAGATGGTGGGAGATTGTGTTCAATTGGCAAAGGGATGTGAAAAATGCCAACGATTTGGAGTCGTCCAGAGAATCCCTATCGAGGAGATGAACATGGTAATCAAGCCATGGCCTTTCAGATGTTGGGCCATCGATATAATCGGGGAGATACATCCATCGTCTTCCAAACACCATCGGTACATCATTGTGGCTACAGATTATTTCACCAAGTGGGTAGAGGCCAAACCACTCAAGCAGGCCAATCAGGCCGAAGTGATGAAGTTCATCAAGGACTTAATCATACACAGGTTTGGCCTGCCACAAACCATTGTCACTGACAGGGGACTAATGTTTGTTGGTCAGGAGATCAAGGAGTTTGCCAGATCAATGGGTTTTGAGTTGGTCCATTCAACACCTTATTATGCACAAGGGAATGGCCAAGCTGAAGCCTCAAATCGAGTCCTCAAGGACATCATTTCAAAGATGATCGAGGAAAACCCAAGAGCATGGCACCTGATGCTGTCAGAGGCATTGTGGGCTTATCGGACCAGCAAAAGAGCAAGTACAGGCACTACTCCATATAAATTGACTTATGGACAGGATGCCGTACTACCGATGGAGATAAACGTCCGATCACTTCGGGTAATGCAACAAAATGAGCTGACACCCGAAGAATACACTGAAAGTATGCTCCAAGAGCTTGATGAGTTGGATGAAGTCAGAGTTGCCGCGTTAGATAGGATCGAGGCACAGAAAAAATTGGTTGCCCGATGCTATGATAAAAAGATACGCAGGAAACACTTCGACGTCGGGGACTTGGTCTGGAGAACAGTTTTGCCACTTCATCAGCGTGAGAAAAAGTATGGCAAATGGAGTGCAACATGGCAAGGGCCATATGAAGTCTTCTCAGTAACTCGAGGAGGAGGTTATATACTGAAAAAGCCAAACGGGGATCTTTGCAGAGATCCCATCAATGGAAGATACTTGAAAAAGTTCAGACCAACCCTCTGGGAAACAATGTGTCTGGAGCATCAGCAAGCTTTGGAGTTGGAAATTGAACGGCGCCAAGAGCACTTTAGTGCGCCGATACCTTTGTAATAATTAAGTTAGGTTTATTTTTAGTCTTGTTTTTATTTCCCTTTCTGTTTTGATTAGACTAAGTTTTTTAAAATAGTATTAGCTGTTGCATTTATTTTTAAAAATTGGCTAAATACTTCGTTTTTTAATTAAGTCTTTGTCTTCCCTGATATCAACTTATTTTAGAAATGCATTTTTTACTGTCAATTGGGTTGATTGGATTTTAACTAGGTCTTGTCGACAAGGAAGTTTTGTTTATACTTGCAAAATTAGTTTTTGGGCTGCAAATCTTTGGTACTTAGTTGGATTTGGTTTCAGTTTTAAAGAAAAACACACGATAAACCAAGCCAAAATAAAATCTACTAAGGAAAGAAAAATAGTCTGTGGCCGTCAGGCCATTACATCTACAAAAACAGGAGATAAGAGAAGTCCTTGGCCGTCAAGCCATAACAAAAGCAAAATCCTAAACTACTTGGCACACTCGCCAAAATCAGTGGCTCGTAGGCCAGAAAACTAACATCTACTGAAGAAAATCCTGTGTGAATCGGCCAAGGAACCCCTTGAGGGCCGTCTCAATCCTGGCCTGATCAGCTGCAGCAGCCGCTGCTTGAGCAACCACCTGATCTTCAGCAGTTTTGGCTTCGGTGATCAAGGCATCTGTGTTGGCCAACTGATCAGTAATGGATTCGGCCTCTGCGGAAGCCGTCGTGATCTGGCCTCGAACAACGTCCAACTGCCTTTGAAGCTCCTCGATGGCAGCAACCAAATCAGCCTCCGAGCCTTTCAGATTAGTAAGTGAATCACTGAGGCTGGATCCTTGGGCGTAGAGCTCTTCAAACTTGGAGAGAAGGGTCCCAAGAGGAGACTCATAAGAAGCTCTTGCCTTGATGGCCCGATCATTGTCCTTGAATTCACTCCTCATTTGGCTAAACTGTTGCGCAAAATCGGAGTAAAAGGCCACCTTGTCTCGTGGGAGTTTGGCAGGGGACAGCTTGCTCATCAAGTCATCAAGAGATGGTCCCATGTTGATCATCAGGACATCTAGAGGCTGACTCTGATAATTTGACAGTAGCCCTTTGAGATGAGCAATTTCAGCAGGAGAGAACAGAGCATGGCTCGATGGCTCTGAAGCGGTCGATTGGGATTGAGAGGATGAACTCTGCAGAGATAAGGCACGAGTGTTGGCAAATCGAGCCAATGCTTGAGCTAGCCTGTGGGAGCTATCTATTGCCTGACCAGATGGAGGAGTCTGAAAATTAAAACAAAACAAGATAAGTGCCATGCAAATGGAACAAGGAGGTAAAAAACAAGGCAATGATAAGACTAACCACATTCAGAGGAGGGGGAGCAGAAATAGGAGTATCCTTGACGGGAACAGTCTGAGAAGGGACCACAGGCTTAGGCTGTTGGAAGGCCGTCTCCCCTGATCCTCCACCAACATTGGTGTCAACGGGAGGATTTTCTGGAATAATCCTGGGAGATCGAGGGGTTGGAACCTCCACTCGCTGAAATCTCTCCCCATCATCTTCACTGTCAGATGAGCTGACAGCCAATGTCCTAACCTTCTTGCGGGGCGGAGGATCAACTTTGATGGCTCGACGCTTGCCTTTCGAACTCACCTCCTGACAGAAAAGGAAGAATATCAAGGTAAGTTCAAAAAGAAAACAAAGTAAGTTAATGGGGACTACCTCCTCGTCAGAACTGCTCACGATTATGGCACTAGTGCCACCTCGTTGATGAAAGAGCCGACGAGAACGTCGGACATACAGGACAAGGGGATCAGTTACCTTGTCAGCAGAGGAGTGAGCCTCAGACTCCTGAATCGACTGAGAGACAGTGGGGGAAGAGGCCTGTGGACTGACTATCTGAAGGGGAACAGCAAAGGGTATAACAGGCTCCTTGACAGCCTTCTTTTTTCCAGCCTGAGAGGCCGACGGTTTCTTTCCTACAAAGAAACGAGCATGTTATTATACAACAGTAATCAATAAACAAAAACAAAGGAATCTACCTGGTTGATCAAGGGCAATGGTACCCCCATCCTTGTATTCACACAAAATATAAATCTTGGACATAGTGTGGGGGTCATCAGCATGGTATCCCGTAAAGGAAACCTGGGAAATAGGCTGATGGCTACGACTAGCACCCGTAATAGGGACAGAAACCGGAGCCACAAACCCAAATGGCTCGATAAAATCAGGGAGCAATGGGAGAGAAGGGCCGAGGGGTTTGTAAAATGTATACCAAGGAGGAACTTCACCAGGACCCCCTCGTTTTTTGGCTAACTAATTAGAATGAGCCAACCTGGCCCTACCTATTCTATCGTTTTTCAACAGCTCAAAATTAACGGCGGCTTCCTCAAACACTCTATCTCTATTATCAGGGTCCCAAGTCACATTGTAAAATTTTTCAAATCGAGAAATGATAGCCAATTTACCTTTCTTGGACGCCTTGACAAGGGCAGCAGCAGATGGCTCAAGGAACGGGCCGTCACAGGAAATGATTTCAGGGTGATTAGGCACAGTGAACTTGGCTGCAGCAACATGAAAAGTGTCTGGGCGAGTAAGAACAAGGTAGCTATCCCACCACTTGATGAAATCGGGGGAGCTGGCAGAACTGGGATTGTACATCCTGAAGACGAAAGCATCTCGAGCTGTGCGCCAACACCTCCGCAACTCATCAAAACTGTCCATATCCTGCAGCTCAACAAAATTGACATTTCTGTCAGCAAGGGACATGCCAAATCGAGGGATCATCTGCACAAGGCCAAATTGTCGAGCCACGTAGTGAGCAGGATAAAAACGAACGGAACACTTAAGAGGCTTCCGCTCCGTGGCTTCTTTGGCTCCAGTAACCTTTAAACCAGCAGGGATATCCCTTGACGTCAAGAAACTGGCCCACATCTTCTGATAATCCCTTTGAGCGTCTGCTGACATCAATGGGGAGTAGACCGATAACATAGGAGAGCAAAAAACCAGAAAATTAGGCTCGGGGCCCTTGACCTTGTTGTAAAATCGGGAGAAGAAGTAATAAAAGTTGAGGGGTTGTAGTGTTTGCCGAGCCACAAAACTGGCATATATTTCATTATCAACGGGGGCAGTGGTGAATGCACAAAAATCTGGGAAATAGGCAAATAACCATGCCTGAAGCAACCAGATAGGCCCCTGCAAGAAAACACATCTCGATGCCAAAAAGCCCTCAATACCCGCACAAAAACTGGAAAAAACAACAGGGCCTAAGGCCACTTTCTCGCCCCTAGCAAGACTAATAGCCATGGCATTATACTCTTTGGTCACAGATAATGCAGAAGTACAGAAAATATATCTCGACAGCCATAACGTAAGAAAGTGGACATGTTCAATATGGGATACCTCGACGGTGTCAGCCAGACTTTTGTATCGGCCGATAATGGGGCCATAACTCAATAAAGTAGCACCCTTTTCATCGACGGCCGCGGGGAAGTGAAAGGCATCATCTCCGGCCGATGGTTGGGGGTCGACATAACACCCAGTGGGCCCGAGGCCACTGATGGCCAAAATATCCAGAAGGGTTGGAGTCATCGGACCATAAGCAAAGTGAAAGGTGTTGTCGGCCTTGCACCAAAACTGCACCGCCGCTCGAATAAGGGGAAGGTTCAAGGATAAACCCACTTTGCAAAATTGAATGGCATCGTAAATCCCACAGAGACGCCAAACAGGGGCAAATGTTTGCTCCACCCTCCGACACCAGATCAGCCAGTCCGCGTGAACAATGGAGCTAGCCCACGGCCACCCACGGGTGGTAGATTGAAAAGTAGTGGGGCTTTCGGAGAAAGGCAAAGCCTCTTGAGGGTAAAGGAGAGGATGCTCCGCGGCCGGAGGTACATCGGCAGCCGAGTGGAATGGGCCGATAGTGGTGCCGAAAGGAGTCTCTTGAAGGACTTGGGTCGAGATATGTACATCTCGAAGATTGACTTGTGCACCGGCCATATTTGATTAAAAGAAAAAGCTTGATTTATGGTGGGTTATGGAGTATTTTGGAGAAGAAAATTGGCTATGGAGGATTTGGGAGAGAGAAATCGGGTATGGAGGAGATAAGTGAGAGGTTGAGTGTGAGAAGGAGATATTAAAGAAAAAGGGTTTTCTTGGGAAGAGTAAGTAGGTGATTGGACTCTTTGAAGCCAATCACCTATCGATTGAAAGGGGTGATAGCCGAAAATTTGGAGAGAGGAGAGAGGGAGTTGACACTTGGCACAAGAATGGAGTGGCTAAGGGGGACTCTTGAGATGCCCAATAAATGCCAATGTCTTGAAGAGTTAGCCAATTATGGCTAACTTTAAATACAAAAGCATGCTCAATTAATACCAATCGAGCCATAAAAGGAGGGAAATTTAAAAGCTAAGTCTTATCTGATAAAATTTTATCATCAGCTAAAATTTAACAGATACGACTTACGGGGGGCATTGTTTGTACCCAAAAAATCACCCTCGATAAATCGAGGAGTAATAGCGTGATAATGGGCCGAACCCAGTAAATAAAGCCAAGTGAATTGGATCAGGATCGGACCCACTCTGATTTGGAAATCAATCCGACCGAAATTAAACGGGTCACGAGCCCAATTAGAGATACGGCCCAATTTCATAATTAATTAATTTTGGCTAAGTGTAAATTAATTAATGAACAAATTAATTAATTTATGGGCCAGAGTCAATTAATTAATAAAGCCAAGTTATGGTTAAAAACGGACAAGCCCAATGAGCCCAATAGATGATTTTGGCTATTATAGATTAATTAGCTAAGTTAGTTAGTTAATTAATAAATTGGGCCAAGCGTAGGCAATCGGCCCATACAATTAATAAGGCCATTAAGTAGTTAAATAATTAATTACGATTATCAGGATTAATGGGCCGTTTACTTCCAACCGATCTGAATGGGCCATAAATCAGCCGACGAAAACGGCCCAGTAATCTGAATGGCCCATGCGAAATTTAATTAGATGATAGCCATTTAATTAAATGGCTAATTAAAAAGATAAGGCCAATTAATTAAGTAGTGGCCACATAAATCTCTCTAACCAAAAGAGATAAACTAGAACACAACCACTTCCCCTAATTATCTCAAAGTTAGTTAAGGAGTGAGAGATTGGCCACAATTCAAATGTAACTACCAAATTGAATCTGAAAATTGAACGTGGGAAAGAACAAGGATAAATAACCACCATTAGTGGAGGTAGTGGAACAAGTGCAGGTGGTGGAGATAGTGGGATCAGCCGATCAGTTTCTGGCAAGCAGCTATAAATACAGAAAGACAGCCATATTCAACACACACACAACTCAATCAATCAATCAACAAATTTCAGTCTTCACTGAATCGGCTCAACGCCTCTCCGGAAGTCCAGCATCCGCTGCTTCTGTCAGTCAGTCAGCACTGCCAATTCCTTGACATCAATCGTCAATCCTCAGCAACCAGCAGGACATGGCCGCCTGAAGTCTAGCACCGCCGCTCAAAGTAAGCCGCAAAGCTGCTTCCGCCGTCAGCGAAGCTGTCTCGAGCGAAACCATTCGATATCAAGCAAAATAGCAAGCTGCAACGTCATGTAAGTGCCCACGTAATTACATGGCAACCTCGTCAAGTAGCCATCTGCTCGATGAGTCCGCTGTCAAGTAGCCATCTGCTTGATAGCTATCGGTTGAGTAGCCATCTGCTCAATTGATGCCCTTTCCAGCGGCCACCCGTTGGTCAGGAGCCCGATTGGTAGCCATCTGCCAAGGTTGGGCGACCCATTGATGATGGTTCTCTGTCATCAATGTTACTTTCTGTCAACAAGCTGCACTATCATATGTCATCAGCTCATTTGGCGGGTCTGCCTGCCAATCAAGGAGTATTTTTTCAGAACTTATTGTAGTCATCAACTCATTTGGCAAACATATGCCGACACAGGAGACTAATTTATCGTTTTGCATGCTTTGTAATGTTTGTAAATCAGGGAACTCATTGTAGGCTAAGACTCATATGTTTCTTTTACAATTCAATTAATAGAAGTATTTGGCCCATATCTCTTGATTTTATTAAAGCATGTTTTACGTCGAGTGATTTTCATTGAGGCATGATCAATATGTTAGTCAAGCTGATATAAATTAAACTGATTGATTATCAACTCAATTGCTGATTTGTAAATGCATTGATGTATTGAGTAGGCCATCGATTGGCTGTGAAACTTTGGCACATCAGAAAGGTTATCATAAATTATTTAAGTCCTGCGGCCAGGCAGGCATGGAAAAGAACTAGGGGTAGTGTTTGCCTACTCTGCCGCAATCAATTGATTAGAAGTCAGCCTTATCAGGGCATTTTACATTGATATCAATATGTCCTTATCAGGACATTACATTATAGTTTACATTGATATCGACATGTCCAATTTTATATCGTTATGTTTGCACGCACAAACATTGGCACGCCCGCACTCATTACACATCATATCGAGCCATTTGCACATCGAGGCATTCGGTGTCAAATTTATCGCAAACACGATTTATTTTATTTTATCATTTTTATCTTTTTAAAGTCAAAATACGAATAAAAAAAATATTAATTATGATAACTATTACCCCATGACATTTACCAAAATATATTTGCTACAATGTTTTTAGTGCGGCCAAAAAGCTTTGTTTGACTTAGTGATTACTCAATATTAAACTGAGAGCAAAGGAACTTTAAAACATGAATTACATAAAATAATTATATATATACACATATTTTTTTTTTTTAAAATAACTTATTGAATCAAGTTAGAGCCTAATTTAAAAATTGTCAAATCATAAATGTTATTTATGTTTTCTTTTGATATGCATATTGAAGCACAAACACACTTTTATCAATCGACGAGTCGAATATGTAATAACTTTATTAAAAAACTCAATTTCATCTTCAATAGACTTAGTGGGGAGCTAGCGACCGCACCCACCCCCGAACAAGAATATTCCGTTAAATAGTATTAGTAGCGATATATAGCATTCTAAGTCCCTTGGCCGGATGGTTAGAATATTTTGCAATGTCCCTTATAGACCAGGGTTCGATTTCTGGTAGGTGCAATTTTTTTTAAGCCAATATTTATGCATTCTTTTAATTTTCCTGTCTCTTAATTCAATAATTGTGCCTTTCTTTTAATTTTTCTGTCTCTTAACAATATTTATGCATATTTTTTTATTTTTCTTTCTTAATGATTATAAATATGGTATTTTACTGTTATTATAATAAATCATCTTCTTATTATTTTCTTTATTTAGTGCATTGTTCCTAAATAAAAATAATACGATTTTTTATATTACTTCATAAAAAGGTCTATCTTTATAATTATATTGATTTAGTGCACTCTTTTTCAAATTATTTTCTTTATTTAGTGTAATGCTTCGGAAAAAAAAAACTTTATTAATAATTGTAAAAAGGATATGGTCTTTTATTTTATTTATAATACTCCTTCCTTATTTAATGCATTGCTTGGAAAAAATTTCGCACCCCCAAGAGAATCCGTCTAGCTCCGCCCCTTATAGACTATGTAATGTAAAAATGATATATTAAAAAAAATATTATAGCTTTATAGTTTAATGACATTTTTGTAAATTGTAAAGATTATGTGATTGAAAAATATATTAAGGAAATAGCTCAATAACATGCGGAACCGTAAACATTTGATATGCTCTGAGACAGGTAAACATCTACAGATCTTCTTCCCCCTCTTTTTTGCCATTTTAGTTAATTCGTCTATGTTATAGGATAAGAAGAAGGTTAGAATTTAGAAATCTTTAAATTTTAAAAACCAATTGCTCTTTTGATTTCGGAAGATCTCGAGCTCAAATTATATTTATTCTTATGAAAATACCTTGTTTTGACTGTATCGCACTATGTATCATTTGATAACCGCCTAAATCTTTTATCTTTGATTCAAATCAAGTTTCAAATGGAGGAAATCAAAAGATATTTACAGCTCGAGATCTCAACAACACAATTTCTTATATCTTTCAAGATTTATGCATTTGCTCATGATAGTCTCCCTGAAAATATGAAATGTATCAACTCCAGACTTTTTCATAACAAAAACAACTACCTATTTAACTAAAACGTTGAAGCACAACAGAACCAGTCTTCATGAAAATGTAAAAGATGGAAGTAATACGAAGTGTCTGCAGACATAAATGAAATTCTACAAAATTTTGAGCAAATAGAAACAAAAGATCATAAGGTCTGATACTGCTCTCAACCTAAACAATATTTGATGACTTGTTGAGGATGACACCTTCATATTTCACTTGGAACCACTTCATTGCATCATCCTTGGTGACCCTGTGCTGGATTCCGACACGAGACTTGCACCTACGGCGTCTTCCCACACGGTAACCAGGGCGCTCCAATACGACGTAGAAATCCATACCATAGATACCAGTTGATGGATCATACCTGAGAACATAAGCAAATACACAACTGTTTTAGAACTTCTTGAATTGACCAATCCCGTTCATATTTCTATCAGAAATTTTTTTTATCACAAGATCGATAGAAATTGTTAAAATCAATTAAGGCCTGACTACAGAATTGCTTACTTGATTCCAAGGTCAATGTGCTCCTGAATACCAAAACCAAAACATCCAGTGTCACTGAAATTCCTTCTCAACAATTCATACTCCTTGACCTTCAAACCACTCTCAAGGAGCTGCATTGCCTTGTCACCTCTGACGGTGACATAGCATGCTATTTTTTCATTACGCCTAATCCCAAAGGACCGAACGGTGTATCTTGCTGCCAACCATTAGACAAAACCACATAGGCATTTAAACAACTTGTAATCGTTAATGCTTAAAATGTACTTCTACTTCATACTAAAAATTTATAAGTCGTATTGGAGCGACCCGGTTACCTATTAGGACAAATCAAGATCTAAGAAAAGAGAGAAAACTGTGAATCTGTACTTAAAATAGAGTATAAAAAATCCCATTTGATCAGCTTCCTACCTAGAATGGAATTGGTGGAGAACCATTGTACAAAATATAACAACGTTGAAGATTCCAAATGACAAACACCAGCTAATAGTTCTAATATAAAGAGGAATACTGAGTTATTAGGACTTGGATTTATAAACACCAATCACATGATCAGATGGGCCTATTTTGCAAGTTTTTTTAGTTTTGATAGAAGAATAATTCTACTGAGACTATTCAGCCAAATTTGGGTTTAAGGTGCATTCAAATTCCATAATATTGAACTTAATAAAGTGAGCTTAAAAAGCAGTTTTATGTCATTGTTCAACAGATTCCAGTTTCTACCATATGTAACAAATTAAATATACGAATATTAATCTTCACTGTATTGTATGCATCATTCAACCAACTACGGATCAAATTAAAAAGAATCCATAAAAAAAGTCTTCACTGAACCAACATATAGTAACTCTCACATTCTACTAAACATCATTTTTTAACAATAAACAAAACAAGACAGAATTAGTACACATAACATAAATCAAAAATAAATGTAAATTACCCTTGGAGAAAACAGGAGTTTGGCCACTGAGTTGCTCCAACACCTGATAATAAAAATAACATTTAATAGATGAAAAAAAAAATCATAATCAAAAACTAATTAAATACGGGTACAGAAATACATCGTTGAGGATGCATCGTACCTTAGCTGCTCTGGTGAGACGATCTCCACTTTCACCGACAGAAATGTTGAGAACGAGCTTCTGCACCTTGATTTCTCTCATTGGATTCGATAACTTCTTTTCTGACGCCTATTGTAGAATAAATTACAAAATTAGCTCAGCAGTATAGTCGTAGTAACCTATATATTGCGTATCTACATGTTCACGGCAGTGCGTGTGTGTTTGTGTGTGTTGAAAGTGAAGAAAACAAACCATGGCGATGCGGTGGTTGGCTGTTGAGGAGCGGCGGCAAGAGGTTTTAGGGGAAATTTAGATACAAACCCTAATTTAAAGTGAGAAAGTGTGTGAACCTAGGGCATTTTTATTCTCAGTTTGGATAGGAAATGTCAATTATGCCCCCAACTTTTTTGAGGTAAAAACTGAAGCGTATTTTAGACTGCAGTTTTAATTATTTAAATTAATAATACAGTTCTATATTAATTAATATCCATTTTGGGAAAAATCACGTAACTTTTAATGGGACCTCTATATTGGTAAAGAAATAAAATGATGTATTAAAAACTCGATAAGTTGTCGGATAATTTTTTCCATATTAGTTTCGATATCATATCAATCACAATAAAATAATTTTACATTTGTATTTTCAAAGCATGCAAAGTTTTGTTTTTCTTAGTATTTATTTCATCTTTTTTTTCTCTGATAATGGTAAATTATATCAATTCTTCGTAATGTAAATTGACTGCACTAGAAAATTACACTCGACAAAACTAGGATTGGACACAGGAGGGGTGTGGGATCAAAGACAATATACTAAATTTTGGAACTGACACTTTCAATTTCAAATCCATCCCGTAATAATTCGGGTACCTGAATAAATGATTGACATATCATGACGGAATTGCGGGTACCCAAAAAGAATTTAAAACCAATATCCAAAATATTTGGACTCTCGGGGTCTCATTTTCGTCATTAAAATAAATACCATCATAGAAATGTTAAAAGTTAGGGCATCTCCAACCCACCATGGATGGGTGGGAGATATCCCACGGCCGGCTCCATTTGGTTGTGGGTTGCTTGCCCCAGGGCACCCCTAGGGTTGTTGGACGCGTCTTCTAGAGCGTCCAACCCACCCGAGGCAACATGTGACGACACTTAGCACCACCTGCTATATATATATATATATATATATATATATATATATATATATATATATTATTTTAAGTTTTTTTTTATTTATAAAACATGATTATTTTTTGATAAAATCTTAATTAAAAATAGACAAACTTGTTTATAAATTTTGTGTAAGATTTAATAACATTATATTTTAAATTAAAGATGTAACATTATTAATTTTAAATTTGTCTTCTAAAGTAAAAATTAGACAAATCGTATAAATATTTAAATTTGATTATTCATATTTAATTTTGTTTAATAACATTGGTAGTTCAAATTTTAAAATCTTAAATGTACAATTTAGACAAAACGTAGAAATACGATTTTTTTGGTTAAATTTTAATATATACAATCACGTATGTAGATATACGTTTAAAAACTTATAAGGGAAGGGTTGCCCGGGCCGTTGAAGATGACCTTATATGACCATAATATTATGATTTTTATAAATATATATTATAGCCTATATTTGTTTTACCGGTAATGAATTTAGAAGCTAATTAGTTTCACTTTTCATTAATGAATAGGAAAAAGTGAAATTAGAATTCATCAACTTTTATTGATTTAAAACATAGATGATTTTATATTTTTTGATGGAAAAGTAATGTAAATCTTAAAAGATAATTATGCATGAACAAGTAAAAGAAGTTGTCAGATAACAACAAAACTTAGTTTTTACAAAACCAAATTTTGTATTGTAAAGAAAAATTGATGCTTTGCAGTTTCCCCAACAACAATATTTACTAGCATAATGTTTTCATTTGAATGTATATTTTACATGAATTTCACATATTATGTAAGATTTTCTAAATTTTAATAAAAAATTATCGTTCAATGATAGGTAATACATCCTTTTTTTTAGAATATTAAACTTTATATTTACATCATTATGGAAAAAAATCGTTTACATTGTAACTGAATTACAACTCATATGTGCTTTTTTATGTGTAAATTAGTAATTTTTCATCATTATCATTGTCCATTTTTTTGTTGAGAAGATCATTCTCCATTAACATTTCTACCTTATTGATAATAATTTTCCTCTTTGAGTGCATATTTACCATCAATTTATAATTTATCGTCATCGATAAGAAAACAATAAGAATTTGTAGACAAATATTTTGTAGATGCCAAATTTGACAAGTTTTTAATCGTAATTGTGCACCGAATGAAAAATTATAGAAAATTAATACAAAGTGTATAACTGATCCGAAGGAAAAACTAATTAGATTATTCCCTTCAAATAGCAAATTCGACCTACAATTGAGGAGAATGTTTTGGGACCAAAATGCAAATAATCCAAACTACAGGGGCCACCATCCCACCAATTGTAAACAAAAACAAGTATATAACCCCTCGCCTCAGCCCTCATGTCATCTATCTTCACCACCTCCGGAACGACCCTCTTTTGTCCGTCTCCTTTATCCAGTGCCACCCAAGCCCTCTCCCTATCGATATATATACATACATCCGTATTGTATCTATATGTAACGCATATTTGCATTTCTACCTCTATCCTCCATGTCTCCAAACCCTAGAACATTCCAATTCTCATTTTCTCTATATTTGAAACCCTAATTCTCTGTTAACCCTAGGGTTCTTTATCGGATTCCTTGAATTCGTCGAATGCTCATAAATCAGATAATTTAATTTCATATTTCCAAGCGCCTTGCTCCGTACTGTTTTGTTCGATTAAAGGAACAATCGATAATTGTAATAGTATCTGTTATCGTGATTTGTTGAAATTACAATTTTGCCCCTGTGACAACAGAAAATGGTTGGAGGCGGGAATAGGAGGGATGAGGGATCTTTTGCCGTGAGCAACAACAATGTTTTTGCAGCACTGGAGAGTTTGAGGAAGAAGAAGTCTGATAAATCGAAGGGGGGTAAGAGTGCATCTAAATCTGTTGCTGGGAAATCGAAGCAGGTAGAGGAGGAGAAGACGCAGGTGTTCTGGGCTCCTGCTCCTTTGACGACAAAGTCGTGGGCCGATGTGGATGATGAGGACGATGATGATTATTATGCCACCACTGCTCCTCCCCAGCCATTATGGGGAGGTTCTGGTTTGACGCAGAAACCTGACCCTGTGGAGGTAAAATAAAAATGAAATTTTGTTGTTGTTTTGCTTGTTGCTGCATTGGTGGTGTGTTGTTTAATGATGCTGGGTTGCTAGTATGCGTGGCTTGTTCTTTCTTGATTCTTCTTGACAGTTTGTGATTCAATAAAACTTTTATATTGCATAACGGACTACTCATTCGATAGATTTTTATTCTCTTGATTCTGATGTGGTCTGTCTTTATTTCTTTATTTTCTTGATCCTTATGAGGTCTATCTTTCTCTCTTGGTCCTTATGAGTTTAATTTTTCTATTATTGATCTTTATGTGGTCTATCTTTCTTTTCCCGATCCTTCGGCTTCTTTTCTGATCCTTTTGAGGTCTATATTTCTTTTCTTGATCATCAGTAACTTTATTTGCTTGCTTCGTTCTTGGTGTTTTAATACACGTGCTATGCCAAATCTTTTCTTTTATAATTGAGTTCATACTCGTTCTATTAGAAAATAATTTACTTGATGGATGACATGCCCTGGGGATTTTTTGTTTAAATGTTACTTGAAATTGTGGTTTTATGATTTATATCGTATAAATAGCTCTCGAATAATACCCACATATAACAACTTATTTACTGTTGGATTTTGCTTTTCCTATCCGTTAAGGTTTTTTGTGCAAGTGTAATAATCAAGTTCTATTAATCAGATGCTGCTGCATGTGTCCCAGGTATTCATGTTTTTGGGGATTATCAACTAATGCCATTTCATGCACCTTATCATTTTACCATTGTAATGTTTATTGATGTTGATATAACAGGGAAATTTATATTACTAGTTGTTGCAAAATCAAGAAATTGTGTTTTCCGGTTCTTGTAGGGCTTTCAGGACTCGTCATTTGATTTGTCTCAGTAATTTTTCTTGTATTCTTTCCAAACAGATTACATGTTTATGAGCATAACCCAGTATGCACTATTTACTATCCTATTTTGATTGGTTACCTTATATTGTCCAGATCATATACCTGGGCTGTGTTGCACTTTTCTGAAAATATATTTTTTAGTTGCAATTATCTAGAGATAAGACAGGAATTGATGATTTATTTTAACAAAAATAAAACTGTGGCCTACTTGCTCTGAACTTTTTGTGTACCTGTTGTATAGAATGATATCACTGAACCTTGAATGTTCTGGATGACCTAAGAAATAATTGTTTCTAGAAGCATATTTAAGTATAACTTATTCCACGTGGAATCACCTTTTCTGCCTCCATACCGGAAATTTCTCTACATATCAACCACTTTGTGGTTCCACATGCTCTCTTCTCTATTATTGTATGCACGTTTATGTTGATTTTAATTGTCTTTTTCTGTATACTCTAATTACAAAAACTCGCTCACCACCACATCATGCATGATATATCTACAGAGTGTATCATGAAAGTGAAGAAATTAATAAGTGACTTGATTGCAAGAGTCTGTAAAGATATATTGGTTAACCTAGAGAATGATAAACCATTTTCTCATACTTTATATGTATTTTCACTGAGAATTGTGGATTGTAATATCTGATGCAACATCGTCTTTGCTCAATAATTATATATTCATGAAATTATGCAAACATGACTCTATTCTGGGATGAAATGTATGATTTTCATTGTGACTCCTCATGGCTGTCCATCAAATAGCAGGAAAGCGAAAGCGATGATGAACTTCTTGATGAAGGTGATGAAGATGTGGAAGAGGAGCATGATCTTGAACCAGAGGTGCAAGAACAGCCTGAGCAAATGTTGAAATTGCCGGTAGAAGTTTCTCCTGCACCCAAGGAAACAGAAAGACAGCTTTCCAAGAAGGAAAGAAGGAAGAAGGAGCTTGCTGAACTGGAGGCGATTTTAGCTGATTTTGGAGTCAACCCAAAAGACAAAGCTGATGATGAGCCATCTGGTAATTGTTTTACTATATCTTTTGCTCCATTATGACTGTGCTGTTTAGGATGAATAAATTCAAGTCTTTTGTTTTGCTATTTGGTATACCTTTTGTATGCATCTTTAAGCTTTATGACAATAATGCTTGCTTTAGTTCTGTTCATCAGTTCTTGTGAAAATTATTGGCACAATGATGGCCTTAGAACATGTAGAACTAGTGTTAGTGGTCATTACTTTTCAAACTTGAAAGTGTCTTTTCTTTATTTACTCGTAGATGTCTCTAAAGAAGGGAAAGAGGGACAATTGAATGGAGATGCAGAGAAGAAGGATAACGCCCCTGTGGAAACTAAGAATGCAAAGAAGAAAAAGAAGAAGGATAAGGCTTCAAAAGAGGTGAAGGAACCTCAGGATCAGCCAAATACCTTAGATGTTCCTAATGGCCAACAGGAAACTGCTGGAACTGAACAGGGGGAGGAAGATACATCTGCTGTTGATGTGAAGGAACGGCTCAAGAAGGTGGCATCTTCTAAGAAAAAGAAATCCGGTAAGGAGATGGATGCTGCTGCAAGAGCTGCTGCTGTGGAGGCTGCTGCCAGGAGTGCAAGACTTGCTGCTGCTAAGAAGAAAGAGAAGAACCATTACAACCAGCAGCCAATGCGGTAAGAGAACATTGTTGGGGATACGCATAGCTGGAGATGGGTTTTTATTGTTTATTAATAAACTTCGGGCTCCTGCCTTTAGTTTCACAATAGACGACATTAATATAATGTTTACATGTTCCAGACGGTTTTGGTTATTGGAAGTTTGCTCTCATTTGGTACTACTCTTTAAACAACTTCCTAGAGCAGTTTGTAACATATTAGTGTCTCTTTGCCGTGTATCTATGAAATAACTCTTTTTTGAATCTTGATGGAGATTCCTTGGGGTTATTACTTTTGTGGCTTCTCATTATGCATCGTGTTCGATAGCATCTGCACCATATCACTCCATTTAGCCGCATTTTTTCTTCTTCTCAAAGTAAGTGCTCAAACAGAGCTCTGGACAGGAAGAATGGAGTTAATTTATAGGAGCCTTCAGCCTACTGCTTCGAGAATCATAAATAGAGATGCTTTCCCATGGTTCAAAGGTGATTGGGAATTGATGTCAATCCTACCTGTTTAACTGTTTAAGTAATGAAATTTCCTATCAATTTAAATTTCATAAGCTATCCATTTATTGAAGGTTTGATTGATTGTCTTGGGTATGGGTGTTCATAAACCCGCCACACCCGACCCAACCTGCCCGCAACCCGCCAATTTTATTTTTAAAATAATCAATTGCGGGTTGGTAACTTGTAAAACCGCATGTTATGGGTCGGGTGACGGGTTTGATGGTTAAGAAAACAGACACATCCGTAACCTGCACTTAATCATCATTGATGCACTTTATACTTATGGTTATGGTAAAAATGTGATAAAAATCACATTTATCAACAAATGACTAAGAATAAAAAATTCACTTTCTTCAAGTTATAATCATCGAACATAAGCTGGTAAGAATATACATTATTGCAAAGTTATATAGTTAATATTTAACTTTTTTTTTTTAGCAAAATATCTAGCCTTTTTAAGTGTGATGAAGAAAATGTGTATGTTTCTTTTAATCAATTAAATGTCGGTATGTGTTTGATTTTACATTTCTATTGATATAATTACTCATAGACATTATCAACCCATCAATTTGCCCGCACCCGATCAACCCGAATTACACGGTTTAAAGACATAATAAATATATTTTGATCATTTTTCAACTCGCTTGTGTTGGGTCGGGTTGATTTTTCTATAAAAATCCACCCACACCCTCCCGTGTTCACCCTCAGTCTTGGGCAAATTTCTTGGCAAGCACAAGCTTTTAACACTTTCAAGTTTTAAGGTTTCCAGTTCTAAATCAAAGGGAATTATGACGTTTTCAGAGAAATCATGTCCTATATGGATCACTATTGGTTCGATCTGAAATGGTTTTGGTTTCTTAAGATAGGTTTGGGATTCAAGGAAATCTTCGAAAGAAGATTTATATTGAGTTTTTTTGCTGGTATGCGTAGAAAAGGGGTGGTATATGTAAATCAATGACTTTTCTTAGTAAGAAAACTGGTGGTAGATGTGTCAATTATTATTATAGGTTTATAATTGAGAGTGTACACTGGGACGGATGTATAAATTTGATATAGTGGGGGGTTAAGGTTCTACAATAAATTTAATAATCCAAATAAAAAAAATCAAATAGTCAAATTTAAAATTAAGTTTTATTAACAAGAATATATTTGAGGAGAAACAAAAAAAGAGAAGGTGAAGCTGAACAAAAATAACCTCCACAAGTTATATGAAACTCCGTTATGAACAAAAAAATCTCAAAACATCTACTTATCTTAATTACATTTTTAAATGACACCAAATGCATTCAAAATTGACCATGTCGATTTTTCCTTTTTTGAAATCAAGACTAGATCAATATTTATAGGGAGACGAAAATGTGTGTACTATATAATGTAATATTTTAATGTCAATGTTAAATTTATTATAAATTATTGTTATTATTTTATTAGTATTATTTTTATTATTATTAATTTTATTGTAACTATGAAAAGAAGACTGGAGAGGGGAAGGGGAGTCTGAGGGGAAGAGGAATCTAAGGGGAATGGGTGGAGGGGGATCACTAAAGGTAGCTTAGAGCATCTCCAACTCATCCCGGGGGGTGGGTGGAGATGTCACAGGGGCTTCCTCTGGCCATTTTCCAACCGGCCAGGCACTCCAGGAGAAGTGAAAATTCAAGGCCTGGGGCGTGCCCAGATGAGCCATCTCCCATGGGCACGCCCCAGGGCAGGGCATCTACCCACCCCCGAATGGGTTGGAGATGCCCTGACGGGGAATGATTTTTGTCTAGAAAATACCTATGTTAAATGCCCGTAAGACAATCTAAGTAATAAAAAGTGTGTGTACTTATATCATACCTGTAAAATTAACACCCTCTAACTTTGTAATTTTCATGAAGTAGCACCAGAAGGGAAGAATAAGAATACCAAGAGGACAAATAAAGAAATATGAGTATAATAAAGAAATATGAGTATTTTGGATTTAAGAGGGACGAATGTGTTACACTATATTGATAAAAGAGACTCATATGCTACGAAAAATTAAGAATACCAAGATGACAAATAAAGAAATATGAGTATAATAAAAAAATATGAGTATTTTGGATTTAAGAGGGACGAATGTGTTACACTACATTGATAAAAGAGACTCATATGCTACGAAAAATTTAAGAGGGACGAATGTGTTATACTACATTGATATGAGGGATGAATCTGCTACAAAAAAATTAAAAGGGATGAATGTACAAAAGTTGACCCATAAATAGGACGAAAAGTGCGATTTACTCTTAATAAGTAAATTATAAGTTAAATACAAAAAAAATCACTTTTTTTTCTTCTGGATAAGTAAAAATGTAAACACATAAAACATCGTAAAAGAAGATTGAACTCAAGAACCTATTTTATTTTTGTATCGATATTCATTAAAATTGAGCAAAAGTAAAAAATATCTCCTATGCTTTGTCTAACTCTAAAAAAAATCCTTGTGTTATTTTAATTCTCTAAAACTCCCCTGTGTTTGGTTTCAATGACCACACTCGACCCAACTCGAATTTGACTTTTGATTTTTGACAGAATGACAAGATTAACCCTATATATTAGTATTTATTTATTTTTATTCCTTTTGAAAACCCAAATATATACTACTTGAGTTAAATGTGATAATTAAAACCAAATACAAGGGGTTTTTGGGATTTAAAATAACATAATGGATTTTATTGGGACTTAAACAAAACATATGAGTTGTTTTTATTTTTCGCTCGTAAAATTAAATGTCAGGAGTAAAATTGTCATTTCAAACAAAAAATGTGACAAATACTTGCAATTTCACTGTTTGAATCATAATCTCTTTTCTTGGGGTATATTTGGCGATGACATGAGAGCACAAAGAGTTTTGGGGAGTTAAAATAATATAGGGGATTTTTTGGGAGTTAGACATAGGGGTATTTTTGTCTTTAGCTCATCCTCAATTTGATGATTCTTGAGGTTAAAGTTGTAATTTAATTACTCACTGGACATATTCTCCGCTCTCTTTTGCTCAATTAGGAAAGGAAACCAGAATTCATCAGTTTCTCTCTCCCACACACATAGAGATTAATACACCCGTAAAAAATCCTTTTTTTCTTAGTTTTCTAGATTCCTTGCAATTGCAATTGCAGCCATTAATTTCTCGTGGAATGATGTATTCGTTATTCTATTACAGGTTAGTTCTACTTTCTTTCCAACACAACAAACGCAGGGAGTAAACATATTTTGTAGTATTGAATTCAATCGGGAATTCAAGTAGAGCAGGATAGAACTACTGGATGATTGAGTTTCTGAGAAAGTTTCAAGATATTGGATTTGTTTTCGAGCCTCTGAACAATCCTTGTTATATTGTTTAAAATTTAGTAATAGTTTATTTTATTTTATTTTTTATTTTTGTGTGTGTGAGAGGATTTAACCTGAAATATACTAGTAAGTTGCCTTGTTTGTCTTGATATACTTCTGAAGTATGGTTAAGTAGTGTGTTTGTTTGTAGGGTTCCAATGGCTGTATGTACTAGTCAAGCTGATTAAAATGTAAATTTTTGTCTAATAAATTAAGGAAATTTTGATTCAGAATATTACTTGTTTTTTTTTTTTTTTTTTGTTATTTTCAGGTTTTGATTGCTTTGGGATCTGGATTTGAATTGTAAAATTTTTCAATTTGGGTTGTGTAGGGGGGACTAAGGGCTTGCTCTTGGTCCCCTGTGGATGAGTTGCAAAACAAGTTGAGTTTATTAATTCAAGATAATGAGTGTTAAACTTGATAATCCATTTTTCGGAGTTCCGCTTAAGTGCACTGTTTTCGGTGGAAGAAACAAGGGAGAATGTGCTTACCTGAGAAGAGTTGAATTAAAAACCACTAAAAAGGGTTCAAAGTTTCAAATTTGTAAGTGTGGCAAGAAACAAGACTGGATATTCCAGGGTAACAAATTTATGCACTTCTGTGGAAAAAATGTAGAGTTGTTATGGAAGAAACTGGAATTGAGGAGTGGTTGGATGATCAATTCTGTGAGAGAGCCTTTTGTGAGGACCAACACTTTGGTTAAGTATATGAATCCAGTATGGAAAGAGGGATTATTTTTGTTCAGATGCTCCGTCTTCTGTGCTGTGATATCTGGGGTGTGTTTATTGGTTTGGTATGGGCAGTCAAAAGCCAAATCTTATATTGAAGCCAAGTTGTTGCCTTCCATTTGTACACTACTGAGCGACCATATTCAGAGAGAACTTGATTGTGGTAAAGTTCGAAGAATTTCTCCTTTAAGCATTACCTTGGAGTCTTGCTCAATTGGGCCTCACAGTGAAGAGTTCTCTTGTGGAGAGGTTCCCACTGTTAAGCTTCGTATTCGTCCTTTTGCGAGCCTGAGAAGGGGAAAGATTGTGATTGATGCTGTTTTATCTAATCCAAGTTTATTGGTAGTGCAAAAGAAGAACTTCACTTGGTTGGGAATACCCTATTCTGAAGGCGGTCCTCAGAGGCACTTGTCGGCTGAAGAAGGAATTGATTATCGTACAAGAACGAGGAGGATTGCAAGGGAGGAAGCTTCTGTGCGCTGGGAAAGGGAAAGAGATGATGCAGCTAGAGTATCTGCTGAAAAAGGTTATGCCAATTCTGAATGCAATTGTGTTCTGGGTGAGGATGATCTTGCGAAGAAGAGTATGAATCTTCCCACAAGATTAGCGACTCTGGATCCGTTTCTTTATATTGACGAGAAATTGCACTGGAGAGATCACCATTGCATGGACGCTGGCGCGGAGTATGATTTGAAGCATGCTGATTTAGAGAGATCATTTGGTGCAAAGATTTCGTCCTCGGAAACTAGCATCTGGTCCAAACTTATGCCTGGGTCTGTGAGGAAAAAATTCAAGAGGAAGGCCAATGGAAAGGATTTGTCAATGGTAGGTATTGCATCTAAGCGAAGACTTCTTGAGCGTAGTTCAACCGCAGCTCGCATATATTTCCAAGGACAATACATCGGAAAGTCTGGAAGCTCTACCAAGGGATCGGCAGGTTTTGAAGTTCAGAATACGGAGATTCCTCCAACACGGAACACGGATGATATGTTTGCAAGTTTAGATGCTCAGAATTCGGAGATATTTTCAATGAGAAACAGGGAAGAAACCGCTGCCTCTAACTCTGTACCAGATGTGAGAGCTGAGTATCAGAATGTGAAGGCTGAAAATGGGCTTGATAATAGAGAAGTTGAATCTACCATGGATGTATTGACCAATAAAGAGATCTTGGAGCTAGGGAATGAGTCAAAGCCTGACTCTATTTCTAGAAAGAATTCAGAAATGCAGTCTAAGAATAAGATGAATAGCTTAAGCGATCCTTTTACTTTATCTAGACATGGTAAAGTTTCAAGCTCCAGTGATAATTTTTCATCAGACAGCAGTGTTGTAGATACTAGAGGTGCCAACAATTCTTCTTCCAGTATTAAAAATCTGGAAGTTGATTATATCAATAACACAGAGGTCAGAAATGAAACCGACAGATTGGCGGAGGAGGTGAAAGATCCTAATGGTGATATTTTGAACATTCAAGGGGGCCATGTTTCTAGTAGTTCTAATCTATCCGAGCTTGAGTCTTCGAAACTGAACCATCTGGAAAGTTTTTCGCGCTTCATCCCGCATTTATCTGTCTCTAAAATCTTGGGCGAGGCTTGGTCGCGTTTACTTGTCAATCCTTTGCAAAGGCTGAAGTCTGAAATCTGTGTTAGAGTAGAAGATATATCAACGGAGCTAGTTGATGAGATTGGTGAAGAAAATGCTTCAGCAATAGACAAAATGGTTCCCGTTGTTCTTGATTCTGTACATTTTAAAGGTGGTACACTGATGCTGCTCGCATATGGTGATATGGAGCCAAGGTAATTTTTTTGTCTTCAAAGTCCACATGTATATTTTACGTGACCAGACCTTTAGGGTTCCCTCCCTTGCTTTTCAGGTACTTGATCCACTAGGTTTCATTCTTCAAGACTGAAATTTGATGCTAGTAAAAAAATTGAAATGTTTGAAGAACCTCTACCTTGTATAAAACAGTTCTTGTTATGTGAAAGCATTCTAATATATGAAGTTCCTTTTGAAATAGTTGCCAAACTAATGTTCATTAATCAAAATATTCCTATGAAAATGGTTTTTAAACAACTATTTTCTTTCTTAATGTTTGTGACTATGCGGAAGATGGATTATTCATTTATATGCATGTTTTACTTGGATTTCTTACAGATATGGGATGCCTCATTCCAAGTTTTGGTTGTAATTATTGTTCCTTTTATAGAGAAATGGATGTTACGAGTGGGCACGTGAAATTTCAAAATCACTATGGGCGTGTGCATGTGCAACTTAATGGAAACTGTAAGATGTGGAGATCAGATTTGATCTCTGAAGATGGTGGGTGGTTGTCCACGGATGTTTATGTTGATATTGATGAGCAGAAATGGCACGCGAATCTGAAAGTTGTAAATCTCTTTGTTCCGGTAAAAAGCGTGGATGATGTCAGAACTTTTTTTCCTTTACTACTGAGACATGTTTCTGTCTGCAATTTAATGTCGTGGAACCTGATATTTATTTATTGTGCAGCTTTTCGAGAGAATTTTAGATCTTCCAATTACATGGTCCAAAGGAAGAGCTAGCGGCGAGGTGCTACTCTAACTCCATAGTTCCTCTTGTGAAATGTATCCACTTACATGGCGTGTCGTACCTTTGGGTGGTGTTATAAAGGGATTTTGCTTATATAAATTGTGGAGAGCTACCGTAAAATTCATTTGTTTTTTATTTGCATTTCTACTTTCCTTGTTAAAGCTAGTAGACTTTTCTTTGACTGCAAGGATCTCGTAAAATCTCCTGATTCAATATCTTGAGATGAAACAAGATTGTGCCACTTTCTCATATTTTTTGGTTTAATAGGGACGATCCATTATTGAACTTTTCCCATCGATGTAAAATAGCTTGTTGGGTGACCGATACGGAGCTATTATTTCCATCTCAAGGCCTCCGTATCTATTGAAGATATCGAACTAATGCGCTATTCTTTTAAGAAATGGCTCAGTTTAGTTGTGCACTAATTCAATATGAGGAAAAAAAAATTGGCATGTTTATGTGGTCATTTTTAGAATCAAACAATGAATGACATACCTAAAATTCTCGGAGAGTTCATATGCGTTGGTTTAAGATACAAGAAACTATAGGGTCATTAGTAAATTTCTCCTATAAATTTAGACTAGATATAACTCCAGTGCTGGTAGCATGTGTAATTTTTTGCTGTCAAGCTAGTTCCTATTAACTACATTTATAGGTTTCAAGATGTTCTTCCAATGGTAGGTAAAAAATATGATTTCACGTGAGCAAGCCAGCCAGAAAATCATTATTGCAATATTCTTAAAATAAAGTTATTAGAAAGTTTAAAGTGTTTATCTTAGCAAATTGACTGGATATATGCATAAAATGGGGGAGAAATTTGCTTCTAGAACAACTCTTGTTGATTTGGAATGTGGTGGGGCCATAGTCTCCTGTCTGGTAATTCTACCCTTGCAATAGTCAAGAGGGTTGGATCATTTGATTCTCTGAGTCTGAGAGTTTTTTTGAATAAAATTCTTGATTGCTATTTGGCTTTGCAGTGAAGATCGTTCGCTTATTTGATTCACTTTTTAAAAGTTTTCCGCAGCGAGCATGAGTTTATGCTCTTCCCATTGCCTTTAACTATTTTGCTATTTATTTGGGTTGAGATTACAAAGTAATCATTCCCAGCTTACATCACTTCGGGCCCCGTAAAGAAAGATCTCAAATGTATTACTTTCAAGTTTATTAACCATGAAGTCATTTCTACAAGTAACTAGCATTGTGTCTTATCATTGTATGGAGTATTACACATGCTATATTCTCTCTATTTGACATTTAGACAGCGGGTACTTTTTTTAGTTTCCCGACTTGTTAGAGAATTTTTTGTTTAGTCATGTCTTTTCTTATTCCCAGTTGTTCTTTATAGATTATTGTTTATTCAGAGAACCAAGCTATCCATGCAGAAACTCTGATCAGATATGCAGTATATTTCTAACAATGAACTTTTCGCTTGACAGGTTCACATATGTATGTCAAAAGGAGAAACTTTTCCTAATCTCCATGGGCAGCTTGATGTAACAGGGTTGGCATTTCAAATATATGATGCACCATCCCGGTTCTCTGTATGTCTTTGTAACAGATGTTTTGTGCCATCTTTTTCTCTCCCTTAGAATTGTTTTCTTTTGTGGCTTATATCTCTCCTCACTAAGAATCATTAAAGGTGTATTATCTTGTTGGGTGGTGGTCAGGACACATTAAAAATTATCACACTTGCACTTAGTCACATAGGTGCGGTGCTCTAATTTCTTACTTTGTCAAATAAGAGAATAATGTTATGATACTATGTATGAGTTATCAAATGTGCTTGTAAGAGGATTTGATAGTCTGAATACCACAAAACAAAAACTTCTGTTGGGTCATTCCTTGAAGTTCAGTTTTATATCTAGCACTTATCTCTTTGAGGTACTCTATTCATTATTTGCCATCTCTTTTCTACAGGATATATCTGCAAGTTTGTTCTTTCGTGCCCAGCGGATATTTTTGCACAATGCCAGGGGTTGGTTCGGTGATGTTCCTTTAGAAGCATCTGGGGATTTCGGACTTGATCCAGGGGAAGGAGAATATCACCTTATGTGTCAGGTAATAATGATTTGGCACAACAAGCAATAGATTCCTTATTAAACCAGCAGTTATTGTATGAGTTTTCTGGAGTGGCTATTATGTGCTTCCCTCCTCTCTCATTTGTTCTTCCAATGTTAATTTTGAAAAGTAAAATGAATTAGTGATGTTTGAAACTAGTCAAGGACTGATTAAAAATGTTACATGATATGAAAATGCATGGAATTAGAATTCTTGTTAATCTGTGATGCCTGCATATGTTTGTTTATGCATGTGATCTAAGAACCTGAAAAGCCTCCTCGAGAGACCTGATAATTTGCCATTACCATGGTCGCTGAGCTTGACATATTTTAACCCAATGTTGTTATGTCTAAAACCGAATGTATCCGCAAGGTTTGTTAGCATTTGCTTTTGAATTTGATCTATAGTAATTGAAAGTATGGGGAGATGAAAAAAACTATTATCCCTTAATATTGGGGAAAATTGCTTTTTTGGTACCTTAGGATAGACCTACTTGCAATTTTGGTACCATTGGTTACGAAAATGCAGAATTGGTACCATAGGATAGGTTTTCATTGCAACTTTGGTACCAAACCCATTTTTTCTCCAAAGTTAAGGGTAATTTAACCCCTATGAAATGCATAATGTTCAATTTACCCCCTCGTGGTTTAAAAAAGAGCATTTTACCCCCTGAAATTTTGTAAAAGTTTCACATCGCCTCCCTGATATTTTTATAGGCAGCACTTTATCCATTTTTATTATGATAATGTGGCATTTTACCCCTTGTGTTATGATAAATGTGGCAATTTATCCCCCTATGTTATAAAATAGTTTGCATGACTACTCTCAATTTCGGCAAGTGAGTTACACTCTCCGGCTGAAGGGGTAAATTGCTTCCTTAAAATTTTTGCAAGGGGTAAATTGATTTTTTTTCCAAATTATAGAGGGGTAAATTGAACATTATGTATTTCATAGGGGGTAAATTGCCATTAACTTTGTGGAAAAATTGGGTTTGGTACCAAAATTGCAATGAAAACCTATCCTATGGTACCAAATTTGCATTTTCGTATCCAGTGGTACCAAAAGTGCAAGTTAGCCTATCCTATGGTACCAAAAAAGCAATTTTCCCCCTTAATATTGTTATAAAATTGAGCAAATTTGTTCTTCTTAGTGTCTCCCAAGTTTGCTTCAGAAAATTCTCATAATAGTGTTTCCTGCATTTATCTATAAATAAGGAATGCTATCAGCTTCACTACCTATTAGTTTATCATCTTTGTATAAATCAAGTTTTGACATTAAACTGTAAATGGAAGTTACTGCTGAACTTTAATTATGGCTTGAATAGAGTTGCTAATATTATGTTTTGGAACTGAGTTACCTCATCTTGATTGACTTGAAAATGTACGTGTCCATTTTAAAATGATGTAGGTTTTATCTCTGAAAACACCTAGTTCTACAAAAAGTTATTTTGCGTGTTTCAATACCTAAAATATTTTCCTAAAGACTCGGTGATCATTTAGCTTTATATTTTCTCCAAGGTCGGTCTCAGTTGATCAATTTTCTCTCATTATAATCTTCTGGCTTTCACTTAGTTGAAAGTGAATGACACAAAAAAATGAATTATCTAATAAAAACATGCAAGAGCACGACTTAGTATGAGGTGGTTTGTACTCTTATTACTAATGAATAATATATTATTATTCATGGTTATCAGCCTCTCCATCTGTGGTTGTTCAGTTGAGTCTAGGATCCCATTTCTGAAGAGAACTCAATAAGTAAACAGTGAGAAGCTGAAAAAAGTTATTGGGAGTAATTGTTGCAGGTTACTGCATTTTTTATTTTATTTAAGGTTATATTTTCCATTTGATTCAATTGATCGAGTTGAATTGAGCTATCTAGAATTAAGAAAAATGAGAGGACGCTTTTGTCCTTGGTCAATTATGCTGCACCATTACAATTATAGATATATTTGGAAGTGATATGTGGAAGGTATAAGTGGTGAGACAGGTCCCTCGTGTTTATCTTTGTCCATTAAAAATTTATTGTGTGACAAAGACTCCATACACAGCTCATTTCTCATTCTTATAGTTTTGGTTTAACTGTTGACATGCGGGGTCTTATGTCAGGTGCCCTCGATAGAAGTGAATGCCTTAATGAAAACCTTCAAGATGAAGCCTTTGTTGTTTCCGGTATGTGTCTCATTTGTAATGGATTGGATGTGAGAATTAATTTTGTATTAATGTCTTTCTCTTCTCCCTTCTGATCTTGACAAATATTGGCATCATCTGTATATGTAGCTGACATTTTCAATTGTATTTTTTTTCTATAGGTTACAAAATTCGAAGTTGTATTATTATAATCTGAACTGTTTAATGAATTTTGTTTTAGACACTTAATTTTTCTGGCCTGTACAACAACATTGACTCCTGCAATAACTGAACTTATCATAACTCCGCTGCTGCTACCACATCTCAGTTGTGACAGTATTTGATACTTATTGTTGAAACCTACTTATCCTGTGACATTGGCTATTACCACATGACCATTTCCAGTAGTAAGTCCACCAAAGCACCATCGATCTCTCTTCGAATTAACACACCTGCACCATTATAAAACAACTAATATACCCCTTGAACACCAGAAATCTAAACTAGACTTATTGAATTTGAACGCATGACTATTGCTGGGGGGAAAAAAACTTTCAATGGTGACGCCACAAATCCGGCATATTTGCTCCTTCTGAACCATAACTTCCAACTCAAGTAGCCAAGAAATAAGAGAACTTGTTTGCTTATAGTTCAAATTCCTGTATGTGTATGAGTATGTTCTCAACATGCAATTTCATAGGCGAGTACTTAATTTTCCTGTAATCTTAAACTTGAAGTTATATCACGATCTAAATTTTCATTTAGCTTAGTTACTAGTTAAATTATGAAGGACCTCTTTTCTTTTCAGATTTATTTATTTTGGTATCACTATGATTAGCCTTTTTGTTCTTCTTCAGATCTAATCTAATTAATCCTACATTCAACTTCAGTTGGCTGGATCAGTAACAGCTGTGTTCAACTGTCAAGGCCCATTGGATGCCCCTGTATTTGTAGGGAGCGCATTGGTCTCAAGGAAACTCATTCATTTGCCTGCTGATACTCCCCAATCAGCAGCTTATGAAACAATGATGAATAATAAGGAGGCTGGTGCAGTGGCAGCTATTGACCATGTTCCACTCTCTTATGTTTCCGCCAACTTTACCTTTAACACTGATAATTGTGTGAGTAATTTATCAAAAATTTAGATGTCTGTATTTTAAGATTGGCCTGATTTTTATCCTTTTATTTATTTACGTACTCATTTACCTGGACATGGAAGGTTGCTGACCTGTATGGAATTAGAGCTACACTTGTTGATGGTGGTGAAATTCGCGGAGCAGGGAATGCTTGGATTTGTCCTGAGGTGGTCATCTTCTAGAAGACAGTATAGTTGATTTTAACATCATCTGTGAATTCATTTAAGTTTTTTCGTGGTAGATTTTATGTTTTTACCTTAGAACTATATCTAGAAGAAGAAGCTATATGTCGAACCCAGGTTAGTTCTGCCACTTTATTCTATAACAATATTGAACTCACTAACTTCACTTGGAAAACTAGCTGTCAAGATTTTAAAGGATGAAGTCGTGACTAAACAAGAGGACGTAACTTTATTACAGCCATGAGTCGTGAGATCATAGTTGTGATGTCTTAAACAGAGACATTTACATTGAATCAGTATTTCAGAGACTTTTAGGCTAAGTTGCCATGCTTTAATAGTATTATGCTTTATTTATCTATGATAGGTTTCTCAGACTGAAAATTTCAATATATTATGGCCTTATGATCAGCTCATTGAGTATATCTTTACCAAATTTTTCTCACCATCATTCCATTAAATACATAAGCTCTGTATTGCTTGAGTTTCTTGCCTAATCTGATGTTAAGACACTTTTATCACTGTAGGGTGAGGTTGATGACGCAGCAATGGATGTTAACTTTTCAGGCAATTTATGTTTTGATAAAATAATGCATCGTTATGTACCTGGTTATCTTCAAGCTATGCCCCTTAAATTAGGGGATCTGAATGGAGAAACTAAAGTTTCTGGATCGTTGCTAAGACCGTAAGATTTCTTGTTGTGACTTTGTAGATGTTGATCGATCACTCATTTCAATTGATTTAAATGTGATCATTGATCATTTTTGTGCATATAGGAGATTCGATATAAAGTGGACTGCACCAAGAGCTGAAGGATCACTCTCTGATGCTCGTGGAGATGTCATAATTTCACATGATTACATTTCTGTCAATTCTTCATCTGCTGCTTTTGAATTGTTTACAAAAGTTTTAACATCATATCCTGGTGAAAACTGGTCAAACTGGAGAGAGTGCGATAAAGTACTTGTTGCCATGCCTATCTCTGTGGAAGGAGTGGAATTGGATCTACGAATGCGCAATTTTGAATTTTTCAACTTGGTTTCTTCCTATACATTTGATTCTCTGAGACCTGTGCATTTGAAAGCAACTGGAAGAATTAAGTTTCAAGGCAAAGTTAAAAAAAATAGCTGTGACATTGATGAGCAAGTCTCGCAGTCTAGTAAGATGGAAGGTGATGAAGTTGCAAAGATTCTCTGCGGTGATGTTTCAATCTCCGGTCTAAAACTCAATCAATTGATGCTGGCTCCTCAGTTAGCTGGAGTGCTGAACATATCATCTAACGGTGTTAAGGTTTGTCTTGCAGCCCTTTGCCCTTTCAGGAGTTGTTCCTTTAAGTACTCCTGAAAGATGTCATATTCATATTGGCCCTGGTGAAAGATCCCGAAATGAGATTAGCCTGCTGTATTTATCTTCTAGCTCAGGTCACTGGCCAATAAGCATGGCTGTTTTCAACAGGGGATCCTGAAAAATGTATAAATGCTTTCAGGTTCAAACTTATTTTCATTATCAATAACCACTTCTTCCCCTCCAAACTGTTTTTAAAATGGCTACTGACTATGGACTAATATCGACTTTGTAATGGGAATGTCAATGTTTGTTACTTCTGTTTCTTTAATTTATCAACTATTTAATCCCAGGCCTTTGAACACGATGCTTACTGATTATGCTCTGTGACACATTTTTATTAGTTTGGACCTTAGTAAAGTATTGGCCTTTTTTCGTTTCATAAACTTTATCACGAATTTAGTGAGTTATTATGTTGGAGCATATATTTGTCTTCTAATGATATCTCACTTGCATATTTTAGATGTATGCTGATACTTCGTGATTTCAGCATATATAGTTCCAGTTATTATAAATATGTTACCAAATAAACACAACACAGCAGGTTCTGCATGATATTTATATCCAATCCATTTTTAAGAAATAAATCTGTTTCATATCGGAGTAACATGAGCCTTCATCCTGATTTTGATACCAGCGTATTGCTTGAATGTCTTCTTTGTCTTATTTGGCTATGCAGTTGGATGCTACTGGTCGTCCAGATGAAAGTCTTGCAGTAGAACTTGTAGGACCTTTGCAGTCAACTTCTGAAGAAAATATGGCTGGAAAGTTGCTGTCTTTTTCTCTGCAGAAAGGTCACCTGAAAGCTAATGCATGTTATCGACCCCTACATTCAGCTACCTTGGAGGTCCTTTCCACCTTTATTTTATGACTTGATTTTCTTGTGACTCTCAGTCAGTTTAATATCTATGATGCAGTTCTTTCCTTCATTTGATGCAAAATATGTATATTTGTATATGCAATCAGGTGCGCCATTTGCCACTGGATGAACTGGAGTTAGCCTCACTTCGCGGAGCAATTTCAAGAGTAAACTTCCCATTAGAGTACTCAAATTTTTTTGTACCACTAGTTTGCAAAAGTAGGAAAAAAATTTAAATGAGTTTCCAACATCTCCTTACCTGCTGTTTGACTTGCTTAGTCAATTAGTAAATTTATCTATCTTGTTGCATATTTCCAGTTGATGCTTTTTTACTGGACTAAATTTGTGACTAAGACTTAGCTTATGTTGTTAACCTGAATGACTTTGTCGAAGATTGTCAAGGTTCATACATATCCAGGCTCATTATGTCTAGATTCATGTGCCTAGAATCATTGTATCTATGTTCATGTATGGTATGGGCTTATCTGCATTTTCAAAACTAATATGAATAAGAGTAGGTCAGCAATCTTCCTTGGTAGACTGAAAGTCTTATCTCTACACATTAGTTTATTAAACAGTTTTAAGGGAAAGAAGAAAAATGTCAAAGTATAAAAGATTGTCTAAAACTCTATGCTACACACACCACCTGAGAACAGTGTAGGGGCCGCCGAAGTCAGTTACCACCACCATAATGTGTATGTTGCCAATTTCATGTAACCAGATATATTTTATGTCTAGATTCCTCAATGATGTGTATTTATGTACATCTTCAAACTAATATAAATGAGTAGGTTAATCTCTAGACTTACACACTTCCCAAAGTCTAGACCTACTGAATTATTTTACAGGCTTGAACAAACATCAATATTTTCCATGAAAAATCGATAGAGTTAACATCAGTAGATGAAATAATGCCTGTAGATGTAGAAGGTACACGTTTATCCAAGTAAAAACTCAATAAAATGTCAAATAAGTGGAAATAATGATTTTTATTAAGTATTGTTTGTCTACTGCCAGTTAAAGTTTTGATTTTATTTTCTTTCTCTCTCTCCCCCCACCCCCCAAACCCCCTTTCTTTCAGGCGGAAATTCAGTTAAACTTTCAGAAAAGAAGGGGTCATGGTGTCTTATCTGTCCTCCGGCCAAAATTCAGCGGTGTGTTGGGTGAAGCTTTAGATGTGGCTGCCAGATGGAGTGGGGACGTAGTAAGTGTCTTCATATTCATTACAGATTGAACATTACCTGGCTTCTTTATGAGGGTTAAATTTTAGCACTGACACTGACTGTTTATAGGACTATTATTCCTCGGTTAAGTAAATTTCAATCTTTCAAAGATTTTAAACAGAAGAGTTTTAGTGTGAAACTTCGTGCTTTTGCAAATGTTTTTATTTGATAAGTTGAATTTAAAATGTCAAATATTATCTTTAAATGTCCTCTTGTACCACTTTTACTTAAATCCTTAACATAGTACCTGCATTACTTGTCAAACAAAAAGAGAGAGGTTTGTGTGGAAATTTTATCAAGCTTGTAGTTTAATATATTTTATTTTCTAGCTTTCCATTTTTGTCATTTTTCCCTTGGCCTATCAATTAAGTTTGATTTCTCACTTCCATTTTATATGCCCAATGCTGTAAATATTTATGCTTTCCTATTTTCTGTTTTATGTGTAAAAAAATATTAATGAGGAAGAACCCTTATTCAGTTTGCACCAGAAAATGCGGTAATATATTAGTGCAGTATTATAGCTACTTGCGTGCCTATGTTAATAAGTTCTGTTATCATCTTTCTGAAAAATACTTGGTTCTGATTGACTATGATTGGGTACACAAACACCTTATATGAGACAAGATTTATATTTATGTAGATGCAATCCTCTAAAACTATGAATTCAAAGATGCATAAGGATACCTGTGCTCATGCTTTGCCATGCATATTATTCGGATAAGATGAACTAAATATTGAATTAAAATGGAGAAGTTGTACTTTTGTTTCCATTGACTGGAAATTGCTGATCAATATTTGCCAAGCATTATCAGAAATTTAGAATATGGATTCAGGTTAGGCAACAAGTTGCATCAAACATTTTCCTTGTGGCAATGATATAGCTTTTCAGAAACATGAGTCATTTTTACTCGTGGCTCCTTCACTGATTCATCTGATTTTATTGTCACACTCTAAGAATTCTACAAGAATAGGTGTTTTTCTCTGCAGATATTATCCATGTGTTTTCAGGTTAATCAATTAGGATTAACTGTTCCGAATCACTGATTTTATATTTCGCATTTTCTGTCTTTTTCGTTGATTGTTTGATCATTTTCATGATGCCTTGTATCATTTTATATATTCTGATGGTTATATTGTTAGTAAAAATGGAAAAATGCTGTTGTGTTTCTTCTTTACTTGTTGCTTAATACTTCCCTGCTACAGATCACTGTTGAAAGAGCTTTCTTGGAGCAAAGCAACAGTAAATACGAACTACAAGGGGAATATGTATTGCCTGGCTCCCGGGATCGAAGTCCTGCTGGAAAGGAAAAAGGTAGCTTGTTCCAAAAAGTAACGACTGGTCATCTGGGTAGTATGATCTCTTCAATGGGTAGATGGAGAATGAGACTCGAGGTTCCTAATGCTGAGATTGCTGAGATGCTTCCACTGGCTAGGCTTCTTTCTCGAAGTTCTGATCCTGCTGTTCAATCTAGATCAAAGGTTGTAGTCTACTTATGACTCATGATGAATTCTTTAGTTTCAATTTTTTTTGGAGTGCGTATGAGTTTGTGAATTAGCTTGGTTTCTTATTCATATTTTCAGTTAGCTCCCAATGTCGCATTTCTGGTTGTTTTCTTTTTGATTACTATCGATCTGGAGAGATCAGTTGCTACATCCTACCTGCATAATTAATTTTCCTGTTCAGTATGTTTAGGATGTTGAGCGATCAGAATTTGACATAGTTATGTATACTGTCATTTTTACCCTTATTCTTATTATCTGTGGCATAATGTTGCTATCTCTTGCATCTTCATGATACTCTCATTTAATAAATGATGTACTAGATCTTTCTTCTGGAGTGCCAGGAAAATTTGGAATTCAGTTTTTATTTTTTTTAATTGAAGTTTTCCATTCTCTTCTGCATGCAAAAGGGAAGAATACAACTACATAAGTTTTTGGTGAAGTTGAATGACATTCTATGAATTCGTTTCCAGGTTTTTTAAATAAAAACAAAAAAGGAAAATCCATTTTTGTCTAGTGATGCTCTCATCTTTCAATTTAATTCTTATACCAGTAGAACTTGTTTCATGATGAAGTCTATGCTCATCAAGCTGGCTGATTTGTATTTACTCATTTGAGTTTGATGAAGCTACGCTGTAGTCTATGCACACTTAATATCTTTTCAGAATCACCCCTAGTTGGTTTGTTGTCCATGCACTTCTACTTTTGCTGAAAAGGCACTTTTAATTGTAAGATCTCACAACATATGTATGTTGGAGTTTTAATTTGTGTGGTTCTCTTTGCTTGCTTATAGGACCTTTTCATGCAAAGTTTGCAGTCAGTTGGATTGTGTGCTGAAAGCCTTCAAAAGCTGCTTGAGGTATGTTTTGATTGCATAAATTCTGAAAAAAAAGAATGCATGGGATTTATAGTGGCTTGCAGGTGGAATGTTTTTATCTTAATTCTCTTCTTTATTTCTCCATTTTAAAACTGTTTAATTGTGTAAAATCTTGTAGGAAGTTCGGGGTCATTCTGCCACATCATATGAAGTTGTCCTTGACGATTTCGATCTTCCAGGTTTAGCGGAACTGAAAGGTCGCTGGCGTGGCTCCTTAGATGCAAGTGGAGGAGGCAATGGAGACACGATGGTAGATATTTGTGCACCTTGCAATTTATTAATGAATCTTTTACTATGATGTGACAATGCTGCATGAAGTTTTTTTTCTTCTGTTCTAAGCATGAAGCCATAAGTATGTTGGTCATTGTCACTAACAAAACTCTATTAAGTTCAAATAACTTTAATTATTATTTATGCATCTTCAATACGTGTTAACCCATTGAACCTGTGTGCTTGTATTTAATAGTATCAAATACGCTTTTCTTTTTTATTATCATTATTAAGATTACATCAACTATGGAATTTGTAGCAAATAAAGTTCAAAATTAATTGTGGCAAACCGTGACTCCTTTCTTAATGATCAATAGCTTTGAGCAATGCATTTTTATCCTCCTAATTCATTTTTTGTTTTTTTTGTTTCCTTTAGGCAGAATTTGACTTTCATGGAGAGGAATGGGAGTGGGGAACATATACAACTCAGCGCATTCTTGCAGCTGGTATGTACAGCAATAATGATGGTTTGCGTCTCGAGAAAATATTCATCCAAAGAGATAATGCCACAATCCACGCTGATGGGACGCTATTAGGGCCAAAGACTAATTTACATTTTGCTGTTCTAAATTTCCCTGTCAGTTTGGTTCCTACTCTAGTTCAGGTCATTGAAAATTCTGCCACTGAAGCTGTTCACTCCCTAAGGCAATTATTAGCCCCAATTAGGGGCATACTGCACATGGAAGGAGATCTTAAAGGAAATCTAGCTAAACCAGAATGTGATGTGCAAGTAAGGCTCCTGGATGGGGCAATTGGAGGGATCGATCTTGGTAGGGCTGAAGTTGTTGCTTCTCTTACCCCAACCAGTCGTTTTCTATTTAATGCAAAATTTGAACCTATTGTTCAAAATGGGCATGTACATATCCAAGGAAGCATTCCTTTAACTCTTGTGCCCAATGATAATTTGGAGGAAGAAACTACTGAAAGGGATAAAAGTGAAGCCACATGGGTTCGAAGTTGGGATACAGAGAGAAGTAAAGCATCTGTGGACGAAGCTAATGATAAAAAGGGATTCAGAGAAAAAAATCAAGAAGTATGGGACACACAATTGGCAGAGGGCCTCAAAGGTTTGAACTGGAACATATTGGATGCAGGAGAAGTTAGGGTTGATGCTGATATTAAAGATGGTGGTATGATGTTGCTAACGGCAATGTCTCCTTATGCTAACTGGCTCCATGGCAATGCTGAAGTTACGCTTCAGGTTGGTATAGTTTACTGCAATTTTTGGATATAACGGGAAATGGAAATGGGATAATTAAATTCACGCCCCCAAGATTTCAGTAATTACCAACACAAGTTACCGGGAGGGGGTGTGTTGTTAAGTATTGAAACCTTAGAGCTGATTGTAAATTCACCTAACCTGGGGGGTGGTGCTTATGTAATTATTCCGATAAAAATTGCCTTCCTAGGATTTGTGTCCCCACCTAATCCCCCATGGTTTTATTATGATCTGATTTTTTCTTCTATAGGTAAGGGGTACTGTTGAACAGCCTGTATTGGATGGGTCTGCATATTTTCACAGGGCAACTGTGTCTTCACCTGTACTTAGAAAACCAGTTACAAATTTTGGAGGAACAGTTCGTGTCAATTCAAATAGACTGCGTATTGGATCTTTAGAGGGTAGAGTAAGCAGAAAGGGGAAATTGTCTGTGAAAGGGAATCTGCCCCTCCGAACAAGTGAAGCGTCTCTTGGTGACAAACTTGACTTAAAATGTGAGGTTCTGGAAGTGCGTGCTAGGAATATCTTGAGGTATTTTATATTCCCATTTTGCATAATAATTTGCTTTTGCTCTGCTATTCAGTAAGAGGCTTGTAAATTTGTTTTCCAATTATTATGATTTCCTTCTAAACTTTGAAATTTATGGTTAACAAAGTGGTCAGGTGGATACGCAGTTGCAAATAACAGGATCGATTATGCAACCAAACATCTCTGGAAAAATAAAAATTAGCCAAGGAGAAGCTTATCTACCACATGACAAGGGTAGTGGTGCTGCTCCCTTTAATAGGGACACAACAAATGAACCAAAGCTTCCAGTTGGTGGTTATGGTCATATGGTTGCGTCAAAGTATGTTTCACGTTTTCTCAACCTAATACCTGCATCATCAAATATCCCATTCCGTCAACCATCTGGTACGTTTTATATAAGAAATTGAGTCTGTGCTTTGAGTTGATTTTAGTGGTGGGGCTTACTAAATTAATTCTAAGCACTCTGATATAATTCACCTGATGTTAGAGAATAACTTTTATAGAACTCAATAAAGTAAGGCCACTTCTGCAAGAAAATTGGAAATTGGAATCATTAAAAATTATATGCCATGAAGTTGAGGTTGGGAGGTTGAACATCTGATCTACATACATAAAAAGGTGAAGATCGGCCACTTGATCTTTGCTCGGATCCCAATCTGGCAATTAGTTAATACACCATGGTCAGTAACATTTAAGTGATTTAAATTCTTTGACTCAACAGATGATAAAATTTGAAAGAAATGTAACTTTTGGGCCAATCCTCTGCTGTAGCAATATATGTCATGAAAGAAATGTAACTTTTGGCATAGTCATCTTCTGTGCGTAACTTTTGAAAGCCTAAGGTGCTAATAGAATGCAAGTGTTTGCAGGTAAGCACGATGAAGTTGAGAATGAGATGGTGCTGGTAAATAGTAAGCCAAAACTTGATATTCGCCTAACAGACTTAAGGATTGCTCTTGGACCAGAACTGAGGATAGTTTATCCTTTGATACTCAATTTTGCTGTTAGTGGAGAGCTTGAATTAAATGGCCCAGCTCATCCCAAATGGATAAAACCAAAAGGCATTCTAACATTCGAGAATGGTGATGTGAATCTCGTAGCAACACAGGTAATCTCTACATGAAATGTAAATACCCTTATGATCTTTTCTCAATATCATATAATCTTGTTGAAATGCTTGAATGTGGTCTTTATAAATTTGTTTGGCTGCATCTCAAAATCCAGGTCAGGCTCAAGAGAGAGTATCTTAATATAGCAAAATTCGAGCCTGACAATGGACTTGATCCAACGCTGGATTTAGCCTTGGTAGGATCCGAATGGCAATTTAGAATTCAAAGTCGAGCCAGCAAGTGGCAAGAAAAATTGGTCGTTACCTCAACACGTTCTGTGGAACAAGATGTCCTCTCGACTACTGAGGTAATTTTTTTATGCTAAAATCTCAATTTATCATGAAGATTTACAGAGATGGAATTTACATAACTTGTGAAATTTAACTAAACAGGCGGCTAGAGTATTCGAGAGCCAATTAGCTGAATCAATACTACAAGGTGATGGGCAACTTGCATTTAAGAAGCTAGCTACTGCAACACTTGAGACATTGATGCCGAGAATAGAGGGCAAGGGAGAATTTGGACAGGCAAGGTGGAGGCTAGTTTATGCTCCTCAGATTCCAAGCTTGCTTTCTGTGGATCCAACAGTAGATCCTCTCAAGTCTCTTGCTAGCAACATTTCATTTGGGACTGAAGTTGAAGTTCAGCTGGGAAAACGTCTTCAGGCCTCCGTAGTCAGGCAGATGAAGGATTCGGAGATGGCTATGCAGTGGACTTTGATCTACCAGCTCACCAGTCGTCTACGGGTGCTCCTACAATCAGCCCCATCCAAACGTCTCCTATTTGAATATTCCACAACTTCACAGGACTAGTTGGCTAGATATGTACTTCCTTTTGAGGGCTGAAATAATTGAAGCCCTTACTAATTGTAAACATCTGATTTCTCCCCATGCCCTAAAATGATAGTATGTTTTTAGTATATAGCCTTTAAGTCTTAATTCTTGTCTCATCACAGGCATATGCAGTGACTTTTGCAATGTACATAGGTTATTGTAAATATTCATTGTTTTCTGCTCAAATATTCCATTATTCTTTGCAAATTGTCTCATTGAATAAGAATTTCAGATGGTAGATGGTCAATCTCATATTACTAAAATATATGGCATTACAAAAATATTAATCTTCATAGGCTCAATAACAATCAGGACTACATTATACTTTAAAAAAGAATATATTATTTCTGCAGATAGAAATAAGGAAAATTTGTCACCAAAATCTCCAAGGATCTTGGTAAGGAGGAACATAATTTTCCGTAGGAGGGAGAAGGCGGAAAGAAGCTACAGTTTTCTCTAAGAATGGTCCCATCTGCATTATTAAACAAATCAATAAACAAACCACGTTTCTTGGACAATGATGAAGATTGTAAACAAGATAAGAAGGTGAAATTGAGACTTTATGAAAGAAAGGGGGCGAGATCCAAATTTGCCATAAGAAGTTAGACTTACTTTGTCCCATTGCTTGCTTAGAGTTGAAGCATTAAGAGAGTACAAATAACCTGTGATATTGTGATACATCATCAGTAGCAAATAAATGAAGAAACGTGTAACGTAAGTCTGCATTTGAATCATTAGATGAAAACATGCGTACCATCACGTTCGGCTGTTGAAGTAACAAAATGTCGGTAAAGGTTCGATTCCTGAGCCTGCATCATTCCATAAAACATGATAACCAATTATACTTAATTGATATTCTTACGCTGCTTATCTGCTAACAAATAGGAAGACGTACATTTTTGGTTGGTGACTTGCGAACCAGATATTCATAATACCAATATGGCTCGCCATCAACCTATGGGGAGGAATATACAATGAGTTCAAGATAAGCGAAATTGAGTGCATAGTTGATTAGAGGCACTGGTAATTTCAATGGAATGATTCGAAAAAAGAGCACAGAACTTACGGTAGAAGAATGTGCATCAAGTACTGAACTTTCATCCATTCTTTGAGTAGAGGTTACCCTGAGAGCTGACTTGTCAGCTAACACAGAATCAGCAACATCTTTAGCACTCCATGTACTTTTGTCTTTAGATTTCAAGAACAGTGAATTGGGGGGACCTATCTGAAACATAAGAGTACAAGTATAGATCTTAAAGGAAAGCTCTTGAAAAATATTGTCAAAAAATGGTGGAATGTCGTAGGATATTACCGTAACTGAAACTATGAGATTATCCATAAAATCAACTCTCTCAGACACAATGCGAAGGCGTGCATCAGCTGTATGATAGTCAATAAAATGTATGGGTAAGTTACGGCGATGGGCCAAAATCTCATTTTATCAATACTATAGCCAAATAACTAAAGTTTAAATTAAACATATTGACATTTCTGACTTTCATAATTTAAAGAGAGATGAATTTTCTTACGGGACAATGGTGCAGCTGATGAATAACGCTCTGACTTTCTAGATTCCACCCTTCAAATAGATGAAAATAGTGAGGTTCCTACAATTTAAGGATACAAGAGAATGAAGAAGAGAACATTTTGTGTTGAATCTAGTAAATACTTTATAAGGAATAGTAAGTCCTCTCTGCATGAAAAAAACAATCATTCCGTTTAAGTATGTTTTACAAGCCCCCCTGCTGGTATTTGTAAAGGATGCAAGAATTTCAACTTGGAATTTGTTAACTTAACTACTGCTGAGACATTAACTATTCAATCTTTTGAAATCATACAAAGATGTGAGTATTTGAAACAAAATAACCAATTATCAAGACGACTATGTAATGGAAATTTACCATTTGAAGACAAATTTATCGGAAGGCAATTCCGTCGGATATAAATATGAATAAGCATTTGTTTCATCAACTTTTAAATCCATTTTCAGCTCCTCCTCAGCACCAAAACCTGAAAATTGAGAAATATTAACATCCAAGAAACAACATACAAAACCCTGTTAATCAAGTTCTTCAAGAAAGTTGGAGGAAAATTCTGAGTTAAATCTTTATGTAGTCCACACAATCATTTTAAACTCCCACATAAACATAATGGGATGTATATATGATGGATGGATATATGCACAATGCACTCTATGTGATTCCTTATGTGCCTGTTGAAACATTCAACACAGGCTTGCATAATTTACTAAAAAGAAAACTCAAACACATGAATTTTGTTCCGTAAAAACTTTAACATACATGATATCATATAGATGACATATATGATTTACATAAGCCTAAGTAAAATATATGATTAGTTCTGAAAATTAATTTATAAATTTTCTCCAGAATCCATGTGTAAGAACATAATTAATTGAAAGAGCAACAAAATTTCCATTTCAAGGACAAATAATTCAAAATTCAGTAACATTCTCAGCTAACTGAAACTTAGAAAGACAAACAATGTACCATCTCAAACTATAACAGTACAAAATCACAACGGCAGAATGAACTTGCACAGTTTAATTAGTAAAAATTTCAATTCCTATTCAAGATAAGATGAAAAAAAATGCAGTTTTTCCTCAACACTTACCTAAAGCCGGGAAAATGAGAGAGAATGAAGAAGACAATCCTATGAACATTAAATCCCTCTTAAGAATCCCATCTCGCGAAAAGGGTCTTGAAGAATCACTTAAACTCGCATTTGTTCTTCTCATTATTCCATTTGTTTTATCATAATTAGGTTTCTTATGAGTTGAAATGGACATAATATCAGCATTATTATTCCTGCAAACCAAAAAAAAAAAACTTTAAATAACCAGAAAAAAAAAAAAAGGAAAGAAATCAGAAAAGGAGAAAGGGTGCCTGCCTGAAATTAGGAAGACTTGGAAGGACGGAATTGTGGGATTTCGTAGTAGAAAGCAAAGCTGTTGCCATTTGGGGTGAAGAGTTTGCTTCGCTTCCACTGTGGTTTCTTTTCAGAAGATAACCCAAAAATGGTAGATATCTTTTGTGAATTTTTAATAAATGTGGGGCTTATATGAGAATACGTACCTGTTTAGTTATTTTCCCCATTAAATCATATTATTTTTATTACTACGATTCCAAATAATTGCTAATTTACTACTAGAATGTACAACATTCTAATATTAAGTAATCATGTTTAAAATTTATCTAATTTACTGCAATATACAAAACATATATTAATATTTAATTCTTAAGGAACTTTCGAAGTATTAAAAAATACCAAACCGACTGTGGGTAAGCACTTAAATAGGTTATGTTTGGTGACTTATCTGAATTTGGAAACTTAATAAAAGCATTAAAAATGTTATGCAGGAAAATAACTAAAATCAATCACAAAAATGAAAAACGCTAATTATACTTTCTACTATTACCTAAATTAAAAGTGTGTTGCATTATCTATTGAAAAATTTGGTTGTTCCAGTATTTCATGAATCCTTTATCATGAATTTTTGGTGACTTTAAACGTTGAGTTGTACACAACTTGAATAAAATAGGATATTAAACTTTGATTTGTATGCAACTTGAAAAATATATCCTATGTCTCTACAGCTTATGCACAGTGAGGACAAATAAGTGTATATAGAACCCAAACAACCAATAAAAAGAAAAAAATTAAAAAAATTGAAAAAGTTGAACAGAGATATATATGATCAAAATGGTTATTATCCATTCTGTTATATATATTCTCATATGCTTTTTTACATCAATTACATGCCTTCACTCATCAAATACAATATTTATCCCATGGAAGCTGTTTTTTCTAGGTGTGTTGATAATGCCGAATACCATTCACATTCACGTCGATGTAAATTTAGTTGGTAATTTTTCTGCTATCAGCGCATATACCTGCAAAAATTCACAATTCACACAGCTTGCAATTTCCATGTCACGTAAACAACTCAACAAACTTTATAAAAGCCTCAAAGATGAGATTCAACATCATTGTATTGGTTCTTGAAGCAGTTGAAATTTGGTTGTAGTAATCCTATTTGTGATGGCGTCGAGATTGAGTTTCTTTCTCAAATTTCTCACATCCAATCTGGTTTGATCAAATTCAAAACATTCAAGGAAGAATGACTAATCACAAAAACAAATGGACAATTAAACTCAAGGTCAAAATTTTGATCGAAGTTACAAATATTGCTTGTCTACAAACGGCATTGATGAAGTAAAAATTGCATAATACTTACAAAAAAGACCTCCTGGATCCAGATATGTCGAAGAAGTAAACATGTTTCTCAACTTCTCCTCTTCAAAGTAAGTTACGACATTCATGTACTGTGTAAATAGACTGCAGTTAATTCTAATGTGTTCATGTTGGGTATAAACAACAATTGAATCAACTACCTTTACATGCATAAATTACTATGCATTGAAAAAAAGGTTTTGACGTGGTGATTTAGACTAATATTAGCCACAAAATTTGCAGAATGAACAGAAATGGGTGGACAATTGAAGCCAACCTCACTAAATCCAATCACAGACACGTTTCAATGAAGAAATTGGAGCCATATTCCTAAACTGGTGCTTCATTATGGTGTGACCCTTCGAACTTCATTTTTTGACGTTGTTGTAGTTCCATCTTCCTCCGCCTGTCTGTATGCTTCTTTGTCTCTCCTTCTCTTTTTCTTGTCTCTGTCACAAAAACACACACATGGTCATGTCATGATAATATAAATTAAATTAAGGGGGACAGGGAGCAACGACACCGCAACCATTTGATTTGCATACCTTATTATCAAGGTACAATGATACTTAGACTATTGTTCTGATGTCTCCTCAAATGGATCTGTTTATCTTTCTCAAAAGATTACACAGGTTCAATGTCAAGTCAAATAATGCAATGAAAGGGAAATTTATTAGAAAGGATAAACAAAAAAAAAAATCATAAATTATAGTACTTTGAGAACATAAAAAGGAATTTTGGCATTCAATTTAAAGGAACAAATTTCATGGATTACATTTGTATTGTAAAAGCATGAAATGAATTTGTTTCCTGAGCTTTCCACATTGCTAGTCTATAAGAAACATATATTCCTCTTGGAAAATATATCCACTAATATTTATTTTCCATCTCCTTTAAAATAGATCAAAATGTATGTTTGTCCTTCTTTAAATATGAAATCCAGCAACACTGTCAGAGTTCAAACAGTTCTAGCATAAATCTTCACAAGCACATAATTTTCCAATTTCCTTAAGACCCCTTCTAAGCAATGAGTTCAACAAAATTATAACTGAACACCAATCAAGTTAAACTCAAGTTGTTAATAACTTAAAAATCAAGAAGTTTCTTGTTTGGTTAACACTAAGATATAAACACATTACTTGCTTAGAAAATTAAGCTATAGAAATTTTCAAAACCAATACCTGAATTGTCTTTAAGTTATCATCCTTGTACATATAGATAGTACTACTCTCCTCAAAATTAAAGATTTTGCAACCACATCAATACATTACTGCAAACATCAAGAAATAGATCAACATAAGAAATACAGGTTGGTAATATGCATTAAACCTAACCAAAAACATGAAACTCAAAATTTGAAATATTTCCCTTCATCTTCTTTAATGCTTCACCCACAAGCCTTGGACACAAACCAAAATAAAAGTAGAAGATTATCAATGTTTTTTAAAAGAAATGGAATCAAAAATCAAAAAGACTATAAATATTATACCTGAAAAATAGTTTTTTGGAGAGAGTATAGACTTTCATCTATCATCTTGCAATATTTAGACATCTTATATTCTCCTACAGCAAAACAAATTCCCGGTGGATAAGGAAGAGTCGTACAACATGTAGTGAGGATTCAAGTAAATTATTAGTAATTCAGTCTGGATATGTAACTGAAGCACAAACCATTTTCCTTGAAGCATTCTTCAAACTACTTCCACTGGTATAATATGAATGCTCTAAATTTGGAATAAAGAAAAATTCATGATAAACCGGCTCCATTGCAATTATAAAGAGCTATAATGTTACAATTGTAAATAAAAACTGATGTTACAATCTGAAAATGGGAAAAACGTTGCTTACCTTCGCTGGAACATTATATCGAACACGAGCCATCCTTACGAGCCAGTTATAATGAATGAGCAAAGTGAAGAATGATGGCGAGGCAGTCGTAGGCTTACGTTCTCTCCTTCCACCACTGATTTTCCCAATGCAGTAAGAGCCACAACGAAGAAATTTACACCACTCTCCATCTATATACAGAGCGAGGAATGACCTTCTTAAACAAATGTAAAGATTTTGGAGTTTTTAGGAAAATTGAAGAAGATATGGTATCAGAAACGGTTAGAATGAGGAGTGAGCGGTTCCAACCTTCTCTCCACCATTTCGAATAAGATGAAAGAAATGTTTGAGCGGGCCAACTTCCTCTGAACGTGGGTATATGCCACTACGCGGGTTTGAAATTTGAATTTAATTTTGGGGAATTTAAGAAAATTCTAAATTCTATAAAATTAAAATTGAGTCAAAATTAGTAAATGACAGTTAAGAGACTGATCTCAAATATATTTATAAGTAGATAGATAGATTAAAAGTGTGTTGCATTATCTATTGAAAAATTTGATTGTTCCAGTATTTGACTTTATGTGCAATTATGAAATAATGTAAGACTAATCTCCTTGGTTTTTCAGCATGATTGAGATTATAAAACATTGAAGTAGATTTATTTTTTGAATATGTGGAATTTAAAATAATGCACGATTCCTTGCAAAATATTTTATTTACTAATTGTATTAACTCAATATGAATAAATACCTAGGTTTTACCTTTCGACCAATTTAACTAGTAAAATTTGAAAAGAAATAATTCTGTCACATCACATATATGTTTGGGACGAATCAATACAAATTAATTTGATATAACGCAAATCTTATTGTTAATCTCGTGTAGAAAGAAGACGCAACTTAATTTAACCTAAGGTTTTCCAATTTCAAATGGCTAAAGATTTATTTATTGTATAAAGCTTAATTATGAATTTTAAGAAGATAAGGGCAATTATGTGGAGTGGGAAAAGCGAAAGCAAGTGACGTCATATATTCCAGAAAAGGACCAAGTAAATGGCGTAGATTAAAAAATTATAACTAACCCTCTTTCATTTTCACTTTCACTTGTATGGTATGCGACTATCAGATTTTTCCGCTAATTCTTCCCAATTTCAAGCGATCATCAATTCTAGGGTTTCTCGTTCAACCGAAATTCATCCTCGCGTTTTTTATTCAGCGTGGGAGTTATTTTCGTCAATCCTCTATTCTCTTCACGTTACGTGATCATCTAATTTCGTAAGATCATTACATAATGAATTTCAATTATTTTTTCTCCTTATAACATCATGCATTTATAGACCTGAATAGCTTTACTGGTAAATATTATCTAGTCTATGCGTGCTTGCAAGTGTATTTATATATGCTTTTTTGGATAGGAGCTTTATGTGAATTCAACTTTTTCTTTTGCTTTTTTCAGAAGGTATTTGAGAAATTTCTCATATAAATTGTGCATAGGTTTGTTTTTAGATTTTTTTTCCGTTTGTTTACTAACAAATTTTGAGAGTAAGATTAGGAGTCACAATTTTATTACTCAGGTACTTGGGACTGTTGGTCAGTAACATATGGCCCACTGATGGAATCGATATGGTTATTTTCTGATTTCAATTTGATAACAATTTTAGTTCTACTAGCATATTATACAATATTTCTTGTTGGGTGAAAATTTTACGGTATGGAGTCAGGTATTTGTGCATGTATTAGAATCAGTTATGAGTTAGGATTGATGTGAAAGGCTGGTTCATTCTGTTATTTTTTTATTTTGTGAAGCTGGATCTTTAGAAACTTCTTGTTTGGGCCAGTTGGTAACATTATTTGGTGATTCTCGTGGTATAATGCATATTATTTGTTACAATATAACTTCAGAATAACTTGAGAGTGGATGCTGTGTAATACTGAACTGTTTCCAATTTATGCTGCCATGCTCTTTACTTGAAACCAGATAATGTGACATTTGTGTTGCTTCAGTTTGTTACATTTGTCAAGGAGTTGCACGACTATTTAGATTCATAAATATCCCTGTTTTTGTAGTCGAATTGTTCTTATTTGTCTATATTTCTGGAATTAACTTCGCAAAAAAGGTTGATTAACAATGGGAAAAGCAAGTACAATAAATCATAGTTCTGCAGCTTCTGCTGGCAGGAGACAAACGGCCTGATGTGGTGGCCTCCTTTTATTCTTGTTCACAAATATGCATGATGAATACCTTCCAAATTATGTCTGTCACAATTTGTTCCTTTATGCATAGGCTTAGTTTGAGAACTTGTCATAATACGATAATAGGACGGTGTTTGTTTTTCTTGCAATTGCCAAGAGCAGCCCCCAACCCCAACCCCAACCCCAACCCCACCCCACCCCACCCCACCCCACCCCTCCGCGCCCCGGTAAATAAAGAATTGACAACTATGTGATGCTTTCAAATAATCAACTCCAATTCATATTTTTGGAACTAGAGCCACCATTTTTCTATCTTTTCATTTGCAGGAACTTGCTCTTGTGATAAAAAAAATTCTGAAGTTCGTAGATTATATACAAATTATCTCCTTATTTGGCATGGTTTTGTTATCGTATCTCGAAAAATGTCTCACATAATGACGCAGTGTAATTTCATTCTGCAGCAATGAAGAAAGGAGCATCTTCATTAAATCCATATGCAACATCCTATGTCCCACTCTCAAAAAGAGGGGCTGTTGATGGAAAAACCAAATATATTAGTTCACCTCAAGAATTACAGAGTGGAAATGAGACCGTTTGGTATGGACATCAACCAGACAATACGTTGACACAAGGTCTGCACCAAGTGGTTCCTCAAAGCTATGTCGGTGCTGGTGCTTTCCAACCTGCTGATTTTTCTAAATTGAAGGATCATCATGGTGGTGAATTTTATGCTTCCTCGTCACATTATCAAAATGAGATGCCTGAAAAGTCAAACTTTGATGAAGATTCTGATATGGACCTAGCATATCTTCTGATGACATATCCTGGCATATCAGAGGAGTCTCTTTCTGATGTTTATTTAGCCAACAGATGTGATCTGGATGCTGCAGTTGACATGCTTAATCAACTTGAGGCAATTTTCTGAATCACTCATCTCTCTTTGTCTGTCTCTCTGTCAATCTGTGTTGTGTGTGTGTGTTTGGTGACTAATCTTTTCTTCTACCTCAATGGTGCCTGTGAAATTGATTATTCCATGTGAGTTCACAAATTTTTATGAAATTTTATTATTATATCAACATACTCGATGTTACCAAATGGTTTGCTGGTCCTTTTAGTGTTTGAGTTTCTCATAATGTTCACTTAAATTCTAATATCATAGTGGATAAAAGGTCTATTTGGATTCTTTTTCTTTTTAAGGATTGGGAATACAATTTCCAGATAATGCCGAATATAGGGGGTAGAATTTTAAGCTTGGGTTGTAGGATTAGAGAAAGCAACACAACTGTAACAGCTCATCTCAAAATATATTACTTCTTGCGCCCATATATTCGGTGCGTGAGGAAGTTTTGTCTTCAAAGGCTTTTCCATTTTCTCAACTAGAACTACCCAGCACTTGAAAGTAGATTTATTGTTGTATGGATATTTGTGATTATATATTTTACTTTGACAAATGGCACCGTTTTTCGTTTTACAGCTTTACCCTGATGATCTATCAGATAAGCTTCCAGACAGTTTGGACATTGGCGACGTGCCAGAATCAAGTCCTTCTAGTGAGTTAGCATCACAGAAACTAAAGGACGTGTCAGCAAAAGCTGGACCTTCAGCATCTGGTTCATCAAACTCGTCTTCATTAAGCTAATGTGCTAAATTTCAGCGATCTTTTCAAATTGTGGATAATGGATATATAAATCATGAACTGGGAAACCTTCTTTTACTTCTTCGTTCTTAATTTTAGTATCAGTATCGATACAGTGCCCTTTGCCTTTGTTGTACAGCCTGTAGCTGTCTCTACTGATTCTGGTTCTTTGGTTGACAAGTACAACCAACTGTTTGTGTCATTGAGGATATAAGAATGATCTCAAATTTGTTAATATCGTTTTACCTGGATGGTATGATGGATCATGGTCCTGTTCATCGAGAATGCTTGGTTGTCTCTTCCTGTGCTTTTGTCTTTAGAATTTGAGATTGGATTTGGATGTAGTTCGATTATTAAACAAATCGAGTCGGAACAAAAATGTAGAGTTTGTGTAGTTATGATTATTCTATATTTGTTTCAGATGCCTTTTTGTTGAGGATAACAACATGCTAATACTGCTGCAGACATTCCTTTCTATTTTAATCACATACATGATGTTCTAGAAAAGACCAACTTATTATAAAGTCAAGGGTTTGAATATAAAGTCGAGTATTATATTTTGATTCATCACCTGTGTCACTATGCTGTCCATTACAAGAAGTTGCTCAAATTCAATTAACTTTTACAAAACCAATATTTCAATTTCCTCTCTCAAGTTTATTCGTATAACAATTCAAATACCAGTGGGACATTTTTTGTTAAAATGATGTTCAGGACTAACATAAGACACCAAAAATATTAGTTTTCTTATAAATCGTGGTCACACCAGGTCCTAAGTAATAATGCGAAAATGGAAGTCTGCGACTCCCTTTGGATCGATGTGGATTGTAACTTTTTTTTTTCTTCTCTTTTATGTTTTGTCCTTCGATCAAGACATATAGTATCTAATAAAAATGACTATAACAAGCACATGGGCATTATCTTTTCCGAAACAATTCTTCTAGAAATAGAAATCTATCTACATCTTCAATCCAAGACGTGTTCGAAGAAAATGAACAAATCTTGGCTTTTTGATTTTGATGCATGAATGTTTTGAGGAGGGAAGAGACAAGAAGGCTTTTAGATTTTGTGAGAGAGAAATTTGATGGCTCAAATAATCCATATTTGGAATAGATACGGAGCATAGGGTGATCGAAGAAAAGAAATTAGTTAATGGGGTTGGATTATTATAATAATGTATTATGATCTTTTAAAAAAGCTCGCAGGATCCAAGAATCGCATCAATAAGATGAAGCTGAGACCAAATCTCAGAAGCATATAAAGTAAGTCAATTCATGTTTTCTATTTCTTTGTTTTGTTTATGATGCATAATTGGTTTTGAACAATTGAGGTTATCCATCACTTTCACAATTTTTCAGGCCCAAATCTCAGACCTCGTTATTGTGATTCCATTCGACGGTAATAATTTGATCATGGCTGGTGGTATCAAGAGCTAGTAGGGACGGCTAGACTTATTGCTTGAGGTTTCAGTTTGAACTTTCAATTCTTACACCTGACCTGAATCAACAAACAAGCTTTGAAATATTCATGGATTCATTATTTGCGACATATTTCTCCTTTTTGCAAAGTTGAACATTTACCTCAACCGTATCTATAACACAAATTCATTCGCATGTACCTCGGACCAAGACAAGATCAAAAAAAAGTCAATCGCATGTACCTCGGACCAGGACAAGATCAAAAAAAAGTCAATAAGTTAATTTATGACCAAAATAAGTTACATGACGTCCAAAAATGTTTAGTAACAAAGGGTCCTACAACTGAAACAACAAAAAGAAAAGGAAACAAAACAGTTCATTTACATTACACTATTCCACTAGTCTAATTAGTGATGCCTCCATCTCGTACCATGTAAGGGGCCAGGTGGCGGCGCCCATCTACCGCCCTGTGGGGGTTGCGCAACTCCCCTAATCGGTGGTTGGGCTACCATGGGAGGAGCCATATGTGGATTAGTAGGAAGTAAGTGCACTGGCAGTGCCAGTCCATGAACCACCGGATATGATTGGTGGTGCAGCTGCGGTGGGGCCTGTGGCCGCCACTCGGGTATATCATCATCCTCATCATCGTTCCACGGTTCAATACCAACTAGACTTCTATTATCTACCAAACTAGGAGTTGTACTAGTCCCACTTTGCCCATACTTCTGAATTAACTCCCTCACTTTATCTACTGGGCGTTGAGGTGTTCTCGCAACATGAATCTTAGACGCAGATGGATTTATGTCACCAGAAAAGTTAAACTCGGGCAAGTCATCATCGTCTTTTGCTGAAGGGGCAGTGGGACCAAACCCAGGTGGGACGTCATCATCCTCTTCAGGTTGGGGTTGGGGCTGAGCGGGAACGCGGGGAGGGGTGGTCCTAGTTGGGGTATTTGCATTAAAATTTGATGAATCTTGCACCCTCTTAGGAGGAGCAAATGATTGTTTTTTCATGCTGTGTTTGTGGTGTGATGATGAATTAGGTGATATTGTGTTACTTATGTGAGCTCTTCGCCATACAACTACACCAATTAGTCCATTTTCAATAGAATTATTAGCTTCGGGACGTTCCTTGGGCATTAGTTTGTTTAGTATATCTGTCATTCTTTGAGTTGGAGGGCATAGATAGAGTTCAACAGCAGAAACAGGCTCCGCATATCCCAATCTCTCGTCCTCGGCAAATGACTCAACAGCCTGTACAGGAATAAATATTCTATGCTTTAAATGGAAATCAAAATAGTAAAAGAAAAGAACATTAAAAAATGATGACTATATTTTACCTCAGCAAAATTGGAACGTTCAGTCTCGGATGATTTGTCCTTCAAAACAAACTGGAGAACCTGCAAACAAAGGAAGTTGCTTGAAATGAGCTTACGTAGCAAAATTGTTACACAATTGACTTTTGTGTAGTGTTTAATGTTGAAAGTAAGTTTATCATCGTCACCCAATTACAAATAATCAAGTATCACACGAGAAATTTTTTTTCTTAAAACAAATTTTATCTAATCTAATCACACAAATAATCAAACAACAGAGGTTGAACATTTCTCTTAGACAAACCCCAACTAGCAACTCAGCTGTACAGTAGTCTTTTCAATTTAATTGCAGAAAGAGTCAGTTTAGTTACCATTAAATTTGAGCAATTTAAACAACGTAGAATTAAGCAAAAATAGTATGGTTTTGTGGATAAAACCAGAACCAAGGGTCCCAAATGTCAAAACATTATCAAATTAACAAATACAATCAAAGTTTGATTGCCCAACTCATGTTTATTCACACATAATGCCATAATTAAGTACCCTACCAACAAAACCATGAAACACAATCCCAGATCTCGACCGATTGTTTGCAATAAGCTATCTGAATATTATTAACCCAATCAGACAAGAAATTGGTCACATTCAGAACCTATGTTACATAATTAACAATATTGTGTGCATTGTAATCCCCAAGAAAGAATAATAGGCTTCAAGAGACTGACTAGATTAGCTATATTTAGCACCGACAAGAACATACTAAACTATAACAGTATCTCTAAAAAGACACTGCCTCACTTCGACTCTTTTTTCCCAAGGCTTAGTTTTGCAATTGAGTAAACAATGTGTTCTTGATCGATTATTACTGACAAACAAAGTTGCAAATACTAAAATTCAGATTCTTTTTTCGATCTTCTATGACAAGAAATAACATCACATTCCACACAATTATATGATAAAGCAAAAACATCCAGCAAAATTTTGGCATATTTCCCCTTAGAAAAGCTCCTGTACATCCACACCACTGATAATACTAAACTATGATATATGCTATTAATCGTGGACAATGGGTGGCCACGTTGCCTCTTTTGCAGAGAAAAGCCAAAGGCCAGTTAGCAAGGAGGCAGAAACTAGTTACAAAGAAAAGGAAAAGGCCTTTATATACCATGACTGCACGGGTTCGAGACTTCGGGAGTTCTTGAAGAAATTTCTCAAATGCATCAAGTCTAACTCTTCCTTTGATCTCAAGAGACTTGGGCCACTCCTTCGTAGAGGTTTTCTCACCACTGTTGCACGAAAAAAGCATATCAGAAGAAAAGCTGAGTACAATTCATTTGCTCTATTGTTCACTATTCATCTTATGCACAAATGTCTGAGTAAAGAGACATATTAGACAGTAATGTGACAAGGAATATCAACAAACAGTTCATGTAAATGAGTGTCAGAAGTATGGTTCATGTAAAAACGAAATTTACGCACACAAATCTGATACCAGTAGACTCAAATCAATCAAATCTGCAGCCTCATTGGCAAGTCCATCATAAGCTAAACCAGAAGATATGCTCAAAATCAATATTTAGAAAACCAACTGAAGACTCGAGAACCAGGTTGGGGTAGGAGATATGACAACATTAAGAACAGATATAAGAACTTTGTTAAGCGAAAACAAAAGAAAATATAATTTTCTACAAGGCAACAACTAATATTGCTTTTATAACTGAATGAGAAACTAAAACGTAGAACGCCGATCTATTTAAATATATACTCTGATAAAACAGAGACAGTAAGCAAATAAATTTGTGAAATGAACCAAGACAATGACCATAACTCGCATTTTTAACATGTAAAGACACAGACCTTTGAAAAAGACCACCAACAGTGATTGATGATGATATAGTCAACTCAAGGTTTCCCTCCCAAATATACTCGACCTTTGATGAAGTACTAGGTAGAACTTTCTGCTTTGCGGGACTCCCAGACAATTTCATAGGCATACCAACTTCAGATTTCTTAACAACATCAACCTTTTTGGAGGGAGCATCTCTAGGAGAGTCTGAAGCTCGATCAGATGCCAGACTGTTGTTCACAGCCTTCGGACTTTTATCATTTGATAAAGGAGTCTGCACCTCTGAATCTGCTGATAAATTTTCAAAAGGAGGTTCGGTATTGAGGGATTCCATAAACTCATCCAATGAAACTATCGGAGGTAGAAAATCCGGGTCCTTTAATTCATCCACAATCATTCCTTGCATTAAATCAGCCCCATCAGTCGGGATGATCAGGCTACCTGAAAAATCCTGGTTTTCTGAACTATTTTCCTGACCTGCAACATACTCTTTATCTTTAGAACTTGCCTTTGGAGGAGAATGGGGTTCAGGTTTCTCCTTTTTTGGTAGAGGCCGCGTCAACATAGATGCTCCACCAGATACCTCCGCAATAATGCCATCATCATGTTCAACTTCTACTTGAAACTCACCCTTGTGTGTTTTCCTAACCAAACGCCTAATGTCAACTTCTGTATCAGGTAAAACAACCATCTGTGCGAACTCTTCTGCCTTTGCCATACGCCACTGCGATAACTCCTTGGAAGCAAGCTCTTCAGCTGACATTGAGCACAACCTTTCAGGCGATATTTCACCAGACATGACTCTTTCTCTCAGTTCTGGATTGTTACGATCTTTAAGGTTGAACAAAAGAGACCTACCCTTCTCTTTGTACTTTTTGTTCACACCACCATGAAGTTTGAAAAGTTCTATTTCAATTTCCAAAGCCAGGTTCTCTGGTGTCAAATTTGCGTCCACCTTTCTGTCTCTGTGCCCCTGATCTTCCTGTTTCACAGACGGGAGCTTCTCAGCATCTTGAGCTTCCTTTCCTTCCATCATCTGCACATCGAAATCGAATGCCCAAGAAAGCCCATTTCCTTGCAAAAGATCATCTTTATCGAAAAAATGATTGCTAAATGAAGTATCCTCATCAGGCAATATAGAACTATACGGGAATTCCTGGAAAATCCTTTCACCATTTCCACTGCTTCCATTAGGAGGAAGCTCAGCAGATACCTGAAAATCATTTGGTTTACCAATTAAAGACGATTCTTTAGAATGAAACATTTCGTCAGAACCAGGAACCAGACCACTTGCAGTGGAATTGGGACCAGAAGCCTGAGAATCTGCAGGCACCAGATCAGTGCTAGTTGCAATTATCTGGTCTTTCTCGGTATTTGAAGCATTGTCTGTGCATGGAGATGCCAAGGCCAGCGCAGCAGCTAGAGACTCCCTCATTTTGGACCTTACAGCTCCAGAAGACTCCAGCTGAGCTTTTGATGCTGATCCAATTTGAGTAACTTGCTTCTTTGCACTCTGCCCCCTTTGCAGTCCAGATTTACCAGTCATGGACTCGTTTCGAGTCACTTTCTTGTTTAGCAAGGACTGAGCTTGCAGACCTTGAGAACCCAACTTAGAATGAGCTGGTGCACTTTTCCTTTCGAGTACTGATGGCTGTGGGAATGAACTCTCTGCTCCCATGTGTGTTGGGCGCTTGCTAGGCAATAACCACGGCTGAGAGACAGAATTATTCGACAAAGGGCCCACTTCAGCCTTCCGTTTAACAGGCAAAGATGTATTTCCTCGATTCACCATATTTGCATCTTCCTGACCTAACTGGTTTGACATCCACATAGGGTTCGAACCCACACTACCACCTGAAGATTCAGTATGCCCAACTTGGTTATTTGGTATCATCAAGTGTTTGAACTCTGGATTACTAGACACTGGCTCTACCATACTCATTTGCTCCTTTGATACAGTTAAGTACTGTGATTTAGAATGATTTGGCACATGGCCTACCATTTTCATTTGCATCTCTGACACTGGCAAGTCCAGAGCACTGGAGAAATGCTCCATCAGCACTGCCTGAACAGTCAATAACTCAAATATTACAAGATGCTCTAACCATAAAACAGACGGCAACATTAGCAGTTTCAGAGATGCAATTATAACCTACTATATATGCATAGACTCAGCCAAATAAAACAGTCAAGTCATCACCACTTGATGTAGAATAAAGCTAAAAACTCAAAATTAAGAAAAGACTAGTAAATAGTAAGAATTAGGAATACATGCTACTACTGAATTCTGACACTTGTATACTGGTTCAATGAATTATGTGCAGTTGGATTAAAAAGCGAAAGCAAACTTGAGTTCAAATTAAGGCGAGAAAACGCAGGGTAAAGATGACTGATTCAGCACAATCTACAGCCATATATATAAGCAGTCCCCTCTACTGAATTCTGAAGCCGAGCTAAAGTTCTCAATGATGTATATGAGAATAATTAAAATTATCCTGTCAAGCCTATCTGTCTCAACCTAAGAGTGTTTAAATACAAGTCTAACTACTTCTACCATGCAATATTAGGACCTATTTCATAAACACTAATAGTGACGAAAACAACAGTGGTACAGTTACACTAATTCAGAATTAAAAACGGTACGACAACACAGGGGAAACCAAACCTACACACAAACAGATGAGAATCGCAAAAAGAGAACACAACACTACTTAATCAACATAAGATGCACCTGAAATGCAAACGGAAAAAACACAAATGTACACAAAAAATATTAAAACATCAAATCACAATTGAATCAAAAAAATCTTCTGAGACACACACAATAGAAGTGTACAAGGGACCCATATTTAATAAACCATCCATCTAGAGATAATAAGCTCCTGGATACATATATATAAATCTTGGACCTCATAAACCCTATTTTTTTATTCAAGCGAGTCAAATTAACTCCAGTCTAATTCGTCTGTATCGGTATCCCTACATATCCCAAATAATTTCAAAATTCACACGTGAAACCAGTAGATTCAATTTAGAATACCCTTAAATCTACACATGAGAAAATAAACATTAAAGAAAAAGGCTTATAATCTCTAATTAATGGCCCCAAACATAGATTCACTTCTACGCAAAGACAATATTATAAAACCACATAAATAAATTTAGAAAAGAAAAATACATAGATAAGATTTTTACCTAAACGTAGAATATTTTACAAGCACAAGTTGGGAGGTCGAAGAAGAACAGTCATAAGATGCATATGCGTCTGTGAGTAGAGAGAGAGAGAGAGAGAGAGAGAGAGACAGAGAGAGAGGTGAATTGTGAAGCTTTTCGTAGAAACCCTAAGAAATATCGCCTACGTGTTTGTGTGTCCGTCTATATAGACCGTATAAATTGTTACTGCGAGTTTGAAAGCGCGTTATTAAACAAGTTCTGTGTGAGATGGTCTAATGGTGTGACCACCTTTAAATTCCTTTTTGTGGTCCTGGGTTAGGTTTTCCTTTTTTCTTTTTGTTCTTTTTCATGTTAATGGTGTGACATTATTTATAGAAATACATAAACTAAAATTGGAAAATAAATTCGATATGAACATAATAATTAAATATTGTGTTTGATATTGTATTTAATTTTTAATTTTATTTGGTAATTTACATAATTAAGTTTGAATGAGTTTCGATCAAGCAAAATGTTAGTCGAATTCAAATACCATAATTTTCAAATAAATTTTAATAATTTTTATTGATCAAACTTATTATGAATATCAAATAATTTGATTCAATTTTAACTAAGAAGTAAACTAATTCTTTTAAATTTCACGACAAGATATTAAACACAAAATGTTGTATAATGTGATGTAATATATATTATGTAAAAACGTAAAAGTACATATTAATCCTCTGAAGCCCATGACATGACAACAAGTCTGCGGGTCTGTTTGTGTCGTTTTTTCTGAGAGTGATCCTCTAAGGTTAGACATTTTGTAGATGTTTTTAGTTTTTTGTGTATTGAGAGAAAGATATTTATTTGAAGTTTTTTTTAGATGAATAATATGTTTTTTTTTTAAAATTGTTATATTTTTTTAGAGAGAATGAAAATAAGAGAAGTAGTGTAAGATATTTGTTATTTATGTCAAATCAAAATTGTCATGTGAGTGGAGTATGATAAAACAAAAGTTATTTATGTCAAATCAAGATAGAGTTTGTACAATTTTTTTTTTTTTATAAATATCAGTATGCAATTGATCAAATAGAATGGACTAGTCACTACAATATAGTGAACTCAAGTTCAAATCTCATCAATTTTTCCACTTTATGTATATAACGAGCCTAGAAAAACATTAAGGTTCTTGGAAAATAAAAAAAAAATTGTTTTTTTAAATAAAATAGATAGTATATTTTTTAGAGGAGTTTCTTTTTGTAAAAGAGCAACCTTTTACAAAAAGAAAGATAATTTTGTATAACAAAAAAACGTGTTAGATAAACTCTTCTGCATTGAAATGCTATTAAAAAAAAATTGCGAAATTTAGTCTTGATGATTGATGAAGTTTATATGCTATGAGCCTATGATTATTTGAAATAGACAAGTCCCTTATTTTCCGACACAGTAGTCATAAACTTTCATCTGCTGTGATTATTTATCATTTCAAGTCAACAAATTTGGGCACATATTCCAATATTCATCAATTTTATGCATCTAGATTTGATTTAATTAGAAAAATAGAATATGATGAAAAATATACAAAGCTAATAATGAGAGAGAATGAAAAAACTCCACAGCTAAAGTTACTTTTGTCGCAAATAGAAATTACTTATTCTATTAAAAACAAATTGTTATATACAGTGCAAATACAATTTTTTTAAATGTATTATCAAATTGTATATTTCTTATAATATTGAGATAAATTAATTAGACTATTAATTTTTTGAAAATTTGGTCAAATCAACCGGCCAACAATGTGTATTATGGCAGAGAATATATTACATTAGCGAAAATTGATATGATGAAAATAAAATATGTCAAATAGTACAGAGAGGAAAAGTTAAGGGCCTGTTTGTTTGGAGTTTGGGAAAGTAGTTTGGGAGAGTAGTGGAGGTTTGTGAAATAATCTCGATTTGCGTAATGTTGTTTGTTTGGGTTTTGAGAGAGTGGTTTGAGAAATAAAGTAGGTGTAGGTTTTTTGGAAGAGTTGGGTTGTAGGTGTAAGATGTGTAAGACTTTATGTCAAATCATGTTTGTTATGTGAGATAAATTGTGTAAGAGATAGGTTATTTTATGTCAAATCAAAGTAGAGTTTGTATAGGTTTTGTTTAGAGATAAGAAAATTGTTGTTTGTTTGGCTTTTAATAGAGTAGTTTGAGAAAATTAATGGATGAAAAATTTATTTATGAAAGTAGAAAACATGTTTGTTTGGCATTTCCCAAACACAAAAAAAATCTGGAAAACGCCAAACAAACAGGCCCTAAAAGACTTGAAGGAAATGAACTCTAGTCAATACAAGTTATAATATTTGCTCGGTGTTCTTTTCATAAAATTCTAAGAAAAATTAATTTGTGCTTTAAGTTGTGGATGAAAGTTCTACAAAATAAATTAATTTGTTCTGGGTAAACTTTCAGTTCTTGCACTCAGAAATGGTTATGCATCAATCCAATTTATTGAATACAAAATCAGGTATAAATAGATTCATTTATTATTGAAATTAGATTTTCATTTTTATTTTTCCTTCCAAATAAAACTATGTATAATGGCAGAAAAATGTATTACATCGGCGAAGACTTGATATGATGAAAATAAAAATATGTCAACCTAAATTCATATAATTTAGAAGACTGAGACAAGGAGAGACTAAATTAAATTATGCAATGAACGACTTTGCTAAAATTAAAATTTAACCATCTAAATAAAATAAAACAAGCTATAACTAATACTTCATACCTATAATTATATTATTTTTGTGCATAAATTAAGAAAATTTAGATATTAATTGATCAGACATACACAACGCGTGTGCATTTTTTTCTCTCTCAGCTATATTTATAATTGTTTAATTGTTGTCGAATGTAAATTTTTTAACAGATCAGATCGACCTAGATACATATTCATTCCAAGTATATTGAATCACAAATCTTCATAAACAAATCAGATCCATCAAATCTATGATCGGATAAAAATTCCTAATAAACCGAACCGAACTTAATTCTGCCCCATTGTCAGTCTAGCAAAAAGTATCATACTGGCCCTGGCCCTAAAGCAGCAAACTAAGGCTTTACGTGGATAGATTTTGGCCCGCGATAATTTAAGAATCTGTTGGCTGATAAAGCAAATCATCATATAAACTGAAGAAACATCACAAAATCTATAGTATCATTCTTATACATACAAAAGTACGTAACCAATTTCTCATCATTGTGAACAATATTCTTTCGTGTCTGAAATTATGCAAAGCAAGTACCATATACACAACAAGTTACAACAATAGAGCACAAATGAACAAGCCAAACTTGTGAAAATGAGATGAACTTTTTGGGCATCAACAGATTCAAACATAAACAAGTGTGTAGCTCATCCATTGGAATTATCGGTTGACAAATCATGCCGGAGAGTTTTTCCTCTTTTTAATCTTCAGCAATTTTATCATACGGTGCTATTTCGAAGGTTGGCAGTTGTTTCAGTAAGTGAACTCAAAATGGTCTCACCAACCTCAGCTTTGCAAAGTGGACACGTTGCGTTTATTTTTAGCCATTTATCCACGCAATCCTTGTGAAAGAAATGAGAGCAAGGCAACTCTCTGAGTTCATCGTTGTTCACATATTTTGCTAAGCAAATACAGCAAACCTGTGGACCAAGTAAGATTTGGTATTAAATTTAAATATCCATTTTTCATTTTTTTCCAGATAATTTAAGGACAAAATTATAATGAAGCTTACAGCATCTTCTCCTGATATTGAACGCTCTCTCTCTGTTCCAGCAGCCACTATCCCACCTTCACCTGAAGCTGAGCTATTATCCTTATCATTGCCACTCTTAATTTTCTTCAATTTAAATTTATAGGTCGGCAAAGAATTAATCGAGTCTTGAGTAGCTCCTCTATTATGAGACAAATCCTCTCTGAAGCCAAGGACTGAAATTATACAAGGGAGGCAGCAGCAGATTGTTGCACACAGAATAAAGGGCATCGCATATCCAATACAGCTAAAGGTAAGAAATACTATACACAACCTGTACGTGAGAAATTAGAAAGGGAAATGAGCACATTACAGAAGCAACTGAACAAAATTTTCTGTATTTTTGTTACGCGGGTATGCGTTCTTACAAACCTGTATAGGTTGGGAGCTTCAGCAGATGATGAGTGCCCTCCAAAAATCCACACATTGCCAACCACAAACCAAACAGCAAAAAAGCAATCCAATGCCATCTTGAAATATTCTACAAAAACTTTAATCCTGCAAAGTGAGGACAGACAATTTAGGCAAGTAAGAGAGTTTTGCGTGTAGAAAGAGGGTTCTTTAACATATCAAAGCTCTTCCAATGATTTTAATGCAAAGCAAACCCAGGTTAGTAATTCATGGAGCGGGAGCGAGATAAGTTTAAAAATTGTAATACTGGAGCGCCTCTAAGTGTGTTTAATAATTTAATGATATAATACTAAAAAACTCTAGTAATGAACTAAAAATAAATTATCACTATACATAGTAAAAGTGAGATCAAAAGTAATTATCTAAATAAAAAATATATAGATTTAGTATAATTTTTTGTTTGCATTTTACTAATATATCAGATATAATATAATCAATATTCAACGCATTAGAAAAATTTGTTTTTTATATTACTTAATGTAAAATGAAACTTCTAATAATTAAACACAGATTCATGATTCTTTTTATATTTCAACACTATCAATACCATTTCTGTTCCAATTTTTTTCTTCTATTTTCTTCTGTAATGTCTCAAAACATGACTCTTTTTATATCACATAAAGTAACGATATGACACTACTTCTTCTCAACTACACTTTTGAGGGCACAATCAAATGAATCAATATATACATTTTTTACTTTTTAAACTCCACTCCACCATCAAAAGGTAATTAAAATTATGAAAACTTCACACTGGTATACCACTTATCTTTCTGTTTAACTAAGGATTTTCCAACATAGTTTGTATATAATCATCACCCAAGTGATAAGTAGTCTGCCTAATTCAAGACGAATAACATTGTGGTTACAAATTGCAAGAATCTGAAGCAAAGGATCATATTTGTAATATCATGTCAAACTAAAACTGTTCAAGTTATATGTTACCCTTTTACTTTGTACGCCACAGCGCACAAACATGCTTCATTACTTTAAAATTTAACATAGTTGAAAACTATATAGACTCGATAACATAAAAAATTTATGTTGCGGCATGTAGCACTTCAAACACTTTCAGTTTCATTCAGATGACGAGTAAAACAGGGCTCATTGGGCACTGAATTCATATAATGCAGTAACATTATGAAATTACTAAAGAAACAGATTAAAGAGAAGCATTGCGAATACCTTGGATTTGCTAATCCATTACTTTGAGCGCCTCTGGTTGCTGTACCAGTTGTCCGGCGATCTTCCCCTTCCGTGATTCTCCTAGTCAAAGGAACTGCAGAATTGTTGCCCTGAGATGAATCCTGACGGTGCTGAGACGAATCGAGTTCAGAACCCTGGTTACGATGTTTAAAACGCCAATATAAAAGGGGAAGGATAGCCAAACAACCCGATGTATAACCTATGATCCATGCTTTCAAAGGAGCACGTGGCTTCTCATCCTTTGACAAAGACAAAACAATAATAGCTGCAATAATTTGGCTAACTGTCAACACCAGCTCAACTGATATCCACAAACCAGAATTTAATGGACTCCTTTGGCGGCCTCGAGTATTCCCTCTTCGAATTAGTGATGAATTCCTTGAGTTCGATCCACCGGCATTAAAAAGTGGAGGTTGATAAACTGGCACCCTTGAGCTAGTAGAAGGCTGATCTTCAACACGTTGCTGCTCCAAGCCACTGGACAATCTTTCATGGGATGAACTAGATGAAGAAGCATCACTGCTACTAGTAATGTCAATAACATGATCATTATCAATACGATTATCTGATCGTTCCATTAACAGAGGGATTTTGTTTGTTTGACTTTTACGATGAAGTCCCAGTATGGGAAGAGCCATCCAAGACTGCCAACCATACAACACGCACAGAAAACATGAGACAGTAGAGTAGTTAAAAACTTCAGACCCCTTCCTCTTGATGATAAAAGTTATGGTTAATATATTATTGTCACTTGAATCGTAGCAACGCTAAGTTTTCATCAATGCTACCCAGAAAACATAATCCTCATCCTGTTCAAAGCACGCAAGAAGTGAAGTTAGAATCTAACTCCTTCTGTCGTACATTCACGAAACTATGCTATATCCTGGTCCCGTAGGAAATTAATGCAAGAAGAAACCTTAGGTGATTTTGCTTGGTTAGAGAACTTCTCATCACTCAATATACTATTAAATTTGAACACATTAAGAATCAATTGTAGATCTCTCTAAGCAAACCTAACCCATGAAAGCAAAGGAAAAAAATACTATCTAACCGAACATCGTATAATGTGAGGCAAATAATTCAATATCTTCAACAGGAACATCCCATCAGACAATACTCATAAATCTTGACCTAGTACCAATTTAACCACAAAGATGACCTTACATTTGTCACTACAATTCCAAATACTAATAGGAGTACTAGTTAATAACTCCATCATTAACTCTAAAACAAGTAATCTACAAGCTGAAAATATTAAAGAATGGAGAAATAATAATCAAATGCAAATCCCACAACCCCAAAAACACAATCCCTGGCAGTATTAGATCGTTGACCATCTTCCTAATACATATCTACCAAAAATCATAGCGCCGATTATACATGAAATTCAAACACATAAATGAAATGGCAAAAAACAAACCCATAAATTTTAACGGCGGTGAGTAAAATTATCTACAAAATAATCGTGGATATTAACAAGCTGTACAAAAAGGTAAATATAATAAATTACTGACCAGAACAATAAAGCGAGAGGGTTTTGAGGAAGGGGAAAAATCGATGAAGTTTCTTTGAATGAAAGCTTTGAATCGATAGAAGAATTCCACTTTTTCCAAATGATATTGTCTTCACGCGCTTTAGATGATTTTATTTTGTTTTTATTATCTTGGTGTGAGTAATTATGACGTCAGCTGAATGGGAGCTCTTTCTATTTTTTGCTTGGCTTTCGTAAAAACATCCGAGAATATCCAATATCCTATTTCTTTTATTGAAGTCGGAAATTATTTTTTCTATGATTTGCATTTGACTGTTGCCAGAGCAGTTTTTGGTTTTGACAGGTTATGTTCAACGTTTAGGGTGAGTTTGGCCTAGCGATTCGAAAATCAATTATAGGAGAATTAATTTTAATAAAATGGATTTTGACAGTAATTGATTATGATAAAATTCAATTATAAAAATATTGCTTTTGGATAACAGCTTTTGCAAAAGTAACACTTTAGTAACTTCTGAAATAAGTTAATTTCTAGCTTCTGGAGATCCCAAAAGTGATTATGATATTAGGGGCCAAATACTATTAAAATCACGATTGACTAAAAGCAATTTCTATAATTGGGACCAAACACATCAAAAATCACAATGGAGGTCTAGAAGTGCTTTTAAGAGCTCCCACCGTTGAGCCAAACTCACCCTTAATGAGTTTTATACAAAAAAATGTTGTAGCTACGGGAATTTTGATCAGCTGCCTCACCTTTTCTCCTCTTTTCCTTTTTAGTTTAGATTACGATATTAGGTACTTTATGTTTTATGCTAAAAAAAATAGTAATTTCCAAATTATTGTTAACCGAGAGATGGTAGTTTAACAAACTTAGAAAAACCGATATTTTAGAACATCCATAAAATGAAATTTATTCAGTTGATCAATATTTTTTTAGACATTCAGTTGATCAATAATGAATTAAGATTACTTGCTTAAAAATTACACGGACTATAATGGATTAAGATTACTTCCTTTTAAAGGTTTAGACGAAATTAAAAATGAGGCCTTTTATTTAAAAAAAAAAAAAAAATTACCAAAATACCACATCAAATATTAATGTTGCTATTTAATCTTTCTTGTGATATAGTCCATTATAAATATGTTTTTCTTAAATTTGTTAAAAAACTTTTGTTAACATAACTAATTGTTACATATTTTATTCGTTAGTGGGGTTTTACTTTTGGTTTGATAGCTATAATGTGTATATTTTTTATTTTTTCTTGATAAGCAACTATTAAAAATATAATGTATAGATCAACTATTCAAAATATAGTTATAATGTTTGGATAAATTAGCATTAATCATATAATTACAATTCAAAAAAATAAAAATGAGCTATATAAAATTTGGGACCGATCCTATAAACCTTTAAAAGGAACTCCATCATCGTGTCTCAATATTGTTTGCACACCTCTGCCACAAGGTAATTCTTCCCAAAGTCAAGTTAATATACTATATGGTAACTTGTGGAATTATATATTATGAGATGCTTTACTTATTGGAATTATATTTGTCGCAAGTACTGAACCAGAATTTCCATTTAATTATGAGCATATATTAGTGGACTTTATTCTTTAATTTATTCAATAAGAATCACTATAAACGTGTGTTGTATAACCTACAGTCAAACTAATTACAAGATTTTGACTCATGGTAAAGATATACGTAATTATGTCTCAAGTTGATACTATAAAAATTCATTTGAGATTGATTTGTCATATAAATCAAACAAGCTCGAACAACATTTTTAGTTCAATAAATTTTGAAGCTCAGTTCGAGCTCGACTCGATAAGCTAGAAACTGGTAGAACACATGTAAAACATTAAACTACTTGATATTCAGCTCAAGCTCATGTGATCTCGGCTCGTTAAACAATCAAACAAAGCTCAAACGCAATTTTAAATTCGATACAAAATTCAAATCAAGCTCAAACAATATGTCGTTCAGTATCAAGTTCGATACAATATTCGATTTTTTTACATCCTTAAACGTAATAACTAACATCTATACTACATAAAAAACGATCAAAGCCATGTCATGATACACCATTTTTTTTTTATTTTACCCTTAACATTTAGATCTTTCTATTTATATAGCTTTTTAACTCATTAATTCACTTCCCTCGTCATATTCAATTCATTAATAAAATTTACTCTTCACTTTTTATTTCATCTAATTGATCCTTTTATAATTGATAAAATAGTGTTAAAATATAATTTAGTACTACCTAATTTATATGCATTAAATAAAAACTCAGAAAGTTGTCTATATTGACTTTGTACATTTATTAAAAGAACAAGCAGACCATCTTTATTTTTTCAGATAAAAAGTTAGGTTCATATCCTAGAAGAATTTGTACGACCAAGTCACATGTCTCATTGGCAAAAACAAAGCTTGAATTGACAACGTAGTAGTAGAATTGTTTTTAAATCAACAATCAAATATTCCAAATCAAGATGCCTGGTGGCATGAAATGGGAATGCACGAATTACATTTTGAAAACTCAAATTCACATTTTTGAATTAATTTTTTTTTTAATATATTATTGGCTATGGAATTAAAATTTCCACCATTTGGGGCGGCCCTTCTCCTATATAGTCTTATAATAATAAATAATATAATTATAGAATCGGGCTCTGCCGCTCTGGACTGGGCCTACCATTTGGCGACGATCGACCCATTACTTACTTTGCATGTCGGACTACTCTACTCCTCTTTTTGATTTTTAGTTCTTGTCATTCAATAAATTAATCATTGTAGGAAATAAATTTTCTCTTTAGGCGACTCTGCACATTTTTTTTTTTATTTTAATTAACTATTCCATTTAGTAAAATTTATAGATTCTTCTATTTTGTCCGTCTATGCAACAAATAATCAGTATTTTTTTTTTAAGATTCAAATCCATCACAATTAATAGTCAAAGGTAAGTTTGGCCTAACCCAAATGAAGTAATTTTTATTGTTACTGATTATATTATAATGTGTTTGGTCATCTAAATCAAAGTGGCCTTTGAAAAATGGCTCGTGATTTTACTATGGAAGAAGGATGCATGAACCATTTGCGGACCCGTTTGTTTGGCGTTTGGAAAAGTAGTTTAGGAAAGTAGTGGAGGTTTGCGAAATAATCTCGATTTGCGAATGTTGTTTGTTTGGGTTTTGAGAGAGTCGTTTGAGAAATAAAATAGGTGTAAGTTTTTTTGGAAGAGTTAGGTTGTAGGTGTAAGATGTGTAAGACTTTATGTCAAATCATGTTTGTATGTGAGATAAATTGTGTAAGAGATATGTTACTTTATGTCAAATCAAAGTAGAGTTTGTATAGGTTTTATTTAGAGATAAGAAAATTGTTGTTAGTTTGACTTTTAAGAGAGTAGTTTGAAAAAATTAATGGATAAAAAATTTATTTAAGAAAGTAGAAAACATTTTTGTTTGGCATTTCCCAAAAACAATTTTTTTTTGAAAAACACCAAACAAACAGGCCCAATAAATTTATTATTAGAATAAAAAAGAAAAGTAAAGGCAAGCCAAAAATCTCATGTCATATTGTCATGGATATGCACTCTGCCGACTGTGAAAAAGTGCAATCATCATTTTCTTTTTTTTAACCTTAACAGAGAGAGATTAAAGAAACAGAAACAAACAAAACAACTCCAACTGAAATTATTGAATCTCTCTCTCTCTTTTCATCAATGGCAAATTTCATAATTTACATAGTGGTATTAAAAAACACACTCTTTCTCTCTATGCAAGTACACACACTCATTTATAATACTCATCTATAATAATTCAAGATCCAGCTTTTCCCCTGTAACCTGCATGTGTTTTTTCCCTATTTCTTTTCTTTTTCTTCTCTCTCTCTCTCTCTCTTCGAAGAATCCTAGGTTGTTTATATTTCAAATACTCCTTCAGCCCTTCAAAACATTAATCACTTTCTCTCTTAAAAGTTCAAACACTCACATGCAGTAGTTACAATTTAAGTTTACATACATAATATACAAGTAATCTTTTGGGTGTGCTAATTTTGGGGATTATAGTTTTCTATAATGGTGGGGTGTTAATAGATTTTTGCCTAATTTAGCTGAAATGTTTGGCATTGATTGATTATTCAAAGGGTTCTTTGCATCTTTTCAAAAAATTGTTCAAAGATTCCACCTTTCTACAAGTTATGCAGTAAAACAGAGGCAATCCTTTATCAGATCCCCAATTATAGCCTCCAAACAATTTTTTTTTTTTTTGATAAAGACCAAATCCCTTCAATTTCGAAACCCTATAGATTTTTTTTTGGATAATTTCTTTAAATTATCTTCACTTTAGACACAAAACTTGAAAAACCCAGAATGTGGAAGCAAATACTGAGTAAATTCCCTCGGAAATCTCATAAATCGGATAGAGATTCATCAAGAAACCATAACCTGGATCCCAATGAATCTTCTCCGGGTTTGGGCCGGGCCAATTCTGCAAACCCTGCTGTCAAACGGGCTTCGGCCGCAGTCTTTCCAGCCAGTGTGATTGCAGGTATTGAGCCATTGCTTGCTTTTAAGGATGTAACCAATTCTGAAAAGATGAATCTCTTCATAAGTAAGTCGAGTCTTTGCTGTGTAGTATTTGATTTCACTGATCCTATAAAGAATATTCAAGAAAAGGAGCTTAAACGAGCCACATTACTCGAACTTCTTGATTTCGTATCACAGAACCCCCCGAAATTCTCAGAGCCTGCAGTTTTAGCATCTTGTAAAATGTGTTCTATCAATTTGTTCCGTGTTTTCCCACCTAATTATCGGTCAAGTAACACGAGTTCAGGTGAACATGATAATGATGACGAGCCCACATTTGATCCTGCTTGGTCTCACTTGCAGATAGTGTACGATTTCCTACTTAAATTTGTGACCTCGTCTTCTTTAGAAGCGAAGGTCGCAAAGAAGTATATAGATAATTCATTTATATTGAAAATTATTGACTTGTTTGATTCCGAGGATCCCAGAGAAAGGGATTGCTTGAAAGCAATTCTGCATAGGATTTATGGGAAGTTTATGATTCATCGACCATTTATACGGAACACTGTAAGCAATGTGTTCCATAGGTTCGTGTTTGAGACAGAGAAGCATAATGGGATTGCAGAGTTGTTGGAGATCTTTGGGAGTGTGATTACGGGGTTTGCTTTGCCTTTGAAAGACGAGCATAGGATATTCCTTTGGAAGGCGTTGATTCCTCTGCACAAGCCGAAGTCGTTGGGGATTTACTTTCAGCAGCTTTCGTATTGCGTGACTCAGTTTATTGAGAAGGAGCCAAAGTTGGCTACTACAGTGGTTAAAGGGATTTTGAAATATTGGCCGATTACAAATAGCCAGAAGGAGGTTATGTTTTTGGGAGAACTTGAGGAGATTCTTGAAGTAATTAACATGGCCGAGTTTCAAGAAGTCATGGTCCCGTTATTTTGGCGCCTCAGAAAATGTATTAATAGCTATCATTTTCAGGTAATTTTTCTTAACTTTTGAAATTCATTTGTTAGCTTATTTGACACTTTCTGTGCATTAATGTTGTTTATTATCCATAGAATATCTACGGTTACTAAGAAGTGTACGATTGGTGAAGGGATAGACATAGCTCTCCTATATGGGCTTTCTTGACGATATTATTTAGTAATAGTCATTTTTATGAAGGAAATGAGGGTAAATTGGCTTGAGTTCATACTTGTAATTCCTTGTTATGCGACTTGGAGGAGGTGAGCTAAAATTTGTATCTTTTCGTGTGCTCTATCTATACTGCCTTGTTTTGGTGCCTTAAAACGAAACTTGACTTTTTTATGAAGTGGGATTTAAAGGAGACATGAATGATTATGTTTTTGTGAATCACTTTGTCTACTCGCTTTAATAAATCGTATTCTTATTTTATTTCCTTTTTACAACGTTGTTGATCAATCCTGTCTTTTGTCTGCTTTTCTTCTCCTAGTAGCTTCATTATCGAGTAAACCTTGTCTTTGAATTGAGGATTATGGCTGCCTTCCATATTCATCTATTCTCTCAAGTCTTTTAAACCAATAAATTACTTTAACTATGATCTAATTCTGATACTATGATCTCCTTTACCATTGCAGGTAGCAGAAAGGGCTTTGTTCCTTTGGAACAATGATCAATTTATGAAACTAGTTGCTCATAACCGGCAAGTCATACTGCCAATAGTATTTCCAGCTCTGGAAGTCAATGCACAAAACCACTGGAACCAGGCAGTTCTGAACTTAACCGTAAATGTAAAGAAGACACTCGTAGAAATGGATGATGCTCTGATCTCCGCTTGCATTTCCAATTACCAAAAGGAACAAAAAACAATAAACATGGCAGTTGAGAAACGGAAGGAAGTTTGGGAGCGGTTGGAAAATGCTGCCACTGTGGAGTCAATAGCTCGAAACACAGCTATTCTGGTAACTCATTGACCATCCTCGATGTAACGCTAAGAGCCGTTTGTCATGGTGATGGCTCGAAGTCTTTTTCTCGTTCGGTTTGGACTTGTTTTGATTTTGGGAAATCAGACTTGACCAGATTCTTATGGCTGTTTCTTTTGGATGATCCAAATAAATGACAGCCTGTTGTTGTTACAAAATGTAATCTGCTTCTGTTTAAATATGTTATCTTCCCCAGAAAAAAGCATGAGAAGGGTTTCCTGGTGGATAAGAATCTAACATCTTCCCTCTTTTTTTTTTTTTTTCTTAATTACTGTCTTATGATTATTCTTCATGTATCATTTGTAAGTTGACTGATAGGTTCTCTCTCTCTCTCTCTCTCTCTGAGAATGTGTGTGTCTATTTGAAAATAGGACATGTTTAAATTGATTTTAGATCGTTGTGTTGTCTTATTATATGATGATGAGTTGGTATAACATCTTTATAGTGGCTAATCACGAGGTATTGAATAATTTTTTTAAACAAGTTTCATGTGATTATTAGACTATTTTTTTCTCAATGGGGTTTCTGGGCTTAAAAGGAAAAAAACCTGGGGAACATTATCTAAATCATCAATACGCTTCTACACGTAATAATCATTAGTTTCATTGTAAACTTTTTTTTTCCGGAACTTACTAAATGCAGCAGTTATATCATATTCAGTTTTAAGATATGTAATACCAAGCACTTTGTTATACTGGACCTAAAATTTTCTCATAAAGGAATTCAAATCTTGAGGATTGTTTAATGTATTTAACTCGTGTGCTCCACATTTTCTTTTAGACTTAAATTTAACTAACAAAATAATTTTCCATTTTGACATCATTTAAAAGAATCAAACCATTAAAGGCATTTCCATACAAGAATCAGATTTCTATTTTTCCTTTTTTTTTTATTCATTAGCAGAATGATAAGTTCAAGTTCAATCTTCAGTATTTTTACAGAAACTACAAGAACCGGCTATCAAGAAGTTAGCTCCTTTTAAATGAGTTACCACAAACCAATAAGCTATTACAAATAAAGCTCGAAAGCACTTATTCATTCCAACAAATGACAACAAGCTAGTATAAACTTGCTGTTACGTCTTTGCATTAAACAAACAGCCTGGAAGCACCAGAACTGATTACAACAATACAACAATGGTGGTGAGGGGTTTCAAGATGAATAAATAAAGAATGATAACACATCCATTACCGTTTAGTTATCTACTGGTGTCTGGTGTTGTTCGTCTCCAGAGTAGAAGTCAGTTGTTGATTTAATGAATGTCCGATTGTTATTTCAAACCATCTGTTATGCTTCGAAAATTGATTGAACTGGTTTTAATGAACGGAGAGTTGAGACACACTTGAACTGCCATCAAAGAAACAATATTAGTGCAATCCACAGATAGCTTATCAATCAATGCTTTTAATCCATGGAAAAGTTCAGTTGTTCCTAAGAAGCAAAAAATTAAGTTGAAGGTGGGATAAGATGTAATAAGAGCTCTTAAATCTTACCTTAGATTGCTTATATTTGTCGCGAATGGCATTAAGCATGCTGTCTTTTGTATTTAGCTGTAAGTCCTGCAATTCTACCACTGTGCTTTTTAGCTCAGATGTCTTGTAACTTGTATAGTGCTCCAGAGTTGGATTCTGCAAAGAAGTATGTTATTGTTGTAATTACTAGTTACATTAATGATCAATAGGGTCAAGAGGCATAAGAAAGCCTACCCATGGATGGTTCGACTGATCGAGTGTCCATCGGGCTAATAATACAGCAGAGGCAGCAACCAGTGATGGGAGAAATTTCAGGAAGCTGTACTCAGTTAGAGTTAATTCTGCTAAATAGTTTGCCAAGAATTCCAGCTCAACTGAAGGAACCTGGAAATGAAGTAATTGGTCTAGTCAAAATAGCTTCATTATACGAAAAAAGATAAGTGCAAACATGGTTTCGTCTACCTTATAAGAAGCTTGAGCTGCTTGAATGAACCTCCTATAAGCAACAATGGAATGGAGAAAAGTTATGAGATACTGAATTTAGCAACATAACAATGAATAAAGATTGATATTGTGGAGTTGAGATACGCCAGCTACCTAAGGAACTTCTTTGTGGTTGGAACAGACAATTGAAATGCCAAAAGGTTCAAAACACGACTTTCCATTCTCACAACCTGTCACGTCCCACAAGTCTGTCAGTAAAATGACAACTTCTCTTGATCGAGAGCACAAATGAATTAAAAGAATTTGAATGAGGATAATGTTAATCGAGTGTAGACCAACATTTATGAAAAAAGAATATGGGGTGAGCATTATCATCCTTATAATAAGGGAAGGGCAACCACAAAAACATAATATGGAGCTGAAATATAAAGAGAATCTTCAATCTGAGATACTCCAAAGCTGATAGTAAACTGGAATATGATGGAAATGGTCATTCAAAAAAGACAAGGGTGTACCTCTTCTCTTGAGTAAGTGTTGTCTGTGATAAAACAAAATTCTTCCACACGAGGTGCACAAATTTCTTCGTATTTCCTTTAGAGCACAAACCAGCAGGATAGAAATAAGAAAAGGTTAGTGCTGCTATACAGGAAAGAACTACAATGACATTTACAGGTTAAACATCACATCAGAATCCCGTGTTATGTTCACATATTATTCAACTTTTCTACCATCTTAGAATTCTAGAATTAATGAGTAAACAAATAACTGATAAGAAAATAATTGGTACAGTGATATGCATGATTTCTGTGTTAATTTAAAATGATACTAAAAATTTAAAATTAGTTGTGCGCAGCAAAAACCACATGTAAATCTAGCATCCTGTTTGATTCTCTACTTCTGTACACAAATTATAGAGAATAACTTACGAAGCAATTAGCATGCAGGTTACTCCAAGAAGTTGCAACTTTTGCTTCTCAATATAATTCTCAGATAGGAATCTGTCTATTAGATTTACAGTCAGGTAGAGTGTATCGGGGACCAGTCTATATTCTTCAGAAACCTGAAAAATAGGCAATGCACATGAAACGAATCTATAGGCCAGTGCTAGGAGATAAAAGAAAACACCGGAAGAATGAAATAAAGGCCATGGTCTTGTTTTTAGCAAACTGATAAACAACATGTTAGTTTTTTCACAGCAATGCTAGTTCAGATGAACACCAAATGCAAATTGCAAATTGAAAAGGAACATGAAAGTCAAATAGATCTGAAAAAGAGTACTGAATGTTTCCTACAAACAAAAGACTGCAATTCAAGAGAAATTCTGACAACATTGAATTGAGCTAACCAACCTCAACAAGCCAGTCAATCAGAATACCCCTCATTCCCTGAGTGATGTCCCGCTGCAGCCTTTCCATATAATCAAATAAAGGCCTTCGGTCAAACTGAGAGAAGATCAAAATTCACGAGTCAGTGAGAAGAAAAAGGGTTATATGCTAAAATAGAAGCTCCTTTAGTTAATCAAGAGAAATAGGGAAAATATCTTTAACAACCTTGCGCTGTCTGCAGCGATAAAGAATATTTAGTTCCTTCCAATCCAAGTAAAAGAATTGATAATGCAATGCTATCATTATATTACATTTCAGCATTGAGAAACTGGTGAAAGGAAAAACACTCTAGGATTCTGATATAATTATATGACAAGCTTGAAGCTTCACATAATTCAAATCATAGCAGCAAAAACCAAGCATGAAAGATTAGATAATTAATTAAAATGCAGCAGCCTTACAAACCTGTATCGCATGCAAACTAGAATATATATCAGCTGCATACAGGCTACACATCTTGGGATCCCAATGTTCTGTATCTATATCGGTAATGCCCCTATCCTCCAAATTTTCTTGTTTCTTGCAAAACGTGTGATCTTCAGTACGATCTGCCAAACATTGTTAAAAGAGAAATCAGCTAATTTCTTCTGAAACATTCCTTAAGTCAATTTAAAACGGTAATAGTTTTCCTGAGACTTCATGACATTTTATGAAATAGCAAAGACAAGGGTAAGTCCCAGCTTGTAGTACACATTTTTATTTGAACACAAGTCACATTATACTAAGTTAATACTATTATGGTTGATGTATTGATATCATTTGAAAAGAGAAGACTGATCAAATCAATATTATGAATTGCGGATGATCAATCATCAATTTTTTTCCTTCCATCAGAAATACATCAGGAATTTGAATGAGGGTCACTTAGAGAAACAATCAAGCTAAACATAATAGAAACTTTTCATCGATTAAAATGAGAGTAGAACAAAGTGATCAGTACAAAAGAACTGGGCAAGGTATAGTTCTTTCACTGTTATACACTAAATCAAATGACTTGGACAATAGGTGCCAACTTATTGGTTTCCTGAATGATGAATCATATAGGTAGGAGATTTACTGTATACAAGAAAATGCTATATTGGCATATCACTAGACTCGAATAATTTCCTGACAGGTATAACATATTTTTTTTACATTGTAAGAATTCCTAGGCAGTCTTACTGTATCGAACTATGTTCACCATGGTGACAGGAATCAAACTTGCATCATTATCAATCACAAACATGATGCTATGTCTGCATAGGGTAATCAGTAACATATAGAATTCCACATGTTTTATTTCTGAAAAAGCTTAATACAAAATCTAACCTCTAGTGCATGGACTTAGCAGTCGAATGTGCCTATTATAATTTATCTTCTTAGGAATCCGACCTGCTGGACCTGATACTTTTGTGCTTATAAATTCAGTTGGTTCATTCGTAAAGTTCACTGTGGAACCAACTTCTTTTGATTCCTCCACCTTTGCTTTGACCATTCCTTCCATGGAGTTTCCAGTTTTATCCCCTGGAACCTGAGACTGTATAGCAACAGAAGCAGGCTCCACTTTTACCTTTTTCCTTATGTAGCCTTTTCTATCCTGCTTGATAGGCTGACAACCAGCAATTTCCTGCAAATAAAGAAAATGTAGCTCAAATTTTCAGTCTAAAGACTGCACTTCACACATGGGATAGTAATATCTTAATGCGAAAAATTGACTGAATATTGGATATACCCATTATAAAATACATGAGAAATTGTGGAATCAAGAAAGACAAGAGCTTGAACTTGCAATTAGATAACTAATTTAACATTTTTTCCAAATGAATGATGATAACAGACTTACCTGATCTCTGGCTGCATTGATGCAGTTTAAGTACAAGTTATCACAACCTATGTTAGTTACATCCTTAAGAACCGCCCTTTTCTTACGTTGAGGACAAGCAGATGAATTTGCTCCAGGTTTATTGTTATCTGATGCGGCTCTTTTCGAGTTTGCTCTCAAAACCCTTTTGTCATCCTGTTTTTCTATAGGATGTAAAGGTGGCAATCCTCTTGATGAGCTTAAGGCTTTTGCCCGTGCTCGTGTGATTCGCACAGTGGCTTCACTGAGGTTGGATGATCTATTCTCGTCATTCATAACTGCATGCCTCATTGGATGACAGTTCACAAAACCAAACTATATACCTTCACCATTTCTGCAAGTATAGCATGAATGCAACGTTTCAACCAGCCATATCTAGTATATTATAAAACAGCATAGTGTACATAAGAATCCAAATATTATAATAACACATTCCTACTACCCGAAGCTACTAAAGCCACAGCCTAGACTGAGCCCTATGTCAAGAAACATAAGATTGAAATCAAACAACATGGAGATGGACAATGTAGAAACCCCGACATAATTTTCAAAGACTATTATGCAAGAAAACCTCAGAATAAATCTTAGTTGACTTGAAACAATGATCTTGGCTCTTGTAAGCCTTTTATATGACAGATGTTTAGCACTTTAGAGCTTAATCTTGGACTTCCATATTTTGAGGTTCAATAAGATAGGATCCCTCACACCAGAGTTCATTGGTCAACCAAAACATCATTGGAAAGGAAAACGAAGTAAACTTTTTAATTCTTATTTTATTCTGGTTCAAAATGAGACATGTTAATTACCAACCCTTGAGCATCTTCACTCTAAAACATTAAAACACGAGAAGCAAGAAAATCACCTGCATTGTTTCCGAATATGCTATTTGAGTGTTAAACAAGCAAAAAATCATCCTCATAACCAAATAGAGTGGAGAAGTAGAGTTCAGCACCTGCAACACATTTAATCCTATTAGATAGTATTCTGAGGATGATATTATGATAATACAAGAAAACTACCATAGTTCAAATGCATTTAGTCCAAAATTAGTTTTAAAAGCAAACTACACTTGTTATGATTTGATTTTGCGCCCATCTTGAATCGACACATGAGACAAGCAATGAGACAACAAAATGCAAATTCATTAGCTCAAAATCAACAATTTCTCTGGAGAACAGTTCAAAATTAATTAATTAAATGCTTCAGGTTTGGAATTAGAAATGCTTCCATCCAAAATTCAAATGCATTTTTACCAATTCCATTTCCATGAGCTCAATTTTATAGATCCACGAGGTATAAAAATCATTTCCATTTAGATTAACCTACAAGAAAAACTTGATGTTTTTTTCTTAAAACCATTTTTTCACTAGCAAAATATCCAACAACTTTTATTTTTTTTTAAAAAAAAAAAGAGTATCTGCAAGCTGCATTACAAAAAGAAAAAGCAAAAAGCTTCAAAAATCAATGACAAAAGTTAAAAATAAAATAAAGTCAAATTAAAAGCTAAACCCCAGCTCAGCTTCACAGATCTATCGAAATATCCTAAAATTTCAAAACAAGGTTCGAAATAAGACCAAAAATCTTCCAAAAAAAATGATAATTCAAAATATATAACATTAAAACATCAAAAATATATCTAGGAATGTGCAGATTCATTAAAAAGGAGCTGAGCTCACTCTGCATCTACATCAACAGCTCCGATAGCAGAGCTAGGGTTTCTGATATACACAGACCGATCGTCCTTCAAATAAATAGATACGATATATATATATATAAACACACTATACACTGTGTGTATTTTTTAGAGTGAGTGAGAGTGTGAGTAGGAATTGTGTGTATTGTTTATATACAGAGTGAGGAGCGTGAGAGCGGGATAAAGACACATTTCAAAAAAGTTCTATAGAATTACAAAAATTAAATCCCTCTATCTCCACACCTGATTTTTCTACTTCCAGATTTTGCCCTTTAATTTATTTACCTTTCTAATTTCTCTGCCCACGTGTCTTAACGCTATCGGGTCAAGTGGGATTTCCTGAATTTTCTTAACAACGAAAACAGAAAAGGAAATTACAAGAAGGGGAACAATTACAAATTGAAAAGGGAAAATGATGAAACATGTTAATAATCGGACTGTTTAAGGAGAGTTTTAGTTTTAATTTAAATTTCAATAAAACAACTGGAAAGAAATTTAAAATGGTACTGATGTATTTTCTTTTCTTTTTATATAGAAAAAAAAAGGTGTACTTTGACTTGAATATGATTATGTGAAAATAATATTTAGTATGTATTGATTTATTTTATGTGTTGAATAATAAATGAAAAGGTTGACTTGGATTGAATATGGGTTTAGTGGGAATTATTGTATTTTTTGTGATAGGTTTCTTACTTTTGTTAAGTTATAATTGCTTTACATTTTTAGAGGTATTGATTTGGGAGTTCTTTTTTGAATTGATCCTTCTTTTCTGGGGTTAATTTTGCTAAATATGGTCTAAGATTGTCGTTGATTTTGATTATTGTTAGATTTTTCTATGATCCTTACATTTTTTTGAAATTTGAAAGGTTTCAGTTTGTTTGGCTTATTGACATTTTTCTATTTTTTTATGTCCCAGAAGAATCTAATAGCTAATACAAAAGAAAATTGCTAATACAAATAAAAAATTACAAAATCAATTTTGAAGACAAATACGATCTTCTAATGTCGAATCCATGACAAGTATTTAATTTGATTGAGTTGCAAGTACAAGTCTCAGATATTTATCTTAAGAAATCTCGTATATCAAGTTCATTAGTTTTTCTACTTTGAACTATAATAGGTCTAAGATATTTACTTTAAGAAATTTTGTGAATGAAATGGAGTAGATTTCTTAGTTTTAAATTGTAATTTACTTAAAAAATCAACTACATCAATCATTATATATATTATATAAAAAAAAATCATATTATATGTTACAAAGTTACCTTGAGAAACTTTGTAAAGTAACTTGACTAGTGATTAATTTAAAGGTGCAACAAATCTCGAATATTATATTTACTATAAATAAAATCGAATACCAACTTGATTAATTTAAAATTACAATTACATGTCTCTAATATTTATCTGAGTGGGTAACATGACCCATTTATATAGGACATTTGAATTCAAACGAAATTGGAGTTTTGTTATTTCTCTCTAATGCTAACACTACATTGTATTATTTAGAATCTAAAATCTTTATAAAAATTCATAATATAACAACTTCAATAGGCTAGTTGAAAAAATTCACGAGTTTTTTTAGGTTAAATTATATAGTTCATAAGACAAAAAAGGAAAGAAAGAGGACATCTGTAGTATAAAAATCTCATTGTAGGAGTACACCCTAGATATTGCCCTCATAAACCTTGTAGTATAGTATATATGATTTCAGTTATTACTATCACATAAAAAAAAAAAAAAAAAAAAAGAAAGAAAGAAAGAAAGGTAGTACATCTGTCTATTTGATCGTAATATATTTTTATTAATTTTAATTTTGAAAATGTCATAATGTTAGCCTAAACAATTGTTACAAAAATTAAAATAATGAATTATATTTATTGTGATGAAATATTAAAATAACTTACATAGTAGTATTTAAAAAAAAAAATTGAAACCTCTACTTGGCATGCAACACGTAAAGGAGTAGAATTTGAAAAACCAAATAAATAATGGGGTTTATTTTTGGATAGCTTAAAAACGGGGAAATTCTTCGAGATCTACGAAATAACTAATTCCACTAACTTGAGGTGACCTTTCTTCTTTAACACAGTTTGACCAAACAAGTCACTGTCTCTTTACAAAACACAATAATTATAATTAATAATTATTAAAGTATATTTAGGGTGTGTTTGCAAACTCTACCAAATAATTTGTAGATGAAGCTTTTAAATTAAGTTCAATAAATCAGAAGCTCTTCAAGAGAAACTTAAAATAACTTATGAACTTAAAATAACTTATTTTGAAAGAAGTTGAAATTTAAGCTAATTTTTCTAACACCAAATTATTACGCTCAAGATCAAAGAAACTAGTAAATTATTTGTTGAAGAATTTGCAAACACACCCTTATAACATTTCATTTAATTCCTCCTGCTGTAGCAATGAAGATTTGTTTTTATTGGGGAGAGTAGATTAGGGCAAGGCAGTAATATTAATTTCCTGGTCCATGTCTGACAACATAGCATGTTCTATGCATAAACTTGTCTTAGATCTATATATATATATATTACATTACAACATTAATTTATTTGGTAAAGCTGCAGTCCTGGTTGACTGGAACATGGAACAATTCAAATTTTTTGGTTGTTACAAGATCAGTCCCTTTCTTTTGGTTGTTTTATTTTTCCCCCTTGGTTATGGAATTGGATGAATCCAAATTCCAAAAACATCCAATTCCAAAATACTTGACATGTTTTCATATTAAGATTTTCTTTTATAAAAATAAAATAATTACTCCATAAAAAAAATTAAGAATCTAGTAAGATTACAAATCAAAAAATTACATATTCTTTTAAGCATATGCTTCGATCGATCAATGATCACTAAAAAATAATTCAAAACTTAGGTATTGAAAAGACATACATTACACTATTCTACAAATATTCCTTCAACAGAGTCACCACATATTGGGGAAACAATCCCAATTACGTATTCCTCAGAAAATCTCATGTCCCATTTTTGCCAAAGCATTCACATATACATTGTCACTTCTCTCAGCGTGGGCATTATGACTATCTTACATAATTTCGAAAAGTCTTCTTCAATCTTACATAATACCTCAAAGTGGATTAGGCTTATACCCGCCTCATATATAGGTTTCAACATCACTTCTAGGTCAACTTCCAACTCAATCATTTGCTTTTTCCCAAGCCAACATAAGGCCCTCTCTCATTGTTACAAGCTCCGCCATAATGATGGATCATGGAAACATTAGGCCATCTCCAATGGTGGGGGGCTCAAGGCTCCGGAGCCCAGGGGCTGCCCCTAGCCCTGTATGGTCATCTCCAATGGCAGGGCTCCGAAATTGATTTAATTGCATTTTCAACTCTTGCCCACTCTCACTTATAATTATAGTTTTAATTTTGTTTTCAGTATTAATATTAATAATACTAATAACTATTTTAATAATATCCATGCGACGGAGTAAAGGTGGAAAATTCAGTACCAAGAAAATAAACTTTTGATAACTATATGATTCGTCATGAAGCAATACGTTCCAAAGAAACCAACCGTAGACTTTATAAAGACTTAATAGCTAGACCACGTGTATGCAAAATACGGTTAATAATTAATGTAATTGTTTGAATTTACTTATCTTGTTAATTTTCGTATATATTTAAATATTTCTTAATTTAAGTATTAATTTAAATTGTTTGTATAAGTGTTTAATTATATTTTTAACTAATTCGGTATTTTTAAAAATATATAGCAACCACCAATATTGTAATTAAATGATTAAATTTTTAATTACAATAAAAGAAATTAAAAAAAAATGTTGAATTTAATTATTAATGATTTGTCCATAAAAAAATTTAATTACAATGCTAATTATTTATTAATGATTTTAATTTAAAGAAATTTAAATTTTAATTAAAAATTGGTGGCTACATATATTTATTAAATATTAGTAAATATATAATAAATATACTAACAAATTTTATTAAATAATTAAGTTCTACAAATTTAATTTAAATTAGGGGAAAATTTTAATTTTATATATTTATTTAAATAATTAATTTTTTCCTATTTAAAAACATAAAAAAAACAACTTAAATTAAGAAATTAAAAAAAAAGGATACCTAAAATTCGTTAGAACTCCAACCAATGACCATTGGCGTCCCTCCGCTATATGTAACTTAGTATTTATAAAAGCATTTTTATCAATTTTCAGTTTATAAAGTCGAATTCTCTAACGATAAATGTTATTTAAGCTTATATAATCTGCACAACAAATCGAGCCAACAAACCTTCATCGAATTAACTAGAACTGAACAACATAGGTTTAATGTCGTGTCTTGTTATTCGTTCTCCGTCAAATTAAACTTTGAGAGCACCACCAGAAGGACCGCTATCTTTTCCGCCACAAACAGCCACCGGCAATTTCTACTCAAAACCCTAATGAACACCAGACGCGCGGCTTTCACAGCCGCCACTACCGCCGTTCACCGCCGCAGACCCCCCTCAACCCACCCAATTTTCTCAATCCCCATACCTCCCCTCCCAAAAGAAAACCCACCACCAATACCTCCGACTTCTCAAAATCCTAATTTCACTCGCATTTCCCACCTCCTCTCCGATCCGGCTCTCAAACCCGGGCCTGAGCTAGAAGAAGCCCTAAACGTGGCCCAAATAAATCCAAGCTCCAATCTTTTACTCGAAATCTTCAACCACTTCGACTCTTCTCCAAAACCCCTGTTCACGCTCTTCAATTGGTCTCAGAAGCAGCCCAATTACGAATTCTCACTTCCTGTTTTCAATGCTATGGTTAATTCTCTTTGCAGAGCCCGTGAATTCGATTCTGCTTGGACTCTAATTTTTGATCAAATTTACGGAGGTGCCACCAAGAGCCTCAACTTGGATACTTTTGTTATCATGATTAGGAGATATGCGCGCGCAGGTATTAATTATCACGGTGTATTAGACATCAAACTTCAAAACATGTGAATTGTTTACACTTCTCGTAGACTGGCATATGTTTTGTGATATGTAATTATACACATATCTTGTGATTGGTTTGATTTGACCAAACTAGGTCGGAGTATTATATGTGTTCTTTAACATGAGTGGACTTTTGTTTATTATTCATAGTAGTATAATGTATTGATATTTTGCATTCAATTATTAATTTGTATACAACTGCATTTTTATTTGTTTGACTACTTGGTATATAATGATTTATAACATGGAGTTTGCAATAGGATGTTGCTGCACATTTTCTGCCTTCTCATGCTCAAACTTCACTTAGAATTTGGCTATATGGTTTTAATGTTTGTTCCCTGACTCTGCAAATGGACACACAGGTCTACCCTTGGAAGCCATTCGCACATTTGATTATGCATCTAGTTTGAATATCTCTTATGATTGTGATTCCACAAAGAATCTGTTTGAGATTCTATTAGACTCTTTATGCAAAGAGGGACATGTTAGGATAGCCTCTGAGTATTTTGATAAGTATAGGGCAAAGGATCCAAGCTGGTCACCATCTATCCGGATATATAATATACTTCTAAATGGGTGGTTTCGATCACGAAAGCTAAAAAATGCTGAGAAACTTTGGGTTCAGATGAAAAAGGAGGACATAAAACCAACTGTTATAACTTATGGGACACTTATTGAAGGACTATGTCGAATGCGTCGTCCTGAAATGGCAATGGAGTTAGTTAATGAAATGAAAAGCAAAGGAGTTGAACCTAATACAATTGTATATAATCCAATAATAGATGCACTAGGAGAAGCTGGTAGGTTTAAAGAGGCATTGGGCATGCTGGAAAGATTTTCGATTTTAGAATCGGGTCCTACTATTTCTACCTATAATTCGCTGGTTAAGGGTTTTTGCAAGGCAGGGGATATAGTAGAGGCTTGCAAGATCCTCAAAATGATGATGGCTAGTAAATGTTTACCGACTACTACAACTTATAGTTATTTCTTCAAGTACTTTGCAAAGGTAGGGGAGAGTGAGGTGGGTTTGAACCTTTATACTAAATTGATTCGATCTGGTTATGAAGCTGATAGGCTAACATATCATTTGCTGGTGAAAATGTTGTGCAATGAGGGAAAGTTGGATCTTACATTGCAAATTATCAAGGAGATGAGAGCAAAGGGATTAGATTTGGACTTGGCTGCAAGTACTATGCTGATCCACTTACTATGCAAAATGCTTCGATATGACGAGGCTTTTTCTGAGTTTGAGGATATGTTTCGTAGAGGCATTGTTCCTCAGCATCTCACATATCAGAGAATGACAGAGGAATTGGAGAAACGAGGAATGAATGAAATGTCACGGAAAATGCATGATCTAATGGCATCGGTCCCTCATTCAACAAAGCTGCCTGATACGTGTAGGAGTTCGAAAACCGTTTCACTTGAAAGAAAAAAAACCATAATACAGAGAGCTGAGACAATGTCTGATATGTTAAAGACGTGTAAAAGCTCCAGGGAGCTTGTCAAGCGCAGAAGTCAATCTGAGAAACTAAAGTTAGTTTCCACGGAAAAGCCAACATGAGGTAAAGCATATAGTTGGATATAGCCATCATATATGATGAAAACACTCAACAGTTATCTTGATTAGTGCCAAATTCATGTAGATAATTTTGTTATTGGGTGCATGGTTTTTGTGGGAGGTCATTGATTCACTATTCTATTATGCCCGCAGATGAGTCAGAGTACAGATGTGGTTATGCTTGATATGAAAGAAGTTCAGCCTTTTCTTTTATGGGATAAGCACTTAAAATTCTGGTATTTTGATCAACTTGAACTGTGTTATAGCAGAAAAAATGATATACTCAAATGAGCTCAAGTCAAAGAGAAATGGGATTTGAAAAGGAAGACGCCATGTCACCACAGCCTGGACGATATGCAGGTGAATTTTCCCACAAATTATTGACTTCTACCATTCTCTTCTTGGCAATCTGATTTAATGTAGTCTTAATAGTAGTAGATAAATTGAGATCTCATTCTTCTGCTTATAGTCAACTTCTTGTTGGGCCAGTGCAAGAACTCGGACATTTCAGCTTACCGTGGAGGCCTTCCTTTACCATTGTTTCGGAATATGCTTCTACTTAGAATTTCATCATGATTCAAACTCAAGAATAGATTATTCCTCCTGTAAAGAGGCAACACGCTAACTCACGATAGCTTTTGGTGATTGTATAAAAATGTGCTTCCCAATATGAATATGAAATTATTCTATGAAATGCAAGGGTGGAACCGAAGAAAGTGAACTCATTAGATTTGTATATGCACCTATTATAGATGTAACATTGATGTATTTCTTTACTCCAACAGCTTATGAAAACTTGTTCAGGTCCTTATCAATTCTGGGCTAATTGAAGATAGGTTACACTTTTAAGCAAAGATGAACAAATTTGGGTAAATGTTATGTAAGCTGGGAATGGATGCACTGCTGTTATTTGATTAATAATAATATTATGCTGTTCTTACAATACATGGTTGCTACTTAATGGTCCTCCTATGTCTCAACTTTCCAATTTGCACGACTTTTAGTCCACAGGAATAAGAGGGGCTGGTATTGATTTAGTTATTTTATGTTTATAATTCTTCAAACATAAATTAAATGGTCCATAAAGTTGGAAGAATCTTTGAGCATAGATAATTAGATATTAATAATTTTTTTGAAAAAAAAAAACACGAAAGCCTATGTAAGAAAGCGACGGCCAAGTAATGGGGCAGAGGTTGAAAGAGAAAAGAGAGAGGGAGAGAGAGAGTGGTTGCACACATTTTCATACACACTATATAATGTTTCACTGTCTATCTCTCTCACACACGCTACTCATTTACTTTGTGAGAGAGAAAGAATCAATGCTCCGAAATTTGGAAATAATGTGTCTATTTCAGTGGATTCAATCTGTTGGGGTGTTGAATGAGCGACAAGTGTGTATGAGAGGATATTTTTTTGTCCTCTTATGCAAATATATTTATCTTCCAATCCTTATGGATATTTTGTTTTTTTTTTGTGCGAAATCACCCTGAAATTCCTTCCCACTTACCACTCCATATACCCAACAAAAAATCTTCCACAAGTTGAGTTAAATTGACTTGAGTTGAACCACCAAGTGTTGTAAAATCTTTGAGGGAGGATGGAGCAGCTTGGTGTTGTAAGTTCTATGGTAGTAGGCCCCCTTGGGGGCCAGGAGTATAAAGAGTGAACAAACCCTGACCAACTCAGGCACATCCCGCGATTTACTTCCGCACATTGCTGAGGGGCCAGTGATGGGTGGTCCAGGACTAAACCTGGGTTAACAAAAAAAAAAAAAAAAAAAAAAAAAAATATTGCGTTTTAGGCTTTTAGCCCCTAATGTGGACTTTTTGTGGTGGGTCGGATACTGAGTCCGAGAAAGTTAATCTATTATAAATAAATGTTATTTTTTATAATCCAGACGATTTTGACGAAATTACTATCATCTTTTAGATAGTCATTTGTACTTAAATAGTATAACAGAGATTGTGTACTTCGAACGAATTGAGATCATATAAATATTCGTTCTCCTATTGATAGCTAGTTTCAAATTTTATTTCTAGATATCTTGTCATAATAAAGACATTTTGTAACTAATTCAATGATTGCCTCTTACACGGTCGGGTTTTATGATCTAAAATACGCTATTAAGATGAAATGATATTTTTCCTATAACTTAAATTTATGAGATATGAGTTGGAGTCCTTAAGCCGAAGTTGTATAGACTTTTCTCGAATTTGGCAATATATTTATCAACATACTAAATTATGTCCGAATTAGGACTATCAACCCCGAAGTCTATCAAGTATCTAACTATTGTCTAAATTATAAGTTGTTTCTAGTTGAGAGTTATGTTGATTGCATAATACTTAAAATAATTGTGAATAGACTGGTGTGAATCAATGCATAATGATTATTTAACCACTATAATCTTCTAATCATTGATATTTTCACTAATGATATTAACCAATGAGACCTTCCTTTCACTTACTTTTCATTTGATGAGATTGCCATATTCTTTATTCTAAAAGACACTTGAGTTGTCCATGAATCTTAGTGAGTTAGATCTGGGGCGGATCCTACCCACCCGAATTAATACCTTACCATTCCTAAACCTCTTTTCCTCTCCACAAAACACACACTCACACGTCCTCTTCAATGTGCCTGTTCTTATGAAAGAACATAAACAGACCCATCATTATTTGTTCAACACAACACAACCCACTTATCAACTCCATATATATATATACATATTTATATATAGAGAGAAGAAAGTAGTAATTATTAAAGAAGAAAGCACATTTGTATCTGTATACGCCAGAACAAAACTTTTCCATTTTAATGCTCTATTTCCCACCTGAAAAGCTGCGCTTAATTTCTGTCTCATCTATATCCCTGTGATCTTTACCTTTCCTGAAACCCCTCAATTAATGCTTTGATTTTTTCTTTTCCAATTTGCTAAAGACTCTGGCTTTGAAAATGTTAAAAATACCACCTTTACTTCGAATGTAGTTTACATATATCTGTGTATATGTATGGCTCATGTTTACAGTAACAGTAAAAATAACAAAGCAAATGCTAATAATGTTAATGGTGGTGGTGAAAGTGAAGTAAAGCTCACTACTTTTCATGACTTTCTTGGTAAAAAGGATCAAGGCCCGGAATCTGTTCCGGCGGCTGCAGGCGGCGGCCGGCCTCCGCAAGAGGTGTTGCCGTCTAACACTTCTGATCTAGGCTCTGGTAAAAAGCAAACATGAAATTAATTTTTTGTTATTGTTTATTAGTTTGTTTATCTGAGTAGCTTTAGTTTTTCCCCTGTTCTGCACCTAAATGTGTAATTTTATATGCTGTGTGTAGTTTACTTGCAAGTTTATGCAGTTACCTTTTATATATTTTCAAATTTTAATGGGTACTTATGATTGTATTCATATTCGCTTACATTTATATGAATGCATTTGTGTAAATCTGTCCTTGAGCTCTTTAACTTATGTTACTCTCTTTTGGTGAATTGGTACTTTTTGCTTGCAGTGGAGTGGTTTCATGTGATGTCATTGATGGATTAGTTGGGTTTACTTGTACTATTGTGTATATATATGTAATGTATCATGTATGTATATATAAAAGCTGATATGAAGTTGCTGTATTTGTTGTCTCGACCTCTTTGTGTTTCTTTGGTGTTTGGGCAGTTATCTTTTACAAGTATTTATAGAAATGTTTGCTGATTACTATAACCATCAAACCTAAGAAGGCTAAAGGCGCAAAGTAAATTGCTTCCGGTTGTTCAATCATTTGATACACTGAGCCATTCTTCGATAAGTGATTGCTATGAGACAGACTCAATATAATTTGATCAAGTTTGAGACTGAACTTGATTGCACAAACGAATATCACTTAATGGCAATCCAATCCATTGTTGATGCTTGATAGATGCGTACTTGAGGGAATTGTGGTTTGATAATTTTCTCATCAAATTAATTATGCTAGAAAGACATGTCAGTGATCATTTGGAAGGAATACCGTTTTATGGATCAAGAGGGCCTGAAAGCAGGTACAGGTTCACAGGGAACAAGCGAAGTAATTCCGACACTTTTATGGCTTCATCAAGAGATAAATTTCCAATAGGGCAAGGCGATTCACAAGATAGCCCGCTTTTAACAAAGGTGTGTTCTTTTTTAAAAAGTAGTAGTGCAGTACACGTCTTCTTACTTTACTTCCATCGATGTCCACAATTTAAACTAATAATGTTCAAGCTCAGCTCCTACGATATTCAGGAGGAGAGCGATCTAGACGGCCAATCGATGAGGAAGCAGCATCGGTAGGTATGCATCAAACGAGGCCAATTTCAGGCTCGTTTCTTGGCCCTGCATTCCAATATCCTCCACGTGCTACCCCTCGTGGCTATCAAGCACCGTTAAATATATTCAAAGACGTAAATGTGGGCCCTTCTGTCATATCACAGACGGCTGCTGATGAAGGATCTAGAACTGGAATTAATGGAAGCACATTGAATAATATTATTTCCACAGCAGGTGCTAGACAACAGCCTTCTGGGGTGCTCATGCGAAGTGGTAAACAAAAGTCAGGCATTTCTGAACCAGAGTCTTCGCCTAACCTCAGGTTAATTAATTCATCTGTTTCATGTCTGACTCGATCGATCGAGTTAATCAAGCTTGATTTTTGCTTTCTTGGTTAAAAATTTATGCAGTGAGGTTGGAACAGAAACGAGTGGTCGTCAAATGACTATATTTTATGGTGGTCAAGCTCATGTTTTCGACAATGTTCATCCCAACAAGGTTTTTTTCTTTTCTTTTTCTTTGCATCTTTTTTTAATGATTCATAGATACAAAGAAAGAATATCCAAATTTCTGGAATGATTTTATGCTGAAGTAATTAAAAGGCTAGGTACTCTTTTGATATAATAATATCAGGTGGATGTTATAATGAGATTGGCTGGATCGAACGGAGGATCTTGGTCTACAACGTCTTATACGCCTAATTTTTCAGCAGCTAAGCCAGAAAACCGCATACCTTGTAGTGATGCTATTTTGAGGGATTTGCATTGCATGGGTGGCCATCCGACAAAGGTTTTTGGTCTAGCCTTATTGTTCCGAATCGCTCCATAATTTAAACTGTTTCGGTTCATTTATCTATCGTTTAATATCTGCATGCTAATAATTTCTTGAATATTATAGGCAAGGTGGCAACAGAACCAAAGATAAACGAACCGAGTTGTGAAAAGAATGGCTAATCGTACTCTGCATTATCAGCTACAGAGCTCAAATTAAATTATCTTCTTTCTCAGTATTCACTCGATTTATATTTCATCGTAGTTTAGGAAAGAAAATGGAACACGCGATTTTCTGAGTGAGAAAGAATGTCTTGATTAGTTTATCAAGTTAATGGATCAATTACATCAGGAAAGAGTTTATATAGGGAGGGTAACAATCTTTTTGTTTGATTGAATCTTGTTCTGGTAATGCTTTATCATCTATGTCTATATATTTTAACTCATTATGCTTTTAAATGTTTTGAATGCTTTCTAGAACTTGTTTGATTTCAAAGCGGTGTACATGAAAAATTATTAAGTCTGAATAACATCAATCGATTAACAACAAATTTTCAGTAAGTTAAAAAATAAAATTACAATTATGAGGACTTTTGTTTGTTGATATTAAGAAGTTTACTTATTTAATAATTATTAAATCAAGTTCTGATATAAATTAAAGTTAAATTTAAAATAATTAATATTGTTGTGGTTGGATAAATAAAAGTAGATTATATATGAAAAACATTTTATTTTACTCACCCTTGTTTACACGTTACTTTAGACGGTCAATGTATAGGACATGAGTCAGATCCGACTTTATTCTACTAGATCGGATTTAGGTTGTTGTATCCATATTTTGTTATGTGCTCTTGCCCAAATTTGATTTGGTTTCAATTTTTTTTTTTTATCCAACAACATATTAATTTTTAAAATGCTTACAATTTTTATTTTCATTAACATGTTTGTCAACGTCACATAATCATTCATTTTAATTATGTTCAAAACTTTCTTCGGAATCACTTAACTCCAGCAATGAATAGACCAAATATACCACTTGTTTCAATAATTTAAACATCTCCTGAAAAATAGTGATTTTGATATTATAATATTATATGGAATATCTCCCAAATACGGTTTGTGGGGATTGGGCCATTGCACTAGACATAATAAAACAATATTAATGTTACCTATTAAAATAAAATAATAGTTATAAATACATTCTTTTTTTCACTCATTATCCAATTGGATTGATTAGATTCATATACACTCCACGTGTATAAATATTCTGAATTGGAAAAACTTCATTAAATTCTTAATCAAAAAAATATTTATAATAAATAGTGCTTGTGAATTAAATCCATTTCATCTATCTATTGCCGCGATTTAATTTCACGAACGAAGTGGAGATGGGCTGTTACATATCAGACAAGAATTGTACATATGATAAGATCTGGGCTCAATTATTATATACAGTGTGTAACATATATCCCATGTGAATATTTGGATCAGATATTTTCGATTAAATTGATTGAAATCAATTATACCATTTTTTTTGGATCAGTTAAAATAAACAAGTTACAAGTACATAACCATTAAAATAAACAAGTTACAAGTACATAACCAAAAACTTCAACAAAATTAAAAGGCCTAAACCTGCCAACAACAATTTTGGTGAGACTAACCTCAAGAGTCAACGCACGAAAAGATGGATCGACCAAAACAGCAATGCGAAGAAGAAAGAATTTTTTTAAAGAATTTTCTAACCCCACCCAAGGGAGGATAACTACATATTGTTTAACTTATTGTCCATTCTCATATCTAGGGCTGTGCAAACGGTAAAAACCGAACCGTATCGAACCGATTTTCGGTATACCGGTACATTCGGTAATCTGAAAACCCGTATCGTTTGCCAAACCGAAAATTTCGGTTCGGTTCGGTAATTTACCGATTCGGTACGGTTCGGTATGATTCGGTACAAAAAAACCGAAAATTTGATTTTCTGAAAATTTTGGCTTTTTTTTTCGATTTGTTGGGCCTTAAGTGATGAATTATTGCTCAAGTGTTGTTCGGATTTATTCCATCAATCAAGTTGCATTGGATGATACTTAAATTGACAAGAAAATTTTGCTTTGTCATATGGCATCATAAAATGTGAGAATTGAAATCAATTAGATACCCACTTGAAGTCTGGCCTCTACAAAGTGCAAATTGTCCCACTTGTATTGTATTGGAAAACATCTCTCCCACTGACCCACTTAAAGAATGCTTGGCAAATACATATAACCATGAGGAACCAATTAAATAGGATCATACACTTTAAGAACTAATATCGTATTCATATTTGATTTGTTATATAAAACAAATAAAACTCAAAACAAATTAAATGTTGAAATAAATTTAATTGATTTTCAATCATCAAACAATGAAGAATCTTTCCTTTCCCGTAATAAAAGAGAGAATGAAATTAGGATCAGCTTTTAATTTTTACCCAAGTATAATTCAGAAATCGGATATTAAAAAAAAAAAAAAAAAAAAAATTCGGTATACCGGTTCGGTTCGGTAAACCGATCGGTATTACCGAAAACCGAAACATATGCTGGTTCGGTAATTGGCTCCGTACCGAATACCGAACCGAAATTACGTACCGAATTTTCGGTACCGGTTCGGTTCGACCGGTTTACCGAAAATTGCACAGCCCTACTCATATCACTATTTCTTAATTATATATACGCTATTTAATTGTCAATTTGTGCCGTGGAAAAAAAATTCTGTTTATCAACGGTAAAGACAAATCCACTCTGGCTTTATCAATTTTTCGATAAAGACAAGAGTAACATTTTTTTTGAAGAAATTTATCAAAAAATTAGCCATATCCCAAATCTCTTTGTCGTGTATTAAATCTAGAAATTAGGGTTGGAAAGATATTGAAAATCAGACGGGCCACTAAAAAATCATCAAGAACATGCATGAATATTACTAGTATAGAACTATAGATCAAGGTAAGCTATGGTTGGACAATTAGTTTTTGGTAATGAATCGAATCAGATTTATTTGATTATTATGTTTATATATTCAAATCAAATCTAACCTGCACAAGATTAATTTGAAATGTTGCATATGAATGGTGTAACTTTAGTAATTAGTAGAGAATGCAATCAAAATTTGATGCAAGTGGTAATTTATGGCGTATCTGATTTATAGTCGAAATCGATTCATTAATAAATAAAACTTAGATCCTACAATATTAAGCTATTTTGGTCAAGATATTTGTAACTCGAATATAGAGTTGACGTGTCCCTAATTGGACCGAGCAATTTGAAATTCAAGATGATATAATTTTTAATTTTTTTGGTTCATTGTAGAATTTTATGATCAAATAATGTTGTCTAGTTTGACTTTGACTATACAATGTTTTGGTTAATCATAGTGTTCTGAAATATATACAAGATTTTATAATAATGTTATTCAATTTGGTTTTAGTATACACTATACAGTATAATTTTAAAAAGATTATGAAAATCTCATACAAGATTTTCTGTCATGTTTTTTTTTTCTTTCATATTAGTGTCGCGACAAGCTATTGCATATATTGATATATAGAAGTACTAAATCATGTTCTATAAAATATTAACGTGACAAGTGTGACAACTCGAATTTATTTTTGAATTAAATGTTTTTAAAATCATGACTAGGTGGTTGTATTAAATTCAAAAAATGGGATGCAAGTTAATATTCCCCTAAACGTGTGTCATATGACACCCTATGAAAATTCCAAAATCAGTCGAAGACAACGCAAAGTCCATAGAGCCGCCCATCATCCACATCTTGCCAAATCAGGATAAAAAAATCAACTACTAATCAACATCCTCAACTCTCTATATTTTTGTGCAATAACAACAATAAAACCAAATAATATCAAACTAATTAAAGCCCATTCTCACCTCTCAAACTTAATTAGCTCATATGGCAACATCTCTTTCAGAAGCCTATAGAGACACAACTCTTCAACTTAAACACATTATCCCCCTCGATTTCGACTCGATTCACGACCTCCCCGAGTCGCATGTATGGACCACAAAAGACAATCTCTTGTCTGAAAAACCGGATATACTACCTATACCTGTTATTGACCTAAATGCCCTAAATGCTACGGAGCTTGTAAGGAATGCATGTCAAAAGTGGGGAATGTTTCATTTGATAAACCATGGAATTCCTTTGAGTCTTGTTGAAGAAGCTGAGGAGCACACACGGGGGCTGTTTGGCCTTCCGCTTGAACGGAAGCTTAAGGCCCTGCGTTCGCCTAGCGGAGCCACCGGCTATGGGGTTGCTCGGATATCACCATTTTTCTCGAAATTAATGTGGCATGAAGGATTCACCATTATGGGATCCGCAGTTGATCATGCTAAAGAACTTTGGCCTGATGAATATGAAGAGTTTTGGTGAGTCCATGCACTATATTATATATTTATGCACGTAAATATAATTATTGTTGCTGAACTTAATTTTTGTGGTTACAATTTGGCCTATGTACGATGTTTGTCTAACTATTTTCTTGAAATCATGAGCGAATTAAAGGTTTTTAGGGAAATTGTTTTATGCATTTGTTGCCCCACGCCACAAAACATATATATGTGATACATTGATTATTACATGTGAAGTACTGAGAATTCACATTACTCATAATCTTGAAGAAAGTAGAAATAGAAACTGCTTCCAACAAATTAACCAAAGTATAATTAATGTGAATTCTTACTCCACATATAATCATCAAATTGACTAGGTACTCCACATGTACTCGATAACGTGGTACAGTGGATGCGTGAAATAATTTATCAAAATTTTGGGTAAAAAATTGTAAGGTGTAATAGGAAAAAAGAAAAAAGAAAACGTAAAATTAGTGTAGCTTAATAATATATTTATAGTACTTAAAACTTAAGAGCATGTCTACTGGATTTTTATATAGATAGAAGCTTTGAAGATTGACCTAGAAGAATGTATGTATCATGTATGGGAGATTAGGTTATTTATGATCATTGATCTTAGTATCAATTGTCTATATTATGCTAGAAATGTCGATAATAATTTAGTGTTTTTTATGTCGTAATTTGCATATAAAAATAATATATAATAATTAATATTCATGTAACAATGTACTCATCGTTAAAAAAAATATTACTTAAAAGTTCATAGATGAAGTGGTTACAAAATAAAATTCAGCATATCTCCTTAATCCAAACACAACTTCTCAATGATTAGGATGCATTATTTTTTGATTGCTTGAGATTCGGACCTCGTAAGGTTGTTTCCCTCCTCCGAGGAATTCACTGTCCCCAAATTAATAATGAATACAATTGTAAGAATCTTTTACCTTAAAGTTTGGCTTTGAGTCCCAAAACAAAGTTTCCGATATAAGTTTAAAATTACGTAACTTATCCTTTGGAAAGATCTAAATATAATATTAAGGGTTAAACTTTACAATCAATTAATTAATAACAACCTTAATAATGGACCACCAATAATAATTTGTCCAATTCGAAATCAAGAAACAAATCAAACACCAAGCAAAGTAGACAACTGTCATTTGATTACATCATTAGGAGAAATTAAGCTAACCAAATTCTATTTAATTAATTATTAATTACACTTCTCAACTTAATTTTGCAGTGATACAATGGACAATTATCAGAAAAAGATGAAATCATTAGCATACAAAATCTTGCTTCTCATCCTCAAGGCATTGGAAGTGGATGATAAAAATCAAAATCAAGATCAAGATCAAGAAATAAATTGTACACCTTCATTTTACCAATCCGAGGGTGCATTGCAGCTTAATTCCTACCCTTGCTGCCCAAACCCTAATCGAGCCGTCGGTTTAGCCCCTCACACGGATTCATTGCTTCTAACAATCCTTCACCAGAATGACACAAATGGCCTCCAAATTTTCCAAGAGGGCACAGGGTGGGTCCCAGTCCCTCCTGTGTCCGGTGCCCTAGTTGTCAACATGGGCGATCTTATGCATATAATCTCGAATGCACATTTTCCAACTGTGTATCATCGCGTGGTACCAAACGAAACTAGACGTAGATTCTCAATTGCATACTTCTATGGCCCTCCTGCAGATTCTATAATTGCACCATTGTCAAAGTTTCAAATTCCTTGCTTTAGGCCAGTTACATTGAAAGAGTATATTAGTCTCAAGAGCAACCATCTTGAAAAGGCACTTACTTTGCTTAGGAATTGAACTTTTTTTTAAAAAATAAAATAAAGAATCATCATTTTAGTTAGCTTATAAGTTTGATATCAATTATATAATAGAAAAGAATGGTTTGACATTAATGAGGTTAGGAAAAATGTTTTGTTTAGTACTAATGAATGATATGTATTCTATTTATTTTATGTAAAAACGATCAAAACTTAGAATTGTAATGGTCTGAATTTCTTCTGTTGCTATATATTGTAATTCACTACAAGAAACTAATGTACTTTGTACGTGTAACAAATTATTTCGTGTGTTAATATAAAATGCCAAAAATCTCTTACAATATTCAGTCAAAGGGGAAATGCCTTCGTGCTATATATACGTGAACCGTGCAACCTGATAAAATTATATTTAAGCTATTGATATTTTTACACTTTAATATTTTTCATGTGTATATATGCAAATTGATCAATTCAATATTAATTGTAACAAAAAAAAAAAAAAAAACTAATTGTGGTTCGCGGCTTGTATTGGCTGAATATTATAATATAAATAGTAGTTGTTAACTGTATATTTTTGACAATTATTAAAAACAATATTATAAAGTAACTGCAATAATTTTTTTTTGTTTTTGTAATGAATATGAGTTGGTTTTGGCATATTGTTTCACTAATAAAACAAATCCAGATCAGTAATGTTAAAAACCTCTCTGTTTTTAATAAACTATCGATCGACAAAAGCCTCTTCATTAATCGCCAAAAGACATAAATAGTTGCAAACAATATAGTAAAATAATTAAGGTGGCTAAGTAATTAATATGCATGCTTTGAGTTGAGACAAAAAGTTAAGGTTTATTTAGTTGCGTTTACGTGCTAAAATTGAGTTAAATTACTAACGTCATATTCTGATTAAATAAGTCCAAAGAAAGTCGGTTTCAGCTTTGTCTTCACTCTGCCAAACAGTAGAGAGAGAAAAATTCGATATTTCGTACACGTGACAGCATTTCATTTTTTTTTTTTTTGAGAAACCATTTTATGTATTTACGTGGTTTGATAAAATTCTTACATCTAATTAGTCAAAATGAATTGATGAAACGGAAATTGTGATTGGGAATTTTGAAAAGAATTTGCTAACTAGAGGGAAAAATTTCAAGAAATGGACAGTCTTTCAAAATGAGACCATATTGACGAAGGCAATTTTAACAAGAAATGTTTCTATGGAATTATAACCACCTTTATAGTTGGCCTTTTTATTTACAACTTTTAATATATGTAAAAAAATCACTAATATAAGAGGAATTAATTAAATTTGTGATGGAATGAATTCAAAATCTTCCTCATAAAAGAAGCAGCATATGTTAATTTGGCCTAATTCAATTTAAATAAATAAATAATTAGTAGAACGTCTATTATTTATTAGGTGGAAATTATGCAATCACATAAGTAGTAACATTTTTCGTTTTCTTTTTCTTTTTTTGAGATTACATAAAGTAACATGGTCTACACAACATTGTGAGGTGGTAGCATAAATGGCTAGTTGGCTATGTGAAGATCTGCCAGCGTTATCTAAACCATCAAAAAGTACAAATGAATTTTCAATTTTCTTTTTAATATATATATAAATATATATATATATTTTTTTACTTTTCAAAGGATATTCAGGTATTTGATCGAATTGATTAAATTCATTTCGAAACATGTTGACATTATTTCAGTGTCTGTAGAGATTATTATTACAAAATAACAATATGTCAAGAATGGGCTTTTGGTTTTTGACTTATAATGGGAAGCCCAATTTGAGATCCAAACACAACTTGACAAGTGAAAGTTAGAAAACTGACCCAAAGATGAAAAGAGTAGCACAACAGTTGGTCAGTGTTTTTAAAACTGGACCGATCGATTGGACCGGTTCAACAACTAACCGGAAGCCTGTCCGGTCCGGATCATCCTTCAAAACCGGGAGCCTTGAATAACAGTGTTTTTAAAGAAACTGAAGTTTGATTTAACAACAAACAAAATAGATCTCAAGAAAAAATAAGGAAATGATGGAGAAGCAAGATAAGGAAGGGAAAAGCGGCTGGGATGAAGATAAAGTTGGAAGGGTTTATGTATTTGTATTTCTTTTTAAAATAAAAAAAATTTAAGTGGACAACATATTAATATCAATATATTGAAAATGAGCCCAAAGGCCCAATTGCCCACCCTAGCTGGATTATTTGGATTGGGCCCAACTTTGAGTATCAATAATAGGCATAGCTATTCTGAATAGTGAATAGAAATCTGGATACCAGATTAAGAATTAAGATCCTCTATATTTGGACTGAATCTGGATTTCTTCTATTTTTGGAGAATCGGATTGAAGTAGTCCAAAAGCTTCATACAAACAAGAATAAAAAATATTTATTATAATATAAATGATTCATGAACTTTAAACCAACGTCAAGCAAAACATAATTCAAATTACATCTTTCTTAAGTTACTAAAAAATATATAATTTAAGTTTAATCAATTTATTCAAATTTAAATCATGTTATACTTGAAAATAGAACAAATGTTGTTGTATTTTAAGGTTTAGATAGATGGGTATATATATAATGATCATGAGTTATTCTAACTTTCTAATTCTCTCTGTCTCTACCAACAATGGAAAACAAAATTGAGAAAAAAGTACGTACATCTAATCTAATCTAATATATATATATATTTGAAGGGTGTCTTTTGACCCCAATCTAATCTAATCTAATCTAATACATATATATATTTGAAGGATGTCTTTTGACCCCAATTGAGTTTATTTGACCAAATTCTAATTTTCTAGAGTTTTGATTTTTTTTTAAATTTACAAAATTCTATTATTGGCCTATCACTTATATATGAAACCTCCCAATGAATGAGTTGCTCCTAGAAAATAGCCAAAAGTAAGGAAAAATTGTTAACTATTAAATAAATTATGAAACGTCTACCATTAAATTGCTCCTAAAAAGTAGCTAATTTTTTTAAACGTGTTTATATGTAATTACCTTGAATTACTCCTTGAATGAATATTTTTCTTTCTGATTGCCATTTTGCACATATAAATAAGGAAATTAGAGATTGAAGGCGTTATCTTAAGGCAATATAATTTGCCCTTATTGTGAGAATCATAATTGTGAGTAAATGGAATTCCATAGTCAAAATTGCAAATTATTACATTATTAAATGTAATTGACAGTAAATTGGAATTAATAATATAATAAATGTCCATAGATATAGCTGCCACTTAACAGAATTACTACTATAGTTCTTAGAAATCAATTTTTTTTTAGCATTTCAGAGAAAGAGAACTTCAATATGGTTACTCTTTCTTCCCCAATATACATTAACTAAAACTTCAATGGTTACTCTTTCTTCCCCAATATACAGTAATGTATTTTCGTTTCAGTTTTCATGACCTATCATCAAGAAATTTCATGTTATATTTTATTTTTGTTGCAGGTGACCATTCATTGTTTCTTTTTAGTGTCAAGATTTCCACATCAGCTGTCTTTTCCATGTTCTACTTTTATCGTTTTTTTTTTAAATTTCAACTTTGTTAATTTTTTCATTTGATTAGATTTTTATTTTATTTTTATATTTGTCCAATATAATTCTTTCTAATATGATGGATTAATCTCACTTTGTTAGGTTTTTAGAACTATATATTATATACATGCGTATAAATTGTATTTTGTGTTTATATAGAAGATAATTAAGTTTTGTACTTAGAAATATTTTTCTAAATACTATACTATTTTTTCCACTTTAAGTGCATCACGAACTATTTTTACGTCAGAGATAATTATATTTATTTATTTATTTTGTTTTATGAAAGTTGTTTAACTTAATATTGGAATAATTGAGATTTTTCAAATTATAATTCTTCTCCGTAATTTATTATAGTTTAGTATTATTTTGAATCTAATCTACTCAGTGTATGAAAGAGTTTAATTTTTTAACTTGGTATATGCAAGTGTGTTTATTTCCTCATATTATTATGTAAACAATTTTAAAATAATTTTATGTACTTATTCCTTTTGCATCTAAGAGACATTTGTGATTACTTATTAATCATGATTAATTACCATGTTTTCATTTTCTCCGTGTATACAATCGTTAGCATAATAATTATCTTTGTAAGCTAGCATGTACACATAATTTTGTATTCTTGAGTTTACTTTTGATGCATTGTTTTTTTCAATTCATTTTTTTTTCTTAGTCAAAAAGAAATATTTGTTTGAATATAGATTATATGTGTTGTTGGTTTCACATATGAAATTTAAGTTATACGAAGAGAGATCAATGTTAGATGACAATTAACATGTATCATTATTTAAAAAATGCAGGGATGTTATATTAAGTTACTCCCTCCGTTTCAAAATATCTGTCTTTTCACATGTATGCACACAAATTAAGAAAATCATTGAATATAGCTGAATTCTAAGCGGAAAAGAATGAAAAAGACTAAGATACCCATTTAATTAATTATTCTCCACTAATGTTTGAGAAAAATTTATGAACATAAAGGGCAAAAATGAAAAAAGGGTAATTAATGCTTTATTGAAAATCTAAAGTGACAGATAATATAGCACAAAAAAACTCTTCAAAGCGACAGATATTATGAAACGGAGGGAGTAATTTCTATCATTTTAAAAATATGTTGCTCAAATTAAGCCATAATATCATATTGAAAATATAAAGTATATAATCGTAATAGAGCCATAAGCTAGTTATATTAATTGCAGTGGGTATTTCTATATTTCCATCATGGGTGCTTACGTAATTATCCCAAGACACTATATCACGAACACAGAAAACAGTGGTAAATGCAAATGCAACCCTTCCAAGTTTAAATTTCTCTACAAGAAAAAACCAATCATTTACGAACACACAAAACAGTGGTAAATGCAAATGCAATCCTTCAAGTTTAAATTTCTCTACAAGAAAAAACCAATCATTTCAAAAGTAGCAAAATTGTGACGTTCAAAAAGACTCCTTCCTGAATCCTGCATAAGAAAGACCCTGCATTAATCCCAAACCATCAATACTTCTATATAAAATGAATGTACAAAGGATACATTACCTCTCCGCTATAAGTTGCTCGCTTAAGTTTGAACCCCTCTGATAAAAAGTCATCTCTAAGAGAAACAAAGTATAAACTTATGAAAATAGAATTGTAGACTAAATAGCATAAAGTTATAAGTCTTACAACCTTTTCTTATTGTCTTCCTTCTCCTTTTTCTTTTTTGCTACATCATCACCATTCATATGCAGGGGAACTAAGCTTCCCGAAAACAGGTAAGGAAAAAAGAGTTCGGGTCCAATTTTGCACGAAATTGTTCTCACTAACTTCAGTTCGAGATCATAGCACCAAATATGTGAATTACCTTTATCAATGATAACAAATTTACCATTCCTTGAATATGAAATAGGCGCAATACACTCATCATCAGCAACATTGAGTGAAAGTCCCGATTTCCGCGTTCCCTCATCAACCATATGTCCGCATTTTTGCCTTCATAAATACAAGACATAGAAAGACAATCCTCAAAGGCATTTAAAAATACCCCACTAGGCAAACCCAAATTCAGAGGCAGCGGCACCAACTCATACTCCTCGCTTCCAAGATCAAAAGCCACAACCATAAAATCATTGTTAGTAGGGTGATCCACTAACCAGTGCAGTGCACCAAACACAAACGTACCCCCACTACCCTGGATAATCCTATAGGGGAAATCTTCAATCTGCCTATAAGAATTTAATTTGAGGCTATAAACTACTGTTTTTCCAGAGAAATCTAGATAAGTATCACCAGCTGGTACTATCCTTAAGACCTTATAATCGTCAGTAAGTTTATCATACCCAAAGCCACTGTTGCATTGTTGAAAATATGGTACATACAACATCGGATTGAGCCTAATGGTTGATAATGTCACATACTTGCGAGTAGAGGGGTTCCACAAAGCAGACTCGAAGCAGGCACAGGCACAGTTTACTAAAAACAAGCCGTTACAACACCCCATAACAACATCTGGACATCCTCCACTATGATTTAAAAATGGATATCCATCAGTTTTCAATAATTCTCTAGTGGACAGAACATCAATTCGTGTATCAAATAAACCAAAGGGCACATCACCCCAAACGTCTGATCCACATAGTTTAAGCATGGAATTTATGTCAGCTCCTTTGAGTTTAAGGGATCGCTCGAGGCAGGACCGGCCTGACATATTATGGGGCCCTAGGCGATATTTAAAATCGGGGCCCTCTTTTACAAATTAGCTGATACTTTTTAGTTTCAATTGTAATATATTTTTATGACATTTCATTCTTAAACTTTCTCTTAACAAAAGCAATATACATACATATATATATATATATGTTGAAAATTCAAGTATCGTGAATATAGTTATATAACAAATGTAAGTTAACAAATATAATTTTTTACTTATCAGAATAGTAAATGGATTGAATATGAAAGTATAATATTTCTGCTCACACTACTATCTTAGGTAGGGCTGTGCAAATGGTAAAACCGAACCGAACCGTACCAAATTTCATTATACCGGCTGGTTCGGTATTTTGAAATCTCGGACCGTGTGCCAAACAGAAAATTTCGGTTTGGTTCAGTAAATTACAGATTCAGTACGGTTCGATTTGATTCTGTACAAAATAACCGAAAAATTATTGAATAAAAAATGATTTGTCGCTTCCTACCACTCTAACCAATAACCATCCAATGAAGTTGAATAGAAATTATAAAGAATACATCAGAGACCCCCTAGCCTCAGTCCCCTCTCCAAAAATTACTTTAGCATCATTCAAGTTTTGGGTTTTAAATGCAATTAGAACCCAATTTATTAAGAGAAAATCTGAAAAAGAATAAAATTGGGCATTTAGAATTTGGACTGTACCTCTGTAAATTACAAACCTGGGCCGAGATGGTGGAGGCGCGATGGGGGTAGGTGGTGCGGCGGTGAGGTGGGATTTTGAATTGAAGAAGGAGAAGATTTGGGTTTTGCTCTAGGGCAGTCCGTAGAAGAAGTGAGAAGAGTGAAGTGAAGCTTGGATTGGAAATCTGGAACGCTATCTTTACCCTTTGCGAATTGGGATTAAAAAAAAAAATGGGTATACCGGTCCGGTCCGGTCCGGTTCGTTCGGTTCAGAAAGGTAAAGTAAATCTACCGATAATACCGAAAATCGAAATTTATAACGGTTCGGTAATGAAGCTCATTCCGTATATTGAACCGAGATTTCAGTTTGGTATACGGTTTACCGGATCGTGCACAACACTAATATTAAGGGATTGTTATCGTTGCATTCAATATAACTTGAACCGTACCAATTTTTGGTATCTAGTCTGACGCGGTAGTTTCAAAATTTGTACAGTACATCAAACCGAATTATTTGGTTCGATTGTCAAACGGTTCAGTCCGCTACAAAAAAACCAATACGTGTATGTAGTTTGAGTATTCTTTGTAATAAATTAATATTAAAAATTATAGTTTGACTCAAACTCGTTGAATCTAAGTTACGTCAAATTCTAAATTTTATTTATTAATGCAAAACAACAATATTATAATATATTTTTTTTCAAAATACTAAGACACAATAAAACAAAAACTCTTGTATTATCAATTAGCATATTCTCCCTCCGTTTTTTTATTTGATTTGGAGGATTGAACACGGATTAAGAATTAAATAGCCACTTTTTTAAGTAAAAGTCCCAAAACACCCTTTCAATCAAATAATCATAGCATTAATAAGAAGGGTAAATTTTGTATAATAAATTAATTCTACATTGAAATTCTAAAACGATAAATAAAATAAAAAATGGATGGAGTAATCTTTATTATTTGACACCAATAATATGAATAATCATTTTTACATAAATTAGATCAACAAAGCTTACATAAGAAACACAAGGAGAATTTCAATAGAATGTGTAACGTTAATCGAAAAGTTAATTTAATAGGTTAAATCTATTTTAATGTCGCGCTACGATCATTGTCCAACGCATCTTAACCAATACATGATGCATTAATGTTAATATAATATGATGCAGGTAAAGGGGGTCAGACAGAGCAGAAATATATAGCCCATAAATATATCTAAGACATTCTTTTTGCATATACATGGTTCTAGATTATGAAGTAAAACATTCTGGACAAGTATATATGAAAAGTCTCTAGATCATCAGTTTTAGCCACTAGATCAAGTTGATTTTCACCGTCAGTTTAAAAATGAAAAGTATATATGAAAAGTCTCTAGATCATCAGTTTTAGCCACTAGATCAAGTTGATTTTCACCGTCAGTTTAAAAATGTGGTTATATAAATAGGGCAAGACCTTATTTGACAAAAAAAAAAAAAATCAAGTAGAAAAAAGCTGAGATACATTTACATTAACAAAAAAAAAAAAAAAAAATTGAGGCCCCTCTATAGTCGGGGCCCTAGGCGAGGGCCTAAATTGTCTAGCTTTAGAGCCGGCCTTGGCTCGAGGTGCTTTTTAACAAATATTGGACTGTCAATTAATGTTTTCCATGTTTTGTCAACACACCTAAATTTCAGCAGAGGCGTGACCGGTAGACGACAGAGGATCTCAGAGATTACTTCAATAGGAATGTAGTCGGACATTTTCGCATTCGCATGCAAAATAGCAAGTTCTCTGAAACTAACAAAGCAGACACAAATCAAATTATCTAATGAAATTCGAAAAATGATGCATAAATAGTACATGAGCAGAAATATCTCAAAGCACTTCCAATCATACACTTCATAAAGGTTCCCAACACCAATCTAATGTATACTATCTTCGGGTTTTCTAATGATAGTTCAGCTTTGGGAGAACTATCGGTAGTTCACCAGCCAAATTATGCCATGTTTCCCATTTGAAACCTGCAACCGGGCAAATAAACTACATTTATGCCTGTAGAAATTGTCGAAAATACCCTTATTTATTTCTACACTTTACAGAGTTCTTCCCTAGCTTCTTACACAATTTTGTTCACATTGTCTTCGTACAAAGACGAATCTTCTCCAAAAAATTATTCAACTCTTCTTCATCTTCTAGTTTTTTTTTAATGATTCCTATGAATCAGTTAAACAAATAGAGAAACATTTTGCATTTTACTGCCATATAAAAATACTTGCTGATTTGGGAGAAACATTTCTTTAATTTGTTTAGTTCTTAGTGGATTTAGTTACTTAATTTCCACGAAGTTTTTGGGTTATGTGTTTGTCTCTGTTTGCTGTTTTGATGAATTATCCATACACAATAGAATTTGTTGGACGGAAATTTTTTGATTCAGAATTTTTTGTGTTAATTTTTTTTTCCTCTGGTTTATCAAACTGAAATCGATCTCTATCACACTAAAATCAAACCGAAATCGAAGGAGTTGGGTTTTCTAATTCATTTATTTTTGAAATAGATCTGTACCGCGGCCACCACTTTCCTGGTTGCCGCCGAAGGGGCTACATGGAACTCCATGTGACGAATTTGGGGACAAACAAGATGAAGAATAAAGTCCATATCTGAAGATTTGATTTGGATTATTTGTGAATGATTTTCATGTCGCGGCCTTCTCACAAGGCCGTGACCCACGGCGGGTGGAGTGGGGGAGGGTGGTTGGAGTTGGGTGAAGGGATGAAGAAGAGGGTTCTTTTGCAATTAAGTCGAAGATTCATTTAGCAAATAAGTTAAGCATAAATGTTTTAAAAAATTATACATTGGTCCAAATTTTTGTTAAATTTAATTAAAATATAAATTGGGTTCAATTTAATAAATAATTGAGAACTTGAGATTAATTTATAATTTTATAAATTCATATTTTATATGTTTATGAAATTATAATATTGAGATAATGAATATATTATTTTTTGATAAATGATAATTACATCATTACATCAATATTGCTAATTTTGAAATTTTATTTAATTAAAAACAAATAACTATCAAACAAACATTATTATTAAACTAGAAGAAAATCCGCAATAATGAATATATTGTTACTAAACATAAAATGTGTATAAAAGTACAAAAAAATAAGAATTTTAGTATTTTTAAATCACAATCGAGTAAATTTCTATAGTGTTTCAATTAATTATTATCTAAATTTTATTTTTATAATACTTAAATTGAATGAAAAACAAATTATTTTACATTGAATGAAAGTTAAATTCGTTTACATTAACTTTTTCTTTGTTGATATATAAATAATTTGTTAGATTAAATTTTAAAAAACTGTTTGAAGTACATAATTGTAAAAATTTTAGTTTATTAATTCATGATTTAATATATTTCAAATCATATATATAATATTTTTTTAAATAATTATCTATTTTTTTAATATTTAATCGTAATTCAAATCGATAGTTTTTCCGATTAATTGACATTAGGGTAATGTATAACTAGATTAATCGTAATCCAAATCGACAAATGACTCGATTAATTGACAAAAATCAACATTGTTGAACTTAAGGTAATGTATAATTAGGTTAATCGTAATCAAAATCGACAAATGACTCGATTAATTCATTAAAATAAACATTGTTGATATTAGGGTAATGTATAATTATGTTACGTAATATAAATCGCCAAATGATTCGATTAATTGACAATAATCAACATTGTTGACCTTAAGGTAATGTATAATTAGGTTAATCGTAATCAAAATCGACAAATGACTCTTCCGTAAACCATTATTTAGTGAAATTTGTTGATTTTGGTCACTTTCAATTCGAACCGGAGGACCAACTATCACATAACCATTAACTCTTCCTTAAACCATTATTTAGTGAAATTTGTTGATTTTGGTCACTTTCAATTTTAACCGGAGGACCTTCTATCACATAACCATTAACTCTTCCGTAAACCATTATTTAGTGAAATTTGTTGATTTTGGTCACTTTCGATTCGAACCGGAGGACCAACTATCACATAACCATTAACTCTTCCGTAAACCTTTCGATTCGAACAGGCGGACCAACAATTATTTGGGCTCCGGCCATTTAACATGGCCCAACCATCAATTATATGGGCCAAACACCAATTACATGTGTTTGGATCTATAACTAATTACATGTATCTATAATGTACTAATGATATAATATTATTATATTGTACCGGTTAGAGTGACATGCATTTGTGTAATCATCCTGTATATTATTATATTACACTTGTACACTGATATGCATATTATTATATTACACATGTACACTTATATAATAATATTTAAAAAATAGTTGCTCATAATTTGACATTATAATATTAAATAGTAATATTAATCTAATAATTTGTCTCGTTATGTACTACGATTAAAATGTATAAGTTTGTTTAATTTAGAAAAGGCCCTTAAGGGTATTTTTTTACAGTCAATTTATGATAAGGCAATTGATATTTTTTTTCTACACACTGTTTTATTTTATGCTTCAAATTTTATAAAAGCAGTCAATATCAAATAATAAAATACTTTTTTAGATATATGGGTAATATACATAATTTATTAGTTGCACACCTCATGAGATTCCAAACAACAACCAAGAATTTGACAATTTTTCCTGTCAATTGAGGTGCCTATTTGCTCGGTTAAAATAAAAGAGTGAAATATTTGGTACAAGAAATATATTGACACATGCAATTATGTAAACATATAATATAGTGATTGAATTGGTTTTCTTAGGCCATCTCCTAGGGACCATGTATAACTCAAATTATAAGAAAAAATATCATTTTTGGACTCTTAAATAATGTATAACATTGTTCACCGAGAGAATTGCACTTGTGGTATCAAACTATATACCGATTCTCACTTGTGGTACCATAAAAATTGAGTCCGATACATTTGGTACCACAATTTAAGAAATCAATCAGTTTTGGTACCACCGTTAAAAATGGACGTTAACTAATGATGTGGCAGTTAAGTTATATTGCAAAATTGATACCATTACTTATGTTGACTGACAATTATACCTCTAATATTTCAGATTATCAAAATAACCCCACATCTTCAAATTTACTGACATTTTTAGTCCACTTTGTTGCCCAATTTCAAAATTGGCTCGAATAAGACACGTGCGGACTAATTTAGAGATTTTACTTATTATGTTTACATATTTATTTAACTATTTTAGTTTTATAAAGAATATCAACAGACCAAATAATACTTTAATATAAATCCGACAAAATATTAATTAAATCTAAAATTTATATAATAATATTAATATAATTAGTATTTATTAAAAAAAATAAAATTATAAATATATGGAACCCAACCCCATCCCCCGTACACCCCCCACCCCCCCAACCCATCCCACGTAACCACCACCACCCCAACCCAATACTAATTATATTAATATTGTTATATAAATTTTAGATTTAATTAGTATTTTGTTGGATTTATGTCAAAGTATTATTTGGTTTGTTAATATTTTATATTAAACTAATTTAGTTAAATAAATATGTAAATATGATAAGTAAAATCTTCAAATTGGTCTGCACGTGTCTTATTCGAGCCAATTTTGAAATTGGGCAACAACGTGGACAAAAATTGTCAATAAATTTGAAAATGTGGGGTTATTTTGATTACCTAAAATGTTAGGGATATAATTATCAATTAATATAGTAATGGTATCAATTTTGTAATAAAACTTAACTGTCACTTTATCATCATCAGTTAACGTCCATTTTTAAGACCGAAAATGGAAGTAGTAGTTTTTATAAAATCGAAAATGTGCTACATCTAAAAAAATCTATCAATATCGAAACTTTCTGTAAAAGCCTTCAATATGTACAATTCCAAGACATGTCAAATCAATAAAATAACCTGTACGTCCCTATTTCCCATCCTATTCCCATGTGAGTAGATACAACTATTACACAGCAAAGTAGATGCAAAAACAATATTTAATTAAGACATAAGGGCATCAAGGTAATTTAAGCTAATCAAATCATAAATCAACAAAGAAAATCACCGGCTAATGTGACCCTTTATCTAGGTTAAAAAAAATTAAAATACAATATATGAGTGGTAGAGAAGCATGAACTACCGATAGTTCTGATCAACATGAACTATCGGTAGACATGCCCTACTATCTTTCTTTTTTCTTCTCACCTAACATCCTACCAATTCTATCAAACAGAGCGCCCAAAATAACAATTATCATCAAATCGCAACCTACTAATTGAAAGAAAAGCAAGCAATAAGTAGCAGCGTTATACTTGTGAGCAAATCAAGTTTTGTGAATGGTGCACACACATGTTGGTGAAAGAAAAGCTAGTTGGATGAAGAAAATCTCATTTTAATTTGTTTCCACTATATTATTTCCTTTGACTTTGGAATTTATGTTAATGTTGCTTCTTAGAGTATACTTTACATTAACTTAATTAAAATATTGATGTCTTGGATTACATGTAGAAAGAAAGTTGCTGAATTATGTAAATACACTTTTTTTTTTGGTTAAGGATGCCTTGTCTTTTCTTTTTTGTTATGATTTAGTGAGCCTTGTTTAATTTAGCTGATAGTTTCCATATTTTCTAATTAAAATAAAGGGTTTATTAAAAGTGATTAGGTGTTGAGGATAGAAATAACAACTGACTTGATATAACAATAGGGAATGGGATTAAGGATGGTATCGTATACTTTTTCAAATTTACATCTCTACTTTTTCAAAAATAAAAGAAGATTATAGTTGAACCTGGAAGCAACTATGAATCTAAAGGAGTTAAGGTCAATTTACCCCCCGTGAAATGTCCCGTGATTTGAACAAGAGCACTTTATCCCCTCTGAAAATTTTAAAGAAGCAATTTATCCCCTTCAATTGGAGGGTGGTGCTCACTTGCCGAAAATTGAGAGTGGACATGAAAAAGTATTTTGTAACATGGAGGATAAATTATCACTTTAATCATAACACAAGTGAGTAAATCGTCACATTTATCATAACACAAGGGGCAAACTGCCACATTATCATTACACAGTGGGGTAAAGTGCCACACATAAAAATGTCAGGGAGGTGGTGTGAAACTTTTGTAAGATTATAGAAGGGTAAAGTGTTATTTTTCAAATCACGTGGAGATAAATTGAACATTATGAATATTACATGAGTTAAATTGCCCTTAACTCGAATCTAAAGAGTCCATCCCCTACATATATAGCGTGTTCAAGTGAATGTACTAGTCTACAATCCGTGCTATGCACGGATCAAAACTAATTTGTTTCATAAAATTAAAATATAAATAAGTTAGATCACCATTAAATCTCAAGCAAATGTGAAAAAAATCCTTCAATTTTGATATTAAATGTGTCTTTTTCTAAGGTTTGTTAACAAATATCTAAAGTAGGTAAAAGTTTGGTATGAAAAATGCAATTTTCTCTAATTGGATGCATATACAAGAATGACAATTTTAATCTAGTCAGTAATACACAACTTCATATATACAATGGGGATCAGGAATTCACGCGCCACGGATCACAAGCCCGAATTTTGTCACTCCATCTCTGGACCCTTATAGTAGATTGCCTATCCAAATCAATTGCCCTAACTTGTTGATAACCAAAATTGAATCCAATTATCGCACATGTTAATCCTACTACACATCGAGTCTTCCACGATTTGAATTGCTACATAAAATTCATCAATTAATTAAGAGTCTAAGCCAGAAATAGAAATAGACAAAAAATCATGCCATTTTTTGGTAGTACATAACTCACCATGGAAGTTCTATAGTTCTTGGAATTGGGAAAGAAGCTGAGGTTGAATTTAGTACACGTTCCAATTCCTTTAATTTGTCAATGACCACCGCACATTCTTGTCAATAATTTGTTTCCCTTTATTTCTCCTGATGATATTTATGTATTATTGACTTAAATGACACGTAAAATATATAATATGAAAACTTTTCTCAACAAGAATACATGATCAATTATGTGTTGATATACTTTTGCATTTTAATCAATTTGCTTTTCGATAATCACATTTTAGTCAATTCAGGTGATTGGTTTAATGGAAGGGACTAGTCACTACAAAATAGCGGACTCATGTTTGAATCCCTATTGGGAGAGGTACCCACTTAATGTGCCCAACCCGGCTCGAAAGGGATTAAATCCTTGGGAAACCAAAAAAAAATATATGTGTAATTTAATAAATTATATATGTATATTAAAGTTTAGATCAATTTCAATAACTACTCAAACGAATGAGCCTAAGAGATCTTATAACAATCATGCATATATTTGTTTAGTAATTAAATCATGTTGAGGTATTTTTTTTAATGAAATTATCAAATACACCATTATATCATAATCAACCAAATCTCTAAAATTATCTAGTTACTAGTAAAATATAAAAAAGTGAACAGTAGAAAATTACAAACTTTTGGTACTCAATATTACCTAACTTAAGATTAAGAATAAATGGAAAGAATTAACTACAAATATTGCGATTGGAAATCAGAGTTTTCTATCACAATTTATTCAAACAATTGACAAATTTCATAGCCCATCTTGAACTAAACTTGATCTTGTGTTTCAATAACGGCCCAAGATACTTGGTAAAGTAAACAAAGGTTTTTATTTTTTAACCATATTATAAGCCCATTTATGTTTATAAAAGGGTTTCAGGCCCACCTTTAGTTTGTACAAGGGTATCAGCCCAGAATGAAGCAAGTCTTTAGACTGTCAACAGATTGAACTCTAGCTGGATTATTTGGATTGGGCCCAACTTTGAGTATCAATAATAGGCATAGCTATTCCAATACAAATCTGGATAGAGCAAAAGACAAAAACACCCCCTATGCTTTGTCTAATTTCAAAAAAAACTCTCATGTGTTATTTTAAATTTCCAAAACCCCCTTATGTTTGTTTTAAATACCACACTCGACCCAAGTAGTATATACTTAATTTTTCAAAAAGAATAAATAAATTTTAAAAAAAACAAACACATAGGGGTAATCTTGTCATTCCACCTAAAGTAAAAAAAAATATATACTACTTGGGTTGAGTGTGGTATTTAAAACAAAACACAAGGGAGTTAAAATAATACAGGTTTTTTTTGGGAGTTAGACAAAGCAGGGGGTATTTTTGTCTTTTGCTCAATCTGGATATATACCAGATATATTAAGATCACTGAATCTGGTTATGAAGTAGTCCAAAATCTTCATAAAAAAAATATTTATAATATAAATGATTCATGAACTTTAAAAGAACGTCAAGTACGTACATTAACTATTAAATAAGAGAGCACATATTATTAAATTAAAAATGAGCTGGAGATCAGTGAAATTATGAAGTACGACACAGTAATTTTTTACTTTGGACACCTGCAATAATATATTTATTGCACTAAAGCAGGGGCTGGATGATTTGTGGAAAACTTCAACTATTAGAGTATTTTTTATTTTTATTGATTGAGTAATTAAATTCGTGTATTGTCGCACACAGACATCCGATGTGTTCTGCCACGTTTGTTTTCTAGGTTAAACACCTGTAGTCAACCACCAATGGCGAAGGAAATAAAATTAAAAAGAATGATTTTCGAAAGGACTACAGAAAAATATTTTCCCTATTAATTATGAGTTTCTACCCTATGTTTATACATCATATTTTTAGTGAGAACGCGCGACATTGAAACATTTTCCTTTTTTTTTTTTTTGGTGTACAAACATTTTCCTTTATTTGAACGTATGATAATTAGAAAACAAATCTTATTAATATATTGTAAAATCTAGTTTTTAGAGATTTTTTTTTGGTTATATTACTATTATTTCAATAAAAAACTTAGCTAATTATACCAATTGTATAATGTTTGGAGTAGTACTAGTACGTACTTTATGCATAATTGTTTTATAATGTCTATATATGTAGATAATTACTATTTATCTAAAAGATGATCCACTCGACTTTGAAAAATTAACCAATTAAAAATTAATCAAACCCTTTTCCTTAAATCGAATTAAATTCTAGTAGTTTTGTGTGTTAAAAAAATAAAAATTTCACTTTACATGGAACGAAAATACAAAATCATACATCTGACACTTCAAGAAACAAGTTCTAATGATGAAGCTCAGTTTGTACAATAGAAAATAGTGTTATTTCTCGATATATATGTATGCTAGACTCACATACAGACTTATCTTCTTCAAATATATGAAAATCGATAAATCTTAAAAAATCATTTAAATATTTGAAAAGACTTGCAGAAAATCAAGACAAACATGTCATAAGTATTGCTTCTAGTAAATGTAATTGTGTCACTCGATCAGGGAGCTTTCGCGTGGTGGCACTAAAACTACCCCCGCGCGCCGCAAGTAATCTTCCAGCAACCTATAAGCGTGACAACGAAAAAACCAACGAAGAGCCCCATGCAACCTACAACATAAACCAGCCTCCAATGCCTAGCGCACTTCACCGCAATCGATTCATTAGTATTACGATCATTTCCAACCCCTACTGACGGAGGCGCATGATTACCACACACACACATCGTGGCACATTTATCTATTTCGTCTAACGTGTATTTATACTTGAACGCAATTGTGGTAAGAGCACACAAGTTGAGAACTCCAGCCAGAAGAGATAATGTGAACGGGATCCAATGGTACCTGCACTTGAGATTAGACGGGGTATTGTAAAAGGCAGTGAATATTACACCTTGAAAGACGAAATAATAGTTGGCTAGTTGGAAAGCCTCTTTCTGGAGTTCGCGAACTTGTTGTTGCCTTTCTTTGTTTATTTCTTCAATATCCGAGTCACAATACTCATTGCCGGCCGGAGGTAGCAAAATGCTTACGTCCTCGACTCGAGCCGTTCTTTCTGATGCTTCCTCTTGCGATGGACTAGGATTCATACTTTAATTGTTAATTTTGTTTGAGTTTTGTATAGCACGTTAGAGCTCTTTAATTATTATATATAAGTCAGTCATCATATCTACTGTGAAATAAGAATTGGTCCTAGCTAGCTAGCTAGTAGTATTACTTAATTAAATATATTGTTCTGACCGGCCGGATCGATCATGTTATAAATTAGTGTGCAAGTAGTAATGACTTGGTAGTTGGTACGTAGTAGTTTCACTGACCAAACTGTTTTTTCTTAATTAATTTCTTTTAAATATTAATATTCTGTTTGTAGAATATTTCAAAACTATATATATATTGTTAGATCAATCGTATATCGTTTAATTTTATTTCATATGGGATATATATATTGTTAGCTAGTGAACTTTGATATATATAGTACTAGTTGACGTGATTTAATTAACATATAGTCGTTGATATCATGATGTGTTTGATATAAAGCCAATAGTCAATTATCTAGCTATGATATATGCATGTATGTATCCTTTTACAAGGTTCAAAGGATCAGTTTGTTAAGCAATCGCCTTGCATTCAGCATGCTGTAACTTTGATCAAATTCAATAGCTAGCAACACGCAATATATAATGACGCAAATTGGTGTTGGCCGGCTCGGTTTTATTTGGTGACTGAAGTTCGATCGGTATGACTTCATTATAAATAAATTATTAATTTTAAAAATATATATATAGTATTATGTCCATAATATTCTAAACAATATATATATATATATATATATATATGTATATTCTAGAAAAAATAGATGAAACCTCATTTCTATTCAATTTTTTCAATTTAATTACAATGACCATATATATATATATATATATATATATATATATCTTTAAACTTATCATACTATAAATATTTACAACAAATTATTAAAAAATCATAATAAAAACAAATACATTCAAAGATTCCCAAAATTATATTTTAATTAAATAAGATAGTTAATTATATACGTATATACATCTGAATTCCCCCAGCCCAAATTAAATGACAACACGTAGGCGAGTGAATCCAATAACCAACCCTAGAGCCAACACAAAAAACAGAAGATGCATGTTAATTTTCGTGTGCATGCGGCTCCGGTACATGATCAATCTCTTTTCAAGTATTATCTTCTTCACCCTCGCCTTCTGCATCCCAAAACTCAAACCTCTATCCTTCTTAACTGCAGGCACACGCACCGCGGCTGTTGCCGACCCGGGATCATTATAAGGTGATGAAGTACGCCGACGTCTTATAGCATTGATCACCCTACCAACGGTACCGTTGCTCTGCTCTGTCGATATCGCTTCCCTAATTCTCCGTTCTTCCTCCGTTATAATTAATGGAACAACTGGAATATTGATCCTATCCTTATCCCCTCCAGAAGAGACACTTTGCCTAAGAGAAGAAATTAAAATTGAAATTAATATATATATATATATATACTTTGCTTATAATATTTATTCCAAATCATATTAATCTATTTAAGGGTTTATTGTTTAATTACCCCTGGCCCTGGGGTATTGCCAATGGATCAGCTACATGTTGATCGATAGCTTCTGTAGTTCTGTCGGGCGGCCCAACACATTTAAATTCAATTAGAAAACCTTTTAAGTGATCAATAATGATTTTTCGAAATTAATAGTAATGACAAGAATTGAATTAAATTGTGTTGTGTGATGCATGTAGTGATAATGAAAAATCGTCTATAATTAATTGATAATAACTATATTTATGACCATTTATATCGTCAATGTCAATAAATTAAACATGTGTGATACTTTGCATTAATGTAACAACTTATATATATCGACTTAAATGAAAATTTTACCTTATTTCTAAAAAAAATTAAGAAATAACGTTTTTCACTGTTTTTATTAAAAACAAAATAAATTTATTAATTGGATGGAGGGAATTGCATTTTTCATACCAAACGTTTACCTACTTTAGATATATGGTATCAAACCTTAAAAAAAGACATATTTAATACAAAAATTGAAGGATTTTTTTCACATTTCCTTTCTATGTCAATTTTTTGGGGCCAAATTTTGTGCTCTTTATATGGCTGGAAAGCTTTTGACGAGAGCTTTCTAATGGTACAAGTTTCAGTTTATGAAAATCAATAAATAATTTGCAGAAAATTAATAAAGTTTCGGGATATTAATCAAAATTAAATCATATATCATAATCTATAAGGAATCATGCCACGATAATTTTCAGATATGATATAGGGCACATAAGCATATTATGGTAAATATTTTGGAGCATAATTTTAAGTATACCAAAAATCACCATTAAAGCTCAAACAAATGTGAAAAAAATTCTTCAATTTTGATATTAAATATTTTTTTTTTAAGGTTTGTTATGAAGAATGCAATTCCTTCTAATTGGATGCATATACAAGAATGACAATTTTAATCTAGTCACTAATTCACAACTTCATATATACAATGGGGATCAGCAATATGCAAAAGTTTGAAAATATTTACGAATAGAGTACTGATAAACAAATCAATTAGCTTGTAAGGAATTGAGGATTAGTGATTAATTACCCGTGTTCCAAAGTACTATAACCATCTCGTGGTAACGGTGCCACGAGGTAAAGATCTTCTAACTCTTTGTACCTATATATAATTAATACTCTATGGTATGTATAGTTTCCACATTTAACCTAATTGATAAATATAAATATTGCATGTATATATAAGCATAAAAACAAGAATATATCGAAGAGTTCTTGCACAAAGAATTTTTATTTTTCACACATATATATATATATATATATATATATGTTTCAGTGGTCTAATTATATATAGTTCACAAAATAATTAATATGTAAGAAATACGACAATATTTCTACCTTAATTTCAGAAATAAGATACAGAAAATTAAATAAAATTAAGATATATAGTTAAGTGCATGCGTGCTACAAGCATATATGTTACCTCAAGTCTATCGCAAATTTTGGGTCTGCTACTGCAATTCGAGTGCAAGCCCTCTTTTTCCAAATATTATTCCTTCCAAACAGACCGCCAATGCCCCTATATATAGTAAAGAAGGATTACATTACATGTAAAAAAAAATCAACACAAAAAAGTAAAGAAGATGATCTATATATATACATAACTAATTAACTGATTAAAAGGATTAGACAATAACTCAACGCGGAGAAGGTAGTCGATGGCCTTCTCCGGGATCCCTACCACACAAAGATCAAACAGTGCTGCTGCATTATTCACACCACGAGACTTGTATTCAAATATAAGCCTCGTGTGATATAGCAAATTCCCCGGTGTTATGTAAATTCCAGTGAACTCGTTGTTAATAAAAACACGGATGGTCCAGTTGGCTCCGTGCTTCCTACAACGCTTGATGATCCGTGAAAGCTGAACACTCCGACTTTTGCCAGGTGGCAAAATATGCGGACACAGCCGTTTGTGGTATACATATTCCAACTCAATCACCCAATCAGTTTTGTTATCTAATTGAGTCGTCATAACAAATACTTCCTCCATTTACGAGAAAAATGATAATTCCAATCAAAGAGTAGAAAAAATATTGTTTTTTCACGAAAAATAGGAACCCCATGACAGATTAATTAATGGAGGGATTAACCCATGATCATACTTGCGCTAGCTGGTTGAGATATACGTACTATATCAAAATATATATATACAGAGCTGTTTTGTTTTTAGGAAGAAATTAATAAATTCAATCTGAAACTTAATTACTGCATGTCTGTCTTAACTGAAAATTTAAGATACTAATATATAGATGAATTTCAACTTCCTTCACAGTTAATGGATAGGATTTCCATGTCATCAAACAGCTGTAATATGAAGGGCGTGGATGCTGACAAACATCTACCAACTAGAAGTTGAATTTGGGAAATTTCCGCTTAATTAATTAATTCCATAGCTTACCTGGTTCTTACGACTGCACTGAGTGGGATATCGATCGTGAGTCAATGCAAGAAATATTGACTGACTCAATCGACATTTAATTAATTGTTTTCTGCCTTGCCATCTGCATATAACGACCAAGAAATTCATTAAGAACCATGTCTATACTTTGAAATTAAAAACACTAGCTAGCTAATTTTCGTATCATACTTTGAGATCGATATCGATCGATCGAGGTGTAACACTAGGCTTCAGACAAATTAATACCAATCCCAGCGCACAAATCCTCCACAATTAATATTTCAGTGGAAATTAATTTGCCCCATACGAGGTTCGAAACCTGCATTGACGGAGGAGAGAGATTCTCCACATCACCTTAGTCCTTACCAATCCGCCAATGCCCTACGACCTTGATTTCCGTATTTTATTAGTTGTAAATAGTAACGTGCATGACAGATCGATTAATTATTGGCCACTATTCTATTCATATTTCTTTTATGCGTGTTTTTTCAACCTCCCATCTCTGGGTTGATAAGATTTTTCCCTCGTTCAAGTAAGTCCATATATATGATTTGATATTTGGCACAAGTATGCCAATAATATATGCCTAATTTAAAAAAAAAAAAAAGAAGTTGTGCATGATGGTATATATAAAATGCAAATTTAACATCTCATATATTTTATGTTGGGCAAAATAAAATTATGTTTTTATCATTCTACCACAACCAAAATAACTTAATTAGGACAACACCCTCGTATATGCAAGCCGTTTAATTTGGTATGTCATCACGTTCAAATTTTTATTTATCCAAACTCCAAAAACTTAATTCGTAATTAATTAACCCTAACCTCTACGTACACTTTATTATCCCAATTCTCAACTTCATACTCATTAACTATTAAGGAGTATATTTAATGCATGGTCATCTAAGTTGTCCTACAATAAATTAAAATATAGTAATTTTTATAAATGAACAAACAATATATTTCCTATCCTTTAAAGATAAGACTCAGTAAAATTAGGAAACTTACATAACATAGTAAAACGTACAAACTTCTCGTCAAAATACATGCAATATTTATACCTCTCGTCATAAATTATGTTTATGCACGCGTAAATAATATAACACCGAAATCTGATATGATCAAATTAGAATAATGATCTTTTGTACGTAAGACATGGAGTTTCTCCGTCCACAAAATTAAGGATTTGGTTTCGACTTTTCCATACCACAAAATTACATTCAACATACGATATATCCAAAGAAATGTTCAATTGTATATATGAATGTACCCATAAAAGGGATGGAATTTCATACCTTTTTTCCACAGCCAAGTAATTCAAATTTTGCAATTAATACACACATCTCGAACATTGTCCGGCAATTGGCGCAGTCTCAAAACGTCTAAAATGTAGCCATAATTTTTGTATATATACTCCAGTTTTTTAACGCGTACGTAAGCTGACTATTTTAAAATAAATTTGCCGCGCAGATGAACTACCCTTTAAAATATTGGCACTTGACTTATTGAAATAGTTGGCTTAAAGTTGACAAAAGATAGGTATTAATCAAGGTTTTCTTAGCTGTTAAAAAGAATACGATGCCAGTTAGATATACATGGATTGACTAAGTATTTGAATGATTTGAGTCTAATTCATCTCAAAAGTTAATTTAAAAGTTAAGAATCATCCAAAACCTTATAAGATGAACTTAGTGTTGATTTTCAATTTGTGTGGGATATGAGACAATTTTTTATTTAATCAAATATGTGAAAGTTGTTAATTAGTGGATGAAGTGCAAGTAAATGATCATGAGTACAATAAACCATCTAATTAGGCTAGTGACGTGCATTATCACGCCCTGGCGTGTTCGATTAACTGTTGAACTTTCAATGTATAAAGGCAATAATTAAATGTTTGAATCGAAGACCAAGACATAGCTTTATATCCTTTAATTTGCTGACTTGACTGATAGAGATGAATCAAATTAGAAAAACACAATGATAAATTGAAAGTCGCCGGCAAGTTGTTTGGAATGGGTGGTGCATGCTTGTGGAACTGGAACACCGTGTAAAATGCACAAAAATCATCGACGTTATCTGGTTGGCGGGGAATTCTTACCCAGATTGGATTTGGTTAAAGCCAAATTAACTATATGACAAATGCAATATACTTGTTTTGAGATTGTCCTAGTAGAGTGACCAATCATGCATGAGCAATTGCAATACACTTGCTTTGTGGTTGGAAGAGTTTGGCCAAGCCAGGTCTGAACAAGAATTTTCCCTGTCTGTGCCTAGTTTGATACTTTAATATTAGTCATTAGACAAGATTTACACTCACATAAATTTTCAACATACAGTTGTTATTGTTTAGACTTTTTCAAATTTGGTCCGTTGATCAAAATTAGAATAGAGTAGGGTCATCAATAGGTCGGATTCATATCGGATTAGACTCGAATGAGGGTCGGATTTGAATCTTCCTCGAATCTGAAATTCCAGCATTCATGGAATATGGTTTTGATCGGTCGGATATCGAATTTTTTTCGGATCTAATATAATACCTACTTTTAAAATATATACCAATATTTATTTCTAAAATAAATTTCTTAACGTTACATTTTCATTTAACTTAGCTAGCATGTTTAAAATTTTCTTCAGAATTCACTAAGCTTGAACGTAAAAAGGATCAACTCTCATCAATTTTTTGAAAAACATTAAAACAGTGATATTAATACTAAGGTATGAAAATTAATTGATGTTGTTAGATCGATGGATATACAAAATTGAGATTATTAATGAAAAAAAAGTTATTACACTGATAGTAAAACAATATCTATGTTACTAATCAAAATAAAATATTACGTAAACAACAATTGTTTTACTATACGAATTTTCAACGGATTAAATCGACCTAGATTTATATTCGCTCATTGTATTTTGAATTATAATTTTTAAAATCGAATCAGATCCGTTGAACAAAATTCATAATAAATCCGGCTTAATACATATCGGTTTGAATTGAATCTGTCTCATTAACAGTCCTAACATATATAGGATGGGCCTAGTTCTGGAATCCGTTGTCTACTTAAGTAAATAAAGTAAGCCCATCTTATTTGTTAGCCCAGTCAATTTAACTGAATTCGTAATAAGTTGAGATCCCCACTGAATGATTTGTAAAATTCGAAAAGACAATTCCATGTTGAACCAGAACAACCCAATCCTCTACGATACACAAATTAGGTCTGAAAATTCATCAATTATGTACATCCGACGTGGTTGGAGACTCTGCACAAAATGAAAAAGTCGGGGTTATTATTTTAAATATCAAAAGTAAATTCCGAGATATTCATTTTTTTAAAAACCTATACAAGCTTGCATGTTTCAATTTTTTTTTAATAATAAAATGAACCCATTTTCAATTTTGATGTCAATAAAATCTCTAGTTATATATGGACATATATATATTAATTCAAAAAATTCTACATTATTTTTTTTTTCTTTTGGCAAATTAATTTTCAGCATTTTCGCAACACTCAAAGTTTAAACTTAAGAAATTTTAGTCAAAATGCATCCAGAGTCCAGACTAGTCATAGTAGGAATTAAATCATTTGTTTTCCCTTTCAGATAATTAATTACCGTGGTCTATAACAATTTGTTTTGCTTTCATCGACTTTAATTTGGTGCAAAATTATTTTTTCGTACTCGATCAATCTTTAAGATAACTTGATTTACTAATAAATAAAGTCATTGACCTCACTCCAAAAAAATTAAAAAAAGTCATTGACCTAATTTTTTTTTTTTTTTGAGTAACCTAGTAATTCAATAAACTCTAAAAAATAGATCTATTTGTTCAATTTTAATAAATATATTGATTTAAAAAGTAGAGTGAAAAAAAAACAATAATAGTTTTGATTCTTGAATATTCATACATTTTTTTTCTTATCTTTGTTTTCCATCATGTGATGTGTATTAGGACAATTTGACATCAAATCGAACAAAATTACTTATCAGACAAAAATAAAAATACATGGACACTAAAATTGAAAATTATAGGGCCTGTTTGTTTAGCGTTTCTCATATTTTTTTCGTGTTTGAGAAATGCCAAACAAACACGTTTTCTATTTTTCGAAATAAATTTTTCATCCATTAATTTTCTCAAACTACTCTCTCAAAAGCCAAACAAACAACAATTTTTTTATCTCTAAACAAAACTATACAAACTCTACTTTGATTTGATATAAAGTAACCTATCTCTTACATAATTTATCTCACATAACAAACATGATTTGACATAAAGTCTTACACATCTTACACCTACAACCCAACTCTTTCAAAAAAATCTACACCTACTTTATTTCTCAAACCACTCTCTCAAAATCCAAACAAACAATATTATGCAAATCGAAATTATTTTATAAACCTCCATTACACTCCCAAACTATTTTTCCAAACGCCAAACAAACAGGCCCATAAAGCAGGAAGGAAATAAAAGGCCTGCATGCAGAAACGCAAAAAGCACACACGTCAGTCACCTCAGACAAACGATGTCGTTTTGACACGTGACGTCACCCATTTTACCATACACAAAAGCGACTCGTAACGGCATTATACTCAAACCTGACCGGAAACCAAATTCAACGCGCTCTCTCTCTCTCTCTCTCTCTCTCTCTCCACAAGATCTCTTTCTATATACACCTGTATCTCATTATTTACTGTTGCATTATAAAACCCTATCCCCAAATCGAAACCCTAGGAACTAGAATTGTCAAAGGTCCCCAAATTTCTTCACATTGCGTTCGAATTGGAAATCTTCGCTCTCGTTCATTCTTAGTTTTTCAAACTCAAAATTCGAGACTTTCTTTTGGAGTAGTAATGGTTGAGATTCATTATGGAAGACAGTAGAGAAATTATTTATAATGTCGGTGGTAGCAGAGATAGCAATAGCTCCGCCGACGGACGACCCCCGATTCCCAGCAACCCTGGCGGTGGCGCCGCCTATCGACGCTGCTTGAGCTCTGCCGGCACGCCGTCCTTGTTTACTAAGTCCCTTCTTCGACACCCCTCTTTGGTAACTTAGTTAAAATTCGATCTTCTTTTCCTTCTGGCTTATTTGGATTCAAAATTTCAAGTGTAAGTTTGTAATGGTTACCGAGTTAGGTATATTGATTTGTTTTCAAACGATTAAACATTCATTAGTATTAATTAAGATTTTTCTATACATGTTCTCGGTTGTTGAAAACAGTTATGAGTTAAGATCCACTTACTGCATATTAATAAGATGTGGTTAATTTTTGCTATGCTTCAATGAAAGTTAGTATATCACTATATTGGTGTTATAAATGGTATGGGAGTTACTGTTTTCTTAAGGGGGTACTTAATTAGGATTGATTTGAATTGGGATTACATAATTTTGTCTTGGGGTTGCATCAATCATAGGAAATGCATTTCCTTCTGGTAGAAAGCTATTCTTTGGTGCTGTCAAAATTAGGAGGGAGTGGGGGGGGGGGGGGGGGGGTATTAACTCCTAGATGTGGTTTTTAGAGTGACTTCTCTATATAGTAAATTTAATTAGAATTATGTATGGGAAATAAGAGGATTTTGAGGAGTGAAGTTGTAGGCAAAACTTGAAGTATTGGATGCGTAATGGATATAAGCAACTCACATTTGACTATCTTGGATGCGTAATGGATATAAGCAACTCACATTTGACTATCTTCCTCTAAAGATATTTATTTTATGCATTTGGTGATTTGTATACACAAAGTTTACAAAGTTAGATTCCAATTGTTTGTGTTGCCTCAGTTTACTTTTATGTATAGTTTTGGCAAGTTTGTGTAAATCTATAGTATTTTGTCTAACTTCTCAGAGTCATAGTTTCCTAAATTTACCACCCTCAATCATGGAAACTAGTATGATGGAGATTTTATCTGGTTATAAAGTTGCACAGAATATTTAACTCAAATTTGAAGCTATTACTGTCACTAACAATTGGTTGGCTATTTTGGAATGTATTGCTTGCTTTGTGCTGTTTGTAATTGATTATACTGTACCTTCTATTATGGTTTCTTGGTTACTAATTTTAGGCATGCATCTATCTTACATCTGCTGTTTATTAATTTAGTGAAACCTATGAAGAGTGAAGACCCAAAGTTGGTTTTAACTAGCATGAATACATTTTACCTTCCCTTTGAAATCTCGATTTTGTAAATATTGTCCATCTCTACATTTGGGGATTACATTTGACTAGTTCTTTAGCAGGTAAAAACCAGATCCTCAGATATTTCAACTGAACCGATATTGAATGAAGATGTTTGCGATGTTGAATTCACTCCCCTACTCCGCTCAGGTGCGTGGGCAGATATTGGTTCTCGCTCAAGCATGGAGGATGTCTATGTCTGTGCTGACAATTTGATGCTTGATTACGGACTTGATAATTCTAATGAAAGTCCTAGTGCTTTCTATGGGGTAATTCTTCTCGTCTAACACCAACGTCCCTGTAGTTTTTCTATTCCTAACTCCACATGTTTTATTGGTTAGTGATTACCGATATAGGTTGTGATCATTTTGAATTTGATCTGCTGGTGCAGGGATTCTTTGGTTTTGATAACCTGTTTGTGATTTTATTTATGCTCCACTTATATAATTTTTCTTTTTCACATATTAATTGAGTCTATTATAATATTTCTAAATTGATTGCTATATTGTTTTATGAAGTTGATTTGATCTCTTTATATCAGCACCGTGTTTGTACTTCAGATTTCAATGAATAAAACACTCTGGAGAAAAAAATTCCCCTTCATTTAGGAAATGGTCACATGGATGTAACTATGAGACTACTTGTTATGTTTATTTCTTTTTTCATTGTGCTTATTTACAGTCATAAGTACTCTAGGAATGACATACTTTCCTGAAAGAAAAAGTAAATGAATTTTCAATGCTTCTGTTCTTCCTTTCACTCTTCTGTTTAATCTTAAATTCATACAGTGCATTATGGGATCCAAGTGGAAAAATGATTTGGAAAAACTGCATTTGAGAAATATCTTGAGTTTTTCGGTAATTAAACACTTTGATTAGAAATTTAGTAATTCATTTCCTTAACCTCGCAAGAGAAAAACAAAGATGTAGAGCTATATCTTCCTTTTGGTAGCTTGTCGCCGGATTGCATTGATTGTTCAGCTGGGTTTTATTTGTAGGTTTAATTTTCAAATTCTATGGATTTTGAACTTCTTGATTGTTTACTTTTATAGATATGGGGCATATTTTCTATACAACTTCCAAAATTAGAAAAGCAATTAGTAGCTTATCTCTGCAATTATGTAGCAAATTTGACCACATGCATATTGATGTGCTTTTGTGACGACTGTTGTATTCAAATAGGATATCAAAATGTTTTAGTTTATAGGTTGAGTTAGCATTTCAATTCCTGGCATAGGATTGAGGCATTGGGATATTTATAAATATGAATGTTGTTTAATACATCTATCTGTTAATTGCAGAAGGATGCAACTTAATACTGGATTAATTTCTTTCCTGAGTCAGGTTTTTGATGGACATGGTGGGAAGCATGCTGCTGATTTTGCATGCTATCATTTGCCAAGATTCATTGTTGAGGATGATGATTTTCCTCAGGAGATTGAGAGAGTCATTGCATCAGCATTTCTGCAGACTGATACTGCTTTTGCTCAAGCTTGCTCCTTGGATGTAGATCTTTCTTCTGGTACCACTGCTTTAGCCGCACTTGTAATTGGAAGGTCAGAGTTCTTCTAGTTATACACATCCTTTTGAGTTTTTTTGTTCTGCAAAAAAACAAAATTTAGCCATGGTTGTTGATGCTACAAAAGATTTGTCTTCATGTGTTTATGGGTTTTGAAATCCTTAGCTCCAAATCCATAAACCCAAATGAATCCTAAGAAGGTTTGTATTTCATGATTAATGCAGCTCACTGGTGGTGGCAAATGCTGGAGATTGCAGAGCAGTGCTTTGTCGTAGGGGTAAAGCAGTTGAAATGTCGAGAGATCATAAACCGGTTTGCTTAAAGGAAAGAAGGCGTATAGAAGCTTCTGGAGGATATGTATACGATGGTTATCTCAATGGACAGCTCAACGTTGCTCGTGCATTAGGAGACTGGCATATGGATGGATTAAAAGGCCAGGATGGTGGGCCTCTTAGTGCGGAGCCAGAACTTATGAGCACAAGATTAACAAAGGAAGACGAGTTTCTAATCATAGGCTGTGATGGGATTTGGGATGTATTTATGAGCCAAAATGCTGTGGATTTTGCACGTAGAAGGCTTCAAGAGCACAATGATCCAATGATGTGTAGCAAGGATCTTGTGAACGAAGCTTTGAAGAGAAAAAGTGGAGACAATTTGTCTGTGGTGGTTGTTTGTTTCCAGGCTCAACCACCTCCCAACTTGATTGTTCCTCGTGGAAGGGTACAAAGGAGCGTATCTGCTGAAGGGTTGAAGGAGTTGCAAAGCTTCTTGGATAGCTTAGGGAATTGTGATGGTGACGAATGATTCTTAACCTTATCCTCTTTCTTAGTAGCTATTTTATTTATCATTTTTGTTTGATCTCGTGAGGATGTAATTTTCAAGTGTAACATATGCGGCGTAAGGGCACACTTTTTTTTTTTAGTCTGTTATTGATTTATTAGGCTAGTTCTTTTTCAACATTTGATATAATGTTCACATTGACTTCATTTGTAGTGGGATCTTCTTGTGAACCCTTTTTTGCTAATGGATGTATTTCAAGCAATTCTGGCTTGTGGGTTTTTGCTTATTTTCAGGAAAGAAAACAGCTTTACATCTATATGTTGCTTGTGTATCAGGGTTCCCCAATCAAACAATATAGACTATTATATACATGTTTGGTAGACTAGATTGTAAGTAGTTTTTCAGGTCAGATTGTTTGGATATATTGACTGTATCAAATCTGCCTAAATGAGTCATTTGTTTCTATTTGTATATTTACCATTTGGAGCCAAGATCCCGCTAATGAAGAATAGCATATTAAAGAAACACTGCAGAATTGTTATTCAAATTATGTATGAAAGTAAATCTAAGATTAGAACTATGAGGAGTTGAAACTTTATGATCATCCTGTTTATACAGGAAATGTCATAACAAAGATAGCTTCATTAATTACATGGTTAATATCTAGGATGTCGAATGTACATAAACGAAAAAAGAAATCCTTGGGAGCGTGTATCGTTATAACAATTTACATTATAGTATACCATCTTCTAACGTGCTATTTGTTTATCTTTTTTGGAAGTTAAACACCCTGATAGAAAATGCAAAAATGAAGCCGAACAGCACAGCTGTTCCAGCATTAATGATAGCAACATATCCCACATAGTCATGTCTAAATCCGAAATAACTTCTTATAAATTGTTGAACTGTTTCATCTGATTCGAGCTTAGTTTCTATGTCTCCAAACTGTGAAGCAACTAGTCCATATAGTGCCCAAGCAATGGGAGAAAGGTAATAGTACCATCTCCACCATATTGGAATTCTCTGTCACAACCATAAAAAGAAAACTAAAAAGTTAAGCTGATTACATTTGCTATTATTATTTTTTTGTTTGAAAATTTTCAGGAAACTTACTGTCTTTGGAATGATGAATCCCGAGAAAAGGTTCCAGAATCCATAGAAGGCAGATGAGATTATGGCTGCTATATTATGATTTGGTGTTATAGCCACTGTCATCATCCCGTAGAATGTGAAGTACAACAATGTGAAATACATGAAGAAAAGGTACCAAAAGAATTTGGTAGCTGTCCACTCAAATCCAATCATCGCATATACTATCACACCATATATAAGTGTTTGAATGAGAAGGTTAGGGAGTTCAACCAACCTGCAGAAAAAAATAATGATACTTGGTGAATGATATTTGTCTTGAAAAGATGCAAATCAACGAATTTATTACTTTACCTGTCCAAAGGCATAGGGCATAGCTGAATACATCCCTGCTACTCTTTCTCTGTAGAAGACTATTCTCTCAATAGCAACAACTGGTTGCACTGATGTAGCATTTTGTACCCCAAGAAATAGTACGGCAGCATACATGGAACCCATTGCATTAAAGATATCTTGTTGTCTTCTCCTGTAATCGTTCATACAGACAAATTGATTAGTGATCTGTTTATGGAAAGCTATAGATACGATGTTGGTTTTGTAGCATATTTACTAACCTTTTAGATCCAAGATCCCAAAAAATTGTTCCAAACATTAATGCAATAAATGTTGTAAACAGCAATCTCACTCCAGTGTATGGTGGGTTTCTCCAGTATGACCAATGTTGTTTCCAAAGGCAAGCGATGCACTGAGTCCAGAAAGACTAGGAATAACGCGTGGGGAAGTTCAGATCTCTTGAACCTGGTGCAGGTATACTGAGTTCTTTGATCAATGCTTTGTTTCTCCTGAATTATTCATACGCAGAGGTCGATCAACTAATAAGTCCATGGTAGTTTTGCCAATATTTGCGTAGTGACATTATAAGAGGGATAATTAAACAAAAGTTTTCTAACAAGACTTTGTGCATATTTTTACCTGCAAAGTTCAGAGTTCTTGTATAGTTCAGCAAAATTGATACCAAGAACTTCTTCTTGTGCTTTTGAAGTTATTTCCAACATCCATGTAGCTGGATTATACCCATCTTGTATTTTACTAATCCCGTCGATTTCCTGTGAAGTAGTTAAAGCAAAGCCACATATGTTAGTACTTGGCAGAGTGTTGGGAATTTCAGATTTCATTTCGTACTTATCATCTCACCTCAAAGTATTTAATGAGCTGAGAAGAGTGCCGCCCTAATGGACCAACATATATTTCTTCACCTCCTCGTTTTAGTAGTAGTAGCTGCAGTTACTTACAGCACTTTAGTTTGGTTTGAATCAAAAGACAAATATATATGGAATAGATTAGATCAAGTTATTACCTCATCAAAAGCATAAAAAATATCAATGCTTGGTTGATGGATGGTGCACACAACTGTTCTACCTGTATTCACGGTGTTTCTCACTGTTCTCATTACAATTGCAGCAGCTCGTGCATCAAGCCCTGAAGTTGGCTCGTCCATGAATATAATAGAAGGATTGGCCACAAGTTCCACTGCAATAGTTAACCTCTTTCGTTGCTCAGTCGAAAGACCATTCACTCCAGGCATGCCTACTAATGCTTCTCTCAATGGAGTAAGCTCAACTAGTTCCATAACCTCTTCAATGAAAATCTGCCGCATACTGATTAGTTGGAGTCAGTTAAAATTTTATAATTTATTTTTCATATAAATATATCAAGTAAGCAGAATGCACCTTCCGAGTAGCAGTGTCTACTTCAGGAGGCAAGCGAAGCCAAGCAGAGAACTCTAAGGACTCATGAACTGTAACATGAGGTGAGTGAATATCAGTTTGCTCACAGTATCCTGCTATTCGTGCAAATGTTTCTTGCTTTTGTGGGTACCCTGATATAGTGATTGACCCGTCAATATATCCTCCTGTTTTTCTATTAGCCAATACATCCATTAAAGTAGTCTTTCCTGCTCCACTAATGCCCATTAGGGCTGTCAAAACACCTGGCCTGAAAGCACCGCTGACACCTTTCAGAAGCTCTAGTCGGTCTTCTTGAAATCCGTGAGCTCTCATTTCCTGCAAAAAATGTAACAAGAAATATAAAGAACAAGTTTAGGCATTTATAAGCTAGATTTGAACGAGTAGACTTAAATAAGGGATTGTACCTGTGGCATATCTACTGAATAACGGATATCATCAAATGTGATTGAAAGTGGTTCAAATGGTAAAAGCATTCCTCTCTTCCTGTTTGGATCAGCTTGACTGATGCTGTGCTCTCTTGATGATACATTCCTGTAAACATCGTCCTCTCGCCCTGCAAGGAATATATATATTTTTGTTTTCACATTAGGAGTCTCAATCTTGAATTTGTACTGAATTGCTAGATACACAATTATGATTTACAACTCACCAGAAGTGCTCTTTCCTCTTGATGACAATTCAATAGGCTTGCCTTTTTTGGTGGCATTCCTCTCATCTAATGTTTCTTCTGATAGAATAGTTTGAGGTTTCCCAAATGCTGTATAACAGGTGTTAGTAATTGTGAGGAGATGCTTTATAACATATGAATAAATGAGATGTTGACTTACGGTTGAGATAAGTTAGAGCCAAGGTGTATAAGAAATGGAACAGGAGTATGTAACCAATCATTGCTCCTGCACCTATCCAGTACCAATGTGCTTCTGGAAAAATCCCTCGAGCCTTTAAGAGTTCGATGCCAACTGATTCTGTCGATCCAGGAGTAACCTGTAATTAAACAGATATTACATTAAATGTTTGTTTTACTTGGTCCATCCCCTAGTCTCCTCCACCACAAACTCAAGCCTACTGAAGATGCTTACATGACTCCAACTCTTTCCAAGAAACTCATTCACTGCTATGGCGTTTTGCCCATACATCATAGGTGAGATCCAGTAACCCCATAGCCACCATTTTTTGATATCATCTGATCCACAGAGTAATTATTGCAATCAATATTTTTACTAAAATAAACTATGTAGTATCGAGTATGATAAAAGTACTTAGTATACTATAAAAATACTTCAGAATTTATTATGCTCTCGACCTCGTGATAAAATGAATCCTCCCAAGACAAGAACTGTGACCAAGGCAAATGATCCAAATGTATTTGCAACTATGATGTTTCTTCCTAGTGCCCCCATTAAACGAAACAGCCCAGAAGCCATTTGGTTGGCGCATATGAGCAGAAGCGATTGTTTGAAAAACCTGCCATCAAAAGTGTTTAAGAGATTACATATCTGCATATATGTATGTATGTGTGTGTGTGTGTGTATACATGGTATTAAAGTAGGTATATATATACCTTCTTGCATCAGAATCATATCCTGTGGTATAATAAGTCATACTCACCCACACGGCTACTTCTATAAGTGTGACTGGAATTTTAAGGATCCATGCTGGTAAAGAATATGCCCATGGAGGGAAAAAGAGAAGATCACGATGCTTGTAAAACACGGGAAGTTTCAATTTACTAAGAATGAGTTCTGACATTCCATTGAACATGATCACAGTAAGGGCATAAAAAAGAGCTCCCATGTAAATTCCACCATCAATTATTGTATTTTTATGGATCTCGGTGCGTAGAAAAACAGTCATGGATATTGACAGCGATAATGATAAGCTGGAAAAGTGGAGAAAAATGGTTAAATTAATCCAAACACCGTAAAGAAGGGGTTTTAAAGTAACAATGTAATAGTTCGAGGTCTGAACTCTTTTAAGTGCATCTTACTTGTACCATCTTGAATATGTAGACAAATGAATTCCTCTTCATCAGTAGGAATTCTCTAGATACACAGGCTTTTAAAAGTTCCTTCTTGCTTAAACCGTATTTTTCGGTGGTTAGGGCTGCCGGGTGGCTTTTTTCCTTGTCAAAAGGAACAGAAAGCTCATCACCAAGCTTTTGGCCAACATGGAATGACTGAAATGCTTCGGAGAATTCTTTGACAGAAACATAATTGTAAACCTCATCTTTGTGTATCCAGTATTGCTCTTGATCTTTCTTTGAAGCTACCTATAGAAAAGAAGTTTGATTTTTTTTTCTTCAATTTCTTTAAGTATATCCAAGAAAGAAAACGGAAAATGAAAGAAAGTAGATGAGGTTTACTTCTTGCAAAAAATCTGCTACTCCTTTTCTCTCAGGACATCTGAAGCCCATATGTTGAAAGAATTTTAATACATTTTCATGGGGTCCTTGGTACACAATCTGTCCATCTGATAACAGTATTATGTCATCAAATAAGTCGTACGTTTCTGGTGCAGGCTGCAGGAGTGATATTATAGCAGTTCCTTGTAAAATGTGAATGGATTGCCTTATTGAATTCACAATCTGGAAAGTTGTTGAACTATCCAATCCGGTTGATATCTCATCCATAAATAATGCTCTTGCTGGTCCAACCAACATTTCTCCTAAATTGCATTGAAATTACATTAATAGAGTCCTCATGAATAGCATTCTAGTGAAAAATTTAGTATTAATTACCTGTTGTCAGTCTCTTTTTCTGTCCTCCGGAAATACCTCAAATCATTTCATCACCAACGACAGTATCAGCACATACTTCAAGCCCCAAGATCTGTGGATGGAAGGTATTGAAAAATATCAAGAACTTTCATATTGTCTTTATAAATGCTAACAAGCTCTTGAAAATGTTAAATTTGTTACTTTAATGATGTAATCTGTCACTACACTTGCTTCTTACCCTTCGATTGATGATGCCTGTAGAAATAAAGAGCAAAAGAAAATCTATCGGAAGAGAAAGTGAATTGTGATCTAATAATGCAGGCATGTAATTTATTCCAAAGATGATATAACCTTCATGAAAATATCAATATCAGGGTCCGGCTTAATGTTTGCTTCCTTCTCTCTCCTTGACAATTCTGCCAGCATTTCTGTATATTTTTTCAAAGTTAAAGAATACTAATCCTTAATATTACAACATAAGGTGTGGTGTCAAATAAAATGAAAATTGTATTAACCATAGCGAGCTCCGACTCCTTGACATCTTGCAGAAAAGGCCAATGTTTCTCTAACAGTCATTTCTCCTATGTGCAGGTCATGCTGACTTATGTAAGCCGAAGACCTTTGTGGTACAAACTCTTTCATTTCATGACCATTGTACGTTACTCTCCCTTCTACCTGTTGGATTTAATAAAAGACCCAGATTTTAAATTTTGGCCTTTTGATTTGATAACCAATTTAATTGTATGTTGTCCTTACATAGTTAATGGTCTCTTTCGACTTGGAATAATCCGAAGATAACTCAAGAAACTCTATACATAATTGAAGAAATAGAGACTTAAATGTGAGAAATTCAGGTAAAACATTTACAAGTTGAGTCCCATTACCTCCAATGTATTAACAGTGAAGTTGAAAACTGTAGGCAGAGCTCTACCACCAACATAAGCTTCTGCATCAACATTTAAGTGCTCAAACCGCACTTCAATGGTCGGAAAATCAAGACCGACCCTGAATCAACTTTCAAAATTAGAAACTAGAAAATCATCCTAAAGGCAAAAAAACATTCACAAGACGAGATTAATTACGTACCTTTGAATGCGTTCCTTGAGCTTTAACAAGAACTTCTCATTGCCTTCCTCTGCGATTTTCAGTAGCCTCTCTACAAGATTCTTCCTTTCAATTAATCCAAGATTCTTTATATCGATTTCTCGTAATGAACCTTCTTCTTCTTGTTTAAGTATGCCTCTCCTTATACGAATATTAGTTGGAAGTCTCTCTAGTGCTGCCCATTTCAATGCTTCTTCTTCATCGTCTACTTCTCTAGAAGACCTCGAAAAAACATCCATACCAGTGTTTTTCCATATATTCGAACTATTTAAATGTGAGCTACTGGCTCTATGTAATTCACCACCTTCCATTACTCTTTATCTTTATCTATGAGAGGCAGGGCAGCACACATTGATGTACTGTTTTATTTTTTTCTCTATTGAAGGTGGTCTAATTTACTAGCTAATGAGTAAATTAAATAAGATTTTGATTGTTGAAGAATTCTATTATAGAACTATGTACATTATTTTAAGTAGAAAAGGTCCAAGTGATGACAAGACAAGGTAAGTTATCTACTTTAGTTTGAAGTTAGAGATTCAATAAACTAACTGATCATAATGTTATATAGTTTACATAGACATAGACATAGACATTGTTATTTTTACTTTTTAGTGAAAATCAATTAGCAGTCTAATACTACACACACATTTTATGTTAAAAAATTTCCTTGAAATAATTGATTATATATGTAAATCTAAGTCTATTAATTCTATTATCGATCGAATTGTAGATGGTCCACCATATATCTCGAATTAATGTATAGTATATAATTAGGATATGCATGTTTCTGATTTCTGATTTGGGCAATTTGATATACTTTATAATATAGTTTGTTCAGTTCTTGATACAGATAAGATAGATCACTCACATCATATCATATCCTTCCATAAATGGTATGATATAGATTTTGTTGAATTATTGTCAAGGTGAAAATAGAAAAGGGTAGTAACTAATTAAAGAGTAATTATTTATCTATCATCTAGAAGAGCACATATACATATACATATACATATATAATTAATTAATTATTGCTACCATTCAGTAATTTATAATACCAATATTAAACTAATAAAATTATTTTCAAGAAATTAATGCAAGTAATTGTATCCGATCCTTTCTAGAAGCTAGGTATGGTGTATTAATACTACAGGTATGGCCATGATTCATATATAACAGGCTGCAGGGTCATAATTAATGTATGTATATTGCCTTCTCCCCTCACATTTTTCTTCTCCATCTTAATTTATTAATTAATGTAATTTGTTGCCTCATGCTTCTCTTTTTGAATTATTATTGCAATCCACATATCTTCTTAATCTTTCACACTTTTGCAAGAAGACAGTCCAAGTGCAATTTTCCTTTCGTAGATGATTATTTGGAAATTTGGTTCATCATATTGTACTATTTTTGGACGGAATGATACAGTTTAAGGATTAATAAGTTTATGAGGGACCATTTTCACATCAAGCGTTTGTAGTCCAACGGTCAGGATAATTGCCTTCCAAGCAATAGACCCGGGTTCGACTCCCGGCAGACGCATAGTTTTTGTTCTTTTTTGGGACTTTAGTTTTCTCTATGCTTCTTCTAATGCTGATTTATCCAGCCCTAGTAGAGTTTTGTTATATAATGAGTGAGGTTCTAATACCTAAAGAAACTACATGCATTATAAGTAACAGTGCTCCAAAACAAATTGTCAACTTCAATCAAAACATTTTATTTCTATTTCTCAAACTCTTCCCACATTCTCCATTCATTCCACAAGTTCACGCCAAAATTTAATAATGCCCTCATTTGGTAAATTATTTATATAGTTAATAATAATATATGTCGTTCTAAAAACGAAAATTTCCATCTTTATCACATCTAATAAAGATCCTAATTTCTCAATCTAAGAGTGCTTTTAGTTTAATCCCATCAAAATAGTTGGAGCAAATTGTTGAATCAACTCATCATCAAGAAGCTTCTCAGCTTCATCTTCTGGAAGTGTGACCATAACTACTCGGCCAAACGCACCTTCACTTCTCGGTGAAGGAAGAATCAGTACCTGCCCCGGTCCAACACTCGGCTCAATGTAATACGATACATGAACTGGGCTTACATTATCTTCAAAAATGGCAGAATATGAATCCACATTCTCTAAATTCACACAAACCAAATGATAACCATTCATCAATGGCGGACTTTCACACTTTTCTTGTTCCAACCATTCAATCAAGTCCATAACTCCATCACTCTCCATTTTCGAAACCACTTCTTTTATAGCAAAAGCAGCTTTAGATAATTCGTTGTCATCTAGTCCATCTCCTCGCACCTTGTTGTAAACCGTGCAGTTTCCGAAAAAGCCGTTGTCCAATCCTAGTACTCCCCGTGTGTCTAAAGTTATAGACATGTCGATTAAGGAACCTTCCATTCCCTTTACCTTGCTTGTACGCGTCCAAAAAAGTGCACTCAGGGCCTCAAAGGGAGTTAGTTTCTTCTCGTGATCATGTGCGTTTGGGATCCCAGCCATGGCTATGCAATTTCTTACCATTTCTTGATTGAATAGTAGAGTAATGGTTTTATGTTTATGTTTTGATATCGGAACTGGATTTTGTATAGCTGATTTGTAGTGGTTGATCAAGTGAAAGTAAGGTTGGTGGTTGGCATATGTGTCTCCTTGTGTTCGCGGTGGCAAGGGGTGGAACAAGGGCGGTGTAATAATTTTTCCGCCCAGTGTTGTGTCTGCCCATGCTTTGATGATCATGGTAGCTGAAGTTGGATCTGAAAGGAGGTGAGTGCAGCTCAAACCAATTGCTAGTCCACCACCTTCAAATTCAGTGATCTGCAGCATTTAATTTAAGATGATCACACATGGAGAAAAACACAAAGAAGAAACAAAGGTATATATCTTGATTCTTGATTGAACATTTGTATATATCTTTCATTATAACATAGTTGTTATAAATTATGGAGCACTGTTGCTAAAACACAACACGCAAAGCAAGGCATCGAATACTAAAACGCACTTTTTAAACTTTTGTTTGTTTACTTATTAGTCTTTATTACCTGTACATAAAAGGGAGACCAGAAATATGGTTTATGAGACATTTCCTCCCAGTGTACAAGCTTCAGCTCCTTCTCTCTATCCAAATTCTGCAGCCATTCATTCACAGTTCCTTTGGCCTTTGCTTCCACCATTCTCAACCCTGCGTCATTACATTTAACCATCCACTGCCCTTCTTCAGGGCTCCTCAACAACCGTCCGATCACTAATGGAAAAACAGAGAGCATCTCAGATATTGATTCTCTAAGCTTATCAGTTAGTAGTTCTCCAGACTTTCTTTCTGACGGGAAATGGTAATAGAACACTGAACGGATATGATTACGTTCCATTACTCGATCAAGAACTGAAAGAGGGATGAATTTGCCTGGTTGCACAGGTATTGTGCTGATCACAGTTCGTTTACAGATGATAGAGACCTCAGCCATTGAGTGAAACTTTTAGTATGATATGATTTTTAGGTAAGTATCAGTTCATGCAGCATATGTACACTTTTTATTTGTGAGAAAAGGTATAAACCACCCCCATCTTTTCAGGGGAAATGAATCTCTCATGACTCATTTTCACAGTTCCAACTTATAACACTTTGAAGCTGAAGCGTTAACAAGTAACTGAAAACCAGAAAACAAGGGCAGGTACTGCATCTGATTTTATTTTATGCTTGAATTTCACAAGATTTTATACTATTAATTATCAGATAACAAAATGATACCCAAGTTTTTATGCTATGTATACTCAGGAAAAAAAAATCCAAACTATACCTTATATTTTATGCTATAAGAACATAGACACTGTGCAATCATATAAGACTAAATATAAACAAATTATAAGGATTTTAATTAGTGACGGTTAATGGCATGTGGTAAATTCTTCCAGTAATTAGTTTCTACATATTTGAAATCATAATAATTTGTTCATATATAATTGCTTCTTAATTACATATAGTGTAGGATTGTTTCCTGAGAATACATAGCATAAGAACTTTTGTATCATATGATTTATTATCTAAGAATTCATTGTATATAATCTTACAATGCAATAACAAATCAAGGGTCCAACTTAATAATTTACGTTAAAATGGAAGGAATGTCAGAGAAATAAGGCATGTTCTTTTGCTGCAACTTTTCACAATCTTCTTGACTTGCTATACTTGGATCAAAGAGCTTGCAACCAGGAAAGGCATGACCTTGTTTAATCCTCCCCAATCTTCTAGAAAATAGAACTTGCTCCGAGTTGACAGGCAAACGAATAAATTGATATTCTTGAAGAGCCAAATTCAAATTCTCAACTCCCCATTTCTCTAAAGATTTACCCAAAACAGCAGCATCCAATATCGACATGTTTGTGCTTCTCAAACCGTGAGGAGTCGTTGGGTGAGCTGCATCTCCAATCAACACCACATTGTCCCAAACGATTTGGTCTATAGGCTCACTATCATATATAACATTCAAGAAAGGCTCTTTAGTTTCTTTTATTACCTTCGCCAATTCAGGTAACCAATCCTTTTCTGCTCCTACGTGCATTTTTTCAATCATATCATCACTCACTTTCATAGTTACGGAATTTCCCTGAGTTTGAAAAACCAAAAAAGAAGTCAGATTCTGGACTAATTTTCAAAAATATAACAAAGAAAGAATAGCATACGCTACCTTAAGTTGCGGCTCCGGCTGATTAACATACCAAATCCAATTGATCCTTTTGTTTAATAGCTCATAAAACACGGTGTGAGTTTCTTTGCCAAGGTTAAAATATAAGCATTTACCAATGTCGGGGAAAGCCTTCTTAAGCTCTAAAATGGTTTCTGAATTCTCATTGTCTGAGAAATTAAGGACACCTCTCCATGCACAATAACCTGAATATCTAACAAAAACGAGCATGTTATAATTTCAAGAAACAAAATGCCAACAAGTCTCCCATTTAGGAAATAATTCACAAACCTTAATTTATGGTCAGGTAGAAAACTCTGACGTATTGAGGAGAGACAACCATCGGCTGCAATAAGCACGTCACCAATAGTGTCGATTATTTCACCAGTTTGAAGAATTTTAATCTTTACTTTCACATAAGTTTTGTCATCAGAAATGCTAAAGGAGAGGAATGTATGTCCCCAGCAAACAATATTAGGTGGTAATGCCATGTAAACAAGGCTATGGAGATCAGCCCAGTATGCTGCTCTAAAATTGAAGTTCTCATCTCTTGCCAGTGTTCGGCTAATCTTCTCTTCCCCATCTATTGCTTGGTTCTATAGTTAGACAATGTACAAGCATGAATTAAAATTTTCTGTACGTTTACACCGAAAACACCAAAAAGTATCTGTTTTTGGGTCAATCGTAACAAAAAATATTGAGTAGGTTACAATTTTTTAAAATGTTTCCCAAGAAAAGCTTCTAATATTTAACTGATCAAAATATACCAAGCAATGGAATCTTAAACCATGAGTATAATAAGAAGAAAACTAATTAACTCCTAACAGGCAAAATAATCAAATTTCCATGTAAGAAAAGCTAATCAAACATATATTTTTTTTTTTATCCCAAATTACACATAGAAGTAGATTCAGATGTAGGCTTTTACTCCAAATTAAATTTCCATACCCTGAACTAAGGCAGGAATAGGATCAATCTAATCATTTCCTACTGTAATCAGGCACAATTAACAATTCAGAGAGAAATTGCAAAAGTGTTGAACTCTTAGATTCAGGTATAGTTCAAGAACCAATTCCTGTTAAGAACTTACTTGATCAATGGTAAGGGGCAAGGTGTTGAGATGGAGAAGATTGGGTTGCTTTATCCATGATTGGATTAGTTTTTGAGATAAAGGGTCTAGTCCAAGCCCGGCGCCGGTGGCGCAACCAGTCGGAGGGGAGGGTGTTTTTTCGAGCACCACCACATCCCAGCCGGCGGCGATGAGTGCATGAGCACCACTGCCTTTCCTTGCCTCTTTGCTTCGCTCATGTCTAATCTTATTCTTATCGTTGACTACTTGGAAGATGGTGAGGCAAAATCATTGCAAGTTGTTCAGCAGGAAGATATTGTGTGAAATTAAAAAGAGACAAAAACAACCCCGAGCCATTGTCTTCCGATGTTTGGGGTAAAATTATCGTATTAAAAGTAAAATGTGAACAAATATTTGCAATTTTGATGTTTGAATCACACTTTCTTTTCTGAAATTGTATTTGGCACTTAAGTGAGATCACATGAGTGGATTTGGGAGTTAAAATAACACAGAGAGAATGGGAGTTAGATAAAACATAGGGGTGTTTTTGTCTTTTGCTCAAATTAAATAGGGTAGCTATCGCTGCAAACCCCGAGATATTATTACGGCGAAGGATAAACAAAAATCCAGAACTCTTATTCAAAATTCTCTCAACTCAACCCCTCACGAGGCAGTGCCAAACCATTTGACCCTTCAATCAATCCAATATAAAGGATTAGTAAATCAAATAATAGACAGTAAATGGGTCAGTTTGAAAATAAATGAATTGCTAGTCGTAGAATATTATTCTCGTCAGACTTAAACCTAAACTTAAAGAAAATAGCAATGGTTCGGACATGGGTTGAAATTTACAGTTAACTCCGGCTAATGTTTCGATCAATCTTCGCTTTTTTAAGTTAGCTTTTGAGGTTGAGTTATGTCAAATCCATGTAATTGGACTTGGGCAATCCATGTGATGAATTCTAATAGAAAATCATACCTAGAATCAATCTCGTTCCATAAATTTTTTTGTTTGAGCTCGGTGCGTCTTACTCATACTTTGGAACAACATTTTAGCTTGAGCTCGGCTCGATAAGTTAAAGATAGACAAAATACATGTAAAAATATTGTAAAAAATCAAGCTACCCGATACTAATTTTTGAGCTCGTTCCATAAAAAACTTTTTTTGAGCTCGGTTCACTAAGTTATCAAATCAAGCTCAAACATTATTTCAAGATCAATTCAAAGTTCCCGATTTCAAGATCAATTCAGAGTTCAAATCAAGGTTGACCAAAGTGTTGTTCAACACCACTAGACTTATTTACACCTCTATTCATATTGTTTAACATGTGTCATTCGGTGCTTAAATTATTTTATTCTCAACAATTAACTATTCATCAATAACATTTACAAATAAATCATTTCGAATTGACATATTTTTTAAAAAAGAAAAATACTTTTTGAAATACCTTAAGTTAGTGTCTAAAACTTCATGTCTAAGTACTCCATATGATTTCTTTTAGTAACATACCTAGCGCTAGCAGTTTGACTATTTATTCTTGTTCTCCAAATCAATTATAAAAAAAAAAAAAAGACATTAAATTGCAAAAACCTAAAATTAATCTCGACAAAGCAAAATTTCAATTTGAACACTTATGATGAGTTTGATTTGCAGCGGAAAACAATTTTAAGCCTTTATTCTGATCTTACATTATCAGTTTGTTTATGGCTCTTTTATATTAAAAAAAAGTATAAATGCTTGTGACTCTAAAGTCTAAACAATGGAATAATATTCCTTATATTTATGTCTTACTTTCGGACTCAGAAGAGTTGAGTTAAATCTTTTACAAAATCATATCAATCAATATCAATAAAATCGATTAGAATCTGATTAAAATATAATCGGAATCGCACGTACCTCAAATTTGCTTATGTGGATTATGTGGGACCTTTGTCTACGTAACTCCCAACAAACAAGTTCACAAATTACACAATTTAGGGTCAAATTTGTCATTGCAAGATTATTTATAAACTACTAAAATACACCGCCGCTTCAATCCCCCATCTCTCTTCCGCGGCTCTGCTAAATTTCCTCAGTTCGTATGATTCTCTCTCTACATATACATACATAAAATTATATCTATACACGCCCGCGCTCCACAACACACACTAACTAATGCATAACTAAATAATTGTATATCTCGTCTTTGACATTCTAATCTTTATAAATGCAGATAAACATTACAGATTGGAGGGCGTTGCGTAAATAGAATGGGGGCAGGAGAGAGAGAAGTGTCAATTTCACTTGACGGAGTGAGGGACAAGAATTTGATGCAACTGAAAAAGCTTAATACTGCCCTCTTCCCCGTTAGATACAACGAGAAATACTATGTCGATGCTCTTTCCTCCGGTGAATTTACCAAATTAGGTCTGCTTTCACTTATGGGTTCTCTTATTTTCCCATTTTTATGAACTGTGTTTCTCTCGTTTTTCAAGTTTTAGTTGAGCTTATTTGGCTTAGGGTTTTAGGCATGTCGCAATTGGCAATGATATAAAAAGAATCCAGTTAGGTTAATTCTGGTGAAAACAAAATACTACTATTATTTTGGATTGTAGGGTTCATAATTGGGAAAAAGGGTGATTGAGTGGGGTGCTTATTATGTGATTCTAATTGGTACTGATCTTGTATTTTGCTCTAAAACATGTGTTACTCTTGATTGTTTCCTGTAATTTTAATGACATTTGGATCTAATTTCGCACTCTTAGTATTCTAATTATTTGGATATTGGTTTGAAGTGCTATATAATCAATTAATATTTCTGTTTTGAGCTTCTGGGGTATCGAGTTCTTAGTGCGTTATTTGGGATGATGCTAGTAAGTTTTAGTAGGAAATTTAACACTTTCACATTTCACTTGATCAACTCCAAAAATCTAACCCAACTTTGTGTATCCCATACTGAATACTTTAATTCTAAAACTCTGATGTGCTTGCTGCTACTTAAAGGCCATGAACATTAAGATTATCCATATTACATGATGATGAGATTGCTCCTTAATGTTTCAGCATATGCTGCCCCATGAGGAGTAAAGAGATCCTCAGTGGGTAAAGTATTCGATGATTGTTACTTAGATCTCATAAGATGACTTCCTCATACATCCAGCGAAGCAGTTAGTTTTAGTTGGCATGTGTACCAGAATCCAAGAGCCCTACTGTTGTCAAGTTTGTAAATTATGAACTGTAACAATGCAAATAGATAAGAAGATTTCAATAGATGACAGTTGCATAATGTAGGAGGCTTCCAGTGGTTATATGAATGGTGGAGAATGAGGGATTCTTTTTCCAGCTAATCTACCGTATTAAGATTAGCGAATAGGGAATTAGAAACATAACGAGCATACCTAGGAGTTAAGCTGATGTTATAGTTAGAAATATCTGCCAGGAATAGGAATTCGAAAAATAGGAGGTAATGGTGCAAGTTTTGAGGTTGTGCAAACGGAAAAAGGTTTGCTTAGTATTGTGGTAGAAGATATAATATGAACAGGAAATGAAACTGTTACTAAAACAAAAAAATGCTCATATAGACATGGTAAAGTCCTGGCTTCCATGTTTCATCTTGTAACATATTGTGAGAGATTTATCACACGGCTTTGAACTGAATATTTCTTCTTTCAGCCTATTACAGTGACATTTGTGTTGGAGCCATTGCCTGCCGCCTGGAGAAGAAGGAAGGTGGTTCTATTCGTGTATACATAATGACATTGGGAGTTTTGGCTCCATACCGGGGTTTGGGTCTTGGTAAGTAATCAGCTTGTCTTCCGTCTGAACTGAACTGATTCAGAAAAGTATTTTATGCATTAGCAAAAAAATTGCTTGATCTGAACTGATTTCATTTCTCGAATGTGGTATTAGGCACAAAGCTGTTGAATCATGTGATCGAGCATTGCATGAAGCAGCAGAACATTAGCGAGATCTACTTGCATGTGCAGACAAACAATGAGGACGCCATCAAGTTCTACAAGAAGTTTGGGTTTGAAATCACAGAAACAATCCATAACTATTATACAAACATTACCCCTCCCGATTGCTATGTTGTTACCAAGTTCATTACCCAATCTCAAACCAAGAATTAACAAATTGAAGAGCTAGTTTCTTGACAGAAGATTGCTGGGGTATCATCAATTATTTCATTGTTAATGATCGAAGCGAGTTGAAGGAATTGAAATGTGAATTTTTTGTGTGGAGAATGCAGGTCCAAGTGACTTGCCTTTATTTATAGAGTTTTTCATGGTAAAAGTATACCATTTACTGTTCAATATAACAGATTTGAAATTTATTTTTATATATCTAGCATGCGATTAGAGCGCCCCCCCACCCTTGTTAAGCATATCATTATAGCTCAATTCTCAATATATAATCAACATTTTTCTTTTGATAACATTTTAAACTGGTTTGATCAACATTTATCGCTATTAAAATATATTTAATATTATCGCGACCCATTTCAATTCATTTACAACCAAATACTAAAAGTAAGCACTATCTCAAACTCGACAAAAGGATAACATCAAGTATAAACTCTTACGTAATTTGACTAGACTCCAATAGTTTATACATTAAAATACTCTTAATCAATAGTGTGGGCAGAACTTGAGTGGAGAGATTCTTCATTAATATTAAGAAAACAGAACTCCACTGCAGAGAGAATATGGAAAAGTCGGAGAGAAATAATATCCCAGAAAGCATAATAAGAACATAATACAACCCTAACTAATTTACTGTATATGCTTATTTGCAGAAAAAGCTTTACTTTTACATCTTTACAAATAGATCAGTTTTACCAACACTTGCAACAATTTCCACACGCTATAGGCTATAACATATATACAAAAGCTTAAAATGCAAAGCTATTTATACTTCAACAGCAACCTGTGAGTAATTTACAGTCGACAAGGGACAAACAATATAAATATACAGGGGCTGCCATCCCAAAGCTAAAACTAATAAAGGCTCAGTATGCCACACCACCAGAAAAGGTATCTCCGTCGTGAAGGACAGATTCAGTCAGCCAATAACCATCCCAAGAACCACCAACTCTCTGAAACCATAATTAATAATGAGAAGTGTCACGTCGATTCTCTTTTTCACTTTAGGGGAAATTCACATCATTGGCAAAATATATGAAGAAGAAAGTAAGTGACGAGGAGAAATAAACAATTAAATTTACCTGAGTCATGGTAAATTGAAAGGTTTCTTCTTCCTCAGGCCGAGATCCTCGTATCCACACTCGCTGCTTATAGCAATTCTACCTCACGGTGTTGACCATTAGTGAAAAAACAACTGACATCATAAGTTATGAATTGGAAATGGAGAATCGAACTAACCTCCTTAACATTTAAACTGCTCAATATCTTTCTTTCGCGGTGACCAAGTAAAACTCGGTAGCTTGAATGGTGGAAGATCCGCCTGAATCTTTCAAACTGCAACCATGATTAATCAGCAATTAAGGCATTTTTATATAGGGCACCACACCTCTGAATTTTTGCAGATAAAAGAATTATGGAAATTAATGCATTTACTACTAACTTAATTTTCTATAATGATCATATTCTACTGTATCCTTTTACACAAGGTGGCAATGAATACTATAAAAAGATTACAAATTTCTAAAGATCAAATATGTGCTCACCTGCCCTAGATCGAAGAAAGGGCCAAAATAGGTAGATCTTTCGAAAGGATCAAATCCGGCAAACTGTTAAAACATAAGATTTGCAATGTTGATGATGTCAGTATTGAAAAAAATCAAATTAAACTATTTAAAATAATTAACGGATTGGAAAATTGCAATAAATACCCTATACATGACTTCAATGCCATAATCTGGTCGAGGTTGGTCGTTGAACATCAAGGCATCAAGCTGGTAGTGCACAGCATCCTCTGCGCTGAACTACAACAACATAATTAGAATCTAATTAGCATGCTACAAGAAAAAAGTGTAGTATTAGATGGCAATATGGATTGACCAAGTTTTTAGTTTGAAAGGTACACTTAATCTTGGACCAAAAGGTCTTTTCCTGCGAGACTCAAGCCTGCAAAAAGAACAATCAAGTACTTAGGAATAATGTCGTCTTGCAACGATTAATACCAAGTTAGTAGGGCTAATTAGGGCCCGATTCACAGAACTTCAATGCTAGCACAAACAAAGAAGGAAAAATCTAGAATCACTTGGCTGCTAAGACGACAACGATGCCCATCTTTCCAGTACATGCAAACCCATGGGATCTACTCCTATATATCATGTATCTAATCTCCCACACCAAGAAATATAAATGCAAATGGAACTCTCACTTGTGATTAGATGATTTCCAGTTCAAGGTTTCCAATTCAAAGGTGCTAGTACCTAAAATGAAACTGGAGTAGTTAATGGCAATATAGCTACATAACTTACATCCTAACTAACATTCACCATTGTTCCATTTTCCTTGAGAAAAGGAGGAAACATCATCGAGATTTGACACCAAAACACTCATTTTGAGAAAACAAACTTCAATAAAACAATAAACCAAATACATTTCACAGAACTTCCTACAAAATCAACCTGATAAACTGGTCAAACTTTTCAGCTCATTACCCATTTTTACACAAAAGTCAAGGAGATCTTTGAAAACATCAAAATGAACCTGAATTCAAACCTCGCCTTAGTTTCTTATGCATCAAATATCAACAATGAGTGGTCTAATTTGAGTCCGCTCATTTGCACACTGCTCCATCTATGGAAATATTGATAAAAACTAAGATTTCTCAAGTTCGAAAATGCTGCACCACCTCCTCCAGCATTTTGAGACTAAGCTTACCACTTTACAACAGAGAAGCATGCACAGAAAGAAATCATTCTTTTTTTTTTGCAGTGTTAGGGTGCCAAAAACAATGCCAGGATTTCAATAGTTGGTTAGGCTCGAGACAACCATAAAAATTAGAGAATGAAATTGATATGATCATAAGAACTCCTTCAATCTAGTATCTGGATGCAAAGATGTTGTTTGCAATACCAAACATGAAACAAGGCCGCAAATATTCTTCTATATCCCTCATAGCGGTATTGCTTCTTCATCCAATCAAATTCTAAACATTAATACATAATATTTTATTGCATATAGGATCCAACCAACATGAACTTCCACATTCGTCTACAATACGTAAAATTAATTCTGAGTATGAAATTTGCCCTAATATTCATCAAACAGCACACTGCTTCCAAATTTTACTAAATATAGAGAGAAAAGCAATACCAGTCGACTGAAAAGAAATCCGGAACGTCCGCTGCACAAGCTCGAACCCGAAGGCTCAGCGGTTTGGAAGTGTGAAACAGTGGTGAGAGCGGAGATGTAACAAACGACATCGTTTCCCCGTCCCTCGACTTTGGGACTCAAATTACACCAAGGAAAGGCGGGGAAGAATACCAAAAAAATAGTGGTGCTGGTTTACTTACTATAATCGCTTTCGCATAAAGCGACTTTAGTTCAACTTGCATAACTACTTAAACCCCCGTCGCTAGTTTACTACGATTTTTACAGTGCTAAACCACCGCTTATGAATCGCCACCCTTCTTCCCTCCGTCCCCTCGCCGCCGCCGTCTCCACAACCTCCGAGTCCGCCGCCGCCATGTCTTATCGCCCCTACGTAATCCTTAAAAACTGACTTCTCTCACTTACATCCATATTCTAAATGTTCTTATTAATGTGAATTTTTTTTTCCAATATCTAAATACGAAGTTATTATATTGTTTTAATAGCAGTGGAGAGGTAACCGTCCGCAGGGAAGAAGAGGATACTTCACCAACAAACCTTCGGATTCAGAATCAGAAGAATTAGTGTCCGGCGATTCACATTTCCGTGCAGTTCAAGACGCAAACCGCGGATTTCGGCCAAGTTATAGTGCCGTTCCTCCTCCTCCGCAATATTTTACGGGCCAGCAGTTTAATGGGCCCCGTCCTGGCCCGAATAACTCGCATCAGTTTCCTGGACCGGGCCCATACAGGCACCCGAGGCAGGCGGGGCAGCCTTTTGGAAACTATCAGCAGTTTAGACCAACACAGCCAATGCAGCAGAATTTCAGGCCAAGGGCATCCAAGCCAGCTGATTATCGAGAATGGGAGTATGCCAAACCGGTGCCTCCTCCTCATTTTGGTAATTGTCGTGTTTAATTTTTAGCATCCCCCGATTGGATGTATAAATAGCTCTATTGTTTCTGAGTTTTAAAATCTTAAAATCCAAAAGTGAAAGACTCTAATAGTTTGTTTGGTTTGACTTTTAGTCTTAGAATGTACTTCAAAAATGTACATGTGGTGATCAGCTTGTAAGATGTTATAGTGTTTATGTAAAAAATTATGCACAATAATTATGTTTCAGATATATATTTCAAACGCAAACTTATGAAATAGTAGACAATTTTAATATCTTGGAAACTTCAAAAGTCAAAACTCATGAACCAACACAAATCCAATTATTATGATTTTGTCATTTGTAATTTTAGCATGGAATATTATGACTCTGACTCGCTATAGAAAAACCTAAGTTGATAAGTGAAAGGTTTATGGAGGGTGGTCAGTGCTCTTAGTTCTTGAGTTTTGCAACAATTGTGTTCGCTGTCATGTTTTAGTCACAAAGCCTATGTCACTAATATCGTTCTAGTGAAATATCAGAATTGTTTGATTTTGTAGTTATAATGGCATCCAAACGAGACACTATTTCTTTTTCTGAGTTACTGCATCATTTTTATTGGTAAAATATGCAATGTTGGTTTGGTGTAGAAGTATGTGCAATTGCATAGTAAACGTCAATGGCTTGATTGTTCTGGAGTTGGAGCAATTGGATTGTTTTGGTTCTAGTTGTAGGTGTTGTAACTTTTTATTTAAGTATGATAAAGAAACTGAATTAGCTTTTGGAAGAGTTCAAATGTCATTGCAAATGAACAACTGAATGACAAGCTGTTGATAAGATGGATAATTTCTTGTATTTCAAAGGATAGAATGGTTAAATCGTGTTTTGAGTTTTTATTCCAGTAGATTGTAGGTCTCTATGTCCTAGAAGACCACCAATGAACACCACCAATGGGCTTTTATGTCTTTTGTAAATACAGACTGAGCTTTTATCTCAATATAGTTTTCTAAGATATGTCAGTTTTTGAGATCTTTAGATTATTGGATTGCATGCATCTATCTGTGAGTCTTTTCGCATGTCACTATTTTTCTTTCCCGACTGTACTATATTTCTTTGGGTTAACTTGTTTCTTATGTTTATGTGCTGCCTGTGTGCAGAGCGGTTCACTGTTCTCTCATATAACATACTAGCTGATTATTTGGCCAACGATCACTGGCAAAACCTCTACTTTCACATACCTCGCCATATGTTGGACTGGAATTGGCGGAGAAGAAGTATAAGTTTTGAGCTTGGATTATGGTCAGCTGACATTTTGTGCTTTCAGGTTATCAGTCATGCATTTTCTAGTTCCTATGGTAGCATTCTTCCAAGCAGCCTGTTGCCTGTTGGGTTGGAATCGGTTTCACGGGCTTAGAAGTTACAGTGTTATATACAATTTTACATGTGTGGCTGATAAACTAATTTGCAGCCAAGTCTTTGTGTTTCATTTGCATTAGTAGGTTTATATAAGAAGCTAATAGAGAACAGGTTGCAGGTCATCTGTTCAGCCCTTTGTGTTAGAGTAGAAGAATTATACTCAAGCTATTCTGTCATAAGTGAAAGAATTCATGTTGAACCCAGCAAACTGAACTAACGAGATCATAGTAGTATTACCAGCAAGTTTTGTTACATAAGCAGGCTTGAAAAACAAAATATTAATATATTTTTTACCTAGTCATAGACTGAAATTGTGATCATTGAATCTACAATCTTGATAAACTAGCTCTAATGATCCGGTTAAGTAGTCAACGAATTGTAACAAGGAAGCGCTGTTAATTTCATTGGAAGTTCTAATGAGTTTTCTTTATACATTAGACCGTTATATGTGGTTTATATTTATTTGCTAAGGTAAGCAGTGCAACTTTAGAGCGAAGATGCACATGTTAGAGAATCTGTTTGGCGGATATAATTCTCTTTTCAAATTCCGCTATCAACATCTGTAGTGTCTGACTAACAACCATATGCCGTTGTATCTCTTGCATAATTTGTTTTGTATATTACTCTTTTTTTATTTGATCTTCCCCAATTTTACTATTTTCTAGTTTTCTCCGTGTGTTTTCTTTCAGAATTAATTGTTCCATTATATCATTTTGATCTCCCTTTGCTTTTTCTTTTTTTAATTCTCCTTGAAGGGATTCAACTAGCTAGGCCTATGTTTTGATGAATATATTTTTTTGAAACCAGGAGGTTGATAGATTCCAAGACATGGAGGCAGAACTGAAGCACCGTGGATACAATGGCATTTGGAAGGTTAATTTGCTAGTTGCTTTCGTGCTGTTTCGCAGAATCTGGTCTATCCCTTTTGATCATGTTCTGATTTAGCTGTTTTGCATTATGCATTTCCTTGAGATTTAGTTAAGGCCTACTTGTAACTATCAGATGGCATTTGATTTGGTTCTTGCTTTTGATTAATTTACTCTTATTTGAGCTTCAGATCAACTAAATATTAATTATAATGTACATATTTGAGTTCGTATTTAATGTTTTAAGATAAAGATTCTTAAAGTTCACCAAAATTGCGGGGCACTTGTTAATTTGTTAGCTTGTGTGGGAAAAATCAGACATCAACGTAGTGTATAGTATTAAAATAAAGCTATGATGGTTTTCTAGGTTTTCAGAGACTCAGAGTAAGCATGGGGAAGGTTACATATGTTAAGGTCTTTAAGCATTGATGTAGACCCATAGGTCATGGATAATAACTAAGTTTGTTAAAATTGAGTATAGTTAACCTAACAAACAGTCTTAATTTAGAAGAATCAACAAAGTGCTTGCCCAACCGAGGTGCAGCCTGAAATGGAAATGCTGACAAGTACGGACTGATGCCAGATTTTTTGGGTAATACTGAACAGGTGTTCTCTTACTAGAAAGAATTTTTAAGTGTTCTCCTATAAATTACTGTTATGGAATAGAAGAGAGAATTGTTTTGGCTACGGGCTAGTTTAGCTTGATGAGAATAGGGAAATATCTGGAATGGGTTGGTTGAAAGGTAGGGAAGATGAAGAGCTTTGAGCTCTTTTGAACTCAAAAATATGTCTTTGTTCACTTTCTGGACTTGTTCTTCCGGGCTAATAATCGAAGGGCTGCTATGGATAAATGTAACAAACAACCAACACTATCTGGAAACTTTTTTAATTTGGCCTGCTTCTATCTTTTCCTCGTGCCGGCTTTGATCATGCAATACTTTGCTTCAGATGCACTAGTGGCTTAATCTTTAGATACAGAAAATTATATCCTCGATTAGTGGATAATAATATGGCTCAAATTAAGTTCTTCCAATATCTATAACAATATGGTTGTTTGTTTATGTTCTTTTCTGCGTGGTATGAAGGCTAGTTGTGCATTTTTATGTAACTTGTTCAGAGCCATTGCAGAACGAACTGTAATTCTAGAGTTGTGAAGTAGTCAACAATGATAGGCTTATTACATTTCTATTCATTTTAGATGCGAACTGGTGATCCTGTTGATGGTTGTGCTATCTTTTGGCGAGTTTCAAGGTAACAGTTCCAATTTATTGCAGATGTTCATTTGGAAGTATCAGCTCATGGAAACAGTTCTTTTAGGATGTATTATGAATGAAAGGATTTGCTTGTCATTTATTGAAAAGGCTTTTATTTCAGGTTTGGGTTGAGTTATAAATTTTCATTGTATAACTGGACTTTCAACTTGTTCATGCAAACAAATGAATCTTAAAGATTCACTAGTTGAATCCTGGCGTGTTTCGGGTATGTTTAGTGTTTGAATATAGTAATGTAAAATTACTGTGTTAAAATCAGTAAATTAATAAATTTGGGTTTCTTTAATGCATTCCCAAAGTTATTGCTTTTGAATTGTATATGAAAGAGGTAGAAACTTATGCAAATTCTGAACTTTCTGGACTGTAAGTTAATATCTCTAGAGTTGGACAAGAGTTGACAAATCATTTCATTATGCCGTAGCTTGCTGATGATTATTTTGTATTCTGCATTTTGCCATTTTAGGTGCAGGAATTATAAAAAATGGATCTGTACTCGGAATTAATTTAGTTAAATTGTGTATTAGATTCAAATTGCTGCATGAAGAATCAATTGAATACAATAAGCTTGGTCTCCGGGATAATGTTGCCCAGATATGTGTGTTTGAGGTACATCAGTTTTCAAAGTACTTGTGAGTAATATTCACAGAGACTTTAAGTATATGATGTTTTCATGACTGCAGTTTGTTTTCCTTCATTCATATTGTTTCTCTTGTTAAACAGTCTCTGAAGGAGCAAAATAATGCTAACCCTGTATCATCTCTCTCTACCATGTAAGAATCATCTTTTTTTCCTTTGGTATATTGTTGTCGTTCTAGTTTATATGGTTGTATATGGATCTAGTTTGCCTTGGTTTAGTTTAGGGTTGCGAAACTCCAAGTTTCAGACAAATCGAAACCTACACAATCCTACTTGAGACCCATAAAGTCATTGATTTGACATCTATCATCTATTTTTTACACATAAAGTTATTGATTACCACCTACTTTTCTCCTCCAAACCCCAACAACCAAACCTCAATCCAAGTCATATCTCAAAGTTTCAAAATCCACTAACTATTATTTAATAATATTTTACAATCTCAATATTCCATTGAAACCATTATCCAAATCGAGTTTCAAAGGTTTCGCAGAAACCTCTGAAACCAATTATTGAGACCAAACCGAGACCAAACCCAGTCAAACTACTTCCATATTAACCCTTCATGAGTTTACAGGTATTTTTCAGTTTGTGGACATGTTTACGAAATTCAAGTACTTTGTTAAAAAAACCAAGATAACAATTTATCACATTTGTATCAGCTAGTGAAGTATGGACATAACACTCTGAAATTTTTGTTCGTACTATTTGATCCTTGATTTTTATCGGAACCCACACTAAACCCATGTAGCATTGTTGGAAGTAGGATCTATTAGTCACATCTAATGACACAGGTACTAAAGAATTGAACTGGTACCTAAGTGTTAGTGGATCGCTTGAAATTTAAAGCATCGATATTCCGATTGTGATTGTTTTGTCACTTTGAAGTAACGCTAGTCTAGCGTAACTATGTTTTTCCTAGTCATAATCTTGTGTCTAGATCTATTCTTGAAGTCTTTAACTGTTGCATGTTAGCACCAAGATATACATTTTGTTCGCCCTCAACAATGCTTCCTTACCAAGGATTAAATGAGGAAATGGCTTTTAAATTATAAAACTGATAAAATGTATTAAATTTTCTACTTTTTAGAATTACTTTTGTGTAATATAAATCATTCAAAGGGGTGAGAACTTGTACTATACATCCAACACTGTGTATCCTAAGAAACATTCTTTCAGTGTATCCGAAGAAACATTCTAGCAAATTGAATGTCTTGAGTATAAGAAAACCTTGATTCTGATGGTAGAAAGAAAGTTAAGTTGGAGAACATATAATGTCTAGGTTCTCTTTTGGAATTCAAAAGCAAGTCCTCTAGGATCTCTTCCATGAAGGTTTTCTGAAAAAATATATTGTTTCTGATAATTCATGGTATATTTTGAAATGTTGTGTTATCTTCAATCAGTTTTATTAGCAAGCTATTTTGTGGAGTTTTGTTGGAAATTGATTTGAGGGTATATATTGAAATGTTGTGTTATCTTCAATCATTGATATTATTGGAGTTCAATTTATTTTCGTAGAAGCATCAGTTCTGTGTTCTGCATAAGTTTTTGTTATTGTTGATGTCTTCCTTTTCTTTTCTTTTCTGACATCGTATGACATTTGCTGATGGTGTTAAATTTAATAAATTGCAGCTCAGTAAACTCTAACAGGGTTGTTGTTTGTAACATTCATGTGCTTTTCAATCCTAAAAGGGGAGACATTAAGCTTGGACAGGTATGAAAATTTTGAGTAAGTGGCCCAGATTGCTCTTAATTATCACATATGAGACTAGGTGTATCTTTTGAAATCTATATTGATATCCTTAAAGAGAGGAAATATTCTGCCCCATATGGCTCTTTACTCCATCTTTTGATTGATACACTCTTTTACATGTGACTGTAATCCATCAATTATGAACTTATGTTTACGGTACAAAGAAGGTTGTCAAGATAAAGAGAACAATGAGGTCTTCCTCACTTTTTCTCCCCTGAGGAGTCACTCACCAAAAACATATCAAACTGCATTGTATGAGGAACTAGTACTTCTATCTTAAGACAGTCAGTAGGAGAGGACCTAAAAATGGGATTTTCATGAATTTTACCTAGTATGGAAATCCTCACACAAGTAGGGTTGTTATATCTTCTACACTGTACAGCCTTCTCCTTGTAACAATATATATAGTGCTATCTTATCTGAAGTATGAACTAAATTACTGCATAACGATACCAACTGTAGATTGTCTTTATTATAGTTTTCATGTCATCTTCAATTGCACGTAACCTGTTATTAAATTGCTTGGACTTCCTTTTTTGTCTGCTAGATCAGGGTGCTTCTGGATAGGGCACATGCTGTTTCTAAGCTTTGGGATGATGCTCCTGTAGTTATCTGTGGGGACTTTAACTGCACTCCGAAGGTTGTTTTCTTATTTGTCTATCTTCAGACTCTTTAGCTCATCTGATCCATCTTCTTACTTTTTACATTTTGTGTATATCTCTAATTTTCTTTTATTGGGTTCTGATATGTATTATGTCAATGAATTCTTATTGTTCTCTTAGAGTCCTATGTACGACTTTATCACAAACCAAAAGGTATTTAACTGCTCCAAATTACTTTCTGTTTTTCCTCCTTCATTCCTTCATAACTCGCACCCCCCTGAGGCTGTTTCAATATTGTACTGTAGCTAGATCTGACAGAACTGCCTCGAGATAAGGTCTCTGGGCAAGCCTCTGCAGAAATACGAACATCTAGACCTGCCTATCCTGATTTTAGGTATATTTCTAATTGATGGTAAAAGAAAATTTCTGGTGAGCTCTTGAAGTAATAATGGCGTCATGAAGTTGGAGCATTTTTTTCATGATGTAGGGCACAATCTGCTTATCGTGGCGTCATCACTGGAAATCTTACTGGTTCCCAAAGTGAAAAAGGATCTCCTATCTGTTCTGTTACGGGCACAAGTGATGAAAGTTTTGCATTGGAGCCTTCTTGTGAAGGTATCCACTCTAAGGTAACTGATGTCAAAGGGTCTGCTGAATCGAATTTAGAAACATTACCGGAGGCCTCAGGTAACCAGGATAAACACTTTTCTTTCCTGACAATTATTCCACTGATACTACTAAAATATTCAAGGCTACAGGGACCTTCAATTCAGATGCATCTCAATCTGAGGAACCTTCTGAGTCTTCCGACTCATCTTCTTGTAATACTCTTGATGTTTCTTCGTCAGAAAGCCCCGCAGTTAATTTATCTGTTTCAGCTGTTGGATCTGCTTCGCGTGAATCTACAAGTGCTGATCTTTTGTTTGATGAGAAATTTGAGAGCTTTTCACTTGATGAATCAGTTGATGAGACAAAGGATGAACTTCATGAAGATAGCGACTCATTTTTATCTGAATTACATAGTACTGGTCAAAGTCGCTTTCCATCTGATTTGCATTCTAGTTCCCAAAACCAAGAGTTGCATTCTGAGATTCTCAATGATACCCTATATGTCAAAGATGAAGTTGCCATTGAGGGAAAATCACCCTACAGCCCATCAGCTTGGACTCCGATGGAAATACAAACAGCTACAGGTAATGCAGACTGCATGTTCATGGAACACCCTTTGAAATTGTCAAGTGCATATGCAGAAGTTAAGGTACTCTTTTGCAAACTAAGGCTCGTAAGTTTCTTTCATGGGAAGTGTTTAATAATGAATCGTGATACCATACAACTTTTTACTCTTGCAGGCCTCTTCAGGTTTAAGAGATTCAAGTGGAGAACCTCTTGTCACCAGCTACCACAGACGTTTCTTAGGCACAGTTGATTACATATGGTGAGTCATAGAGCTTTCCCATATCCCATCTGTCCAATATGGTGGTGTTAACGTTGTATGGTAAAAACCCTATTTCAAAATATTTCCTTTTACATTCAAGAGATAAACAAAAAGAACCTCCAAAGCAGAAGAGAACTAATAATATCCAAACACACCATGTCATTATCTAGAGCTATCGCAGCGCCATCCAAACCTTAGTGAAGCAATAGCTTCTACGACACCACAGCACAACTTTTTCATTTTTTTGTGATACTGTCATGATGAAATCGGGAAGAAAATATTACTAAGAAAATTTTGATACATCTAAACTACAAACTTCCATTGTAGATTGAAGATATTTGGAATAAGGAACCCTGTTATGCCACCTTTACTGTCTTGGTAAATTTCATATTTAGCTGAATTATTAATGTTTGAATTTAGTGCTCCCTACAACTTCCTATACAGTCTACTAGTGGTGGGGGCTCTGGTTAAGTTAATCGTAGGTCAATAATTTGAGCAAAGGTGATGTCGGAAATAGAGGAAAAATTGGAATAGCTTTTATGTGTTGCATCTCAGCACTTAATAAAAGTTTAGCGGAGGACCATGAGAGAGATGATGATACTTGATATGCATTAGTTTTAGAGGAGGTCTTTTCTCTGACGCATTCATGTACTCATATATTTTCTTTCACGTGGAAAACTATTTGAGATGGGCTGAATTAGTTCAATAAAATCAATTGATGCCCAGGCACTCCGAAGGTCTACAAACTTCCAAGGTTCTTGCCCCAATTCCGAAGCATGTTATGCAGTATACTCGGGGATTTCCCACAAAGGTACGCATAGTATATTAAAATCTTCAATAAAATTTCTATAGAAGATTATATTAGGAATTTGGTACTTTTGTGAGCTTGTTTGCTCTTATAGGCTCTTTTAAGCAAAAGTTGAAGTTTAAAGAGTTTCATGTGGCTGAAATGTTTCAGATGTTGAGAATGGTCAATCCTGTTCATTTTCTTGTTGTCCTGAAAAAAAACTTTTTCAAATGCTTTTGTCAAAAATTTATCCATGTTCATGGGCCAAATCTAGTCTTTACAATTTCATTCCTGGTAAATTGGGAGGAAAGAAAATCAGGAGCTTCTCTGTACTTTTTCTAAATTTTTGTCTGAATTCCAATACATACGATCATAAAGTTGTGAAATGTGATATCTTAGGGATTTGAAATCTTATTTACCAAAAACCTCACAGTTTACGGGTAGATTGGATAGTTTGGAGTCTTTCAGAACCAAATCTCGAAAACATAATAGGTCTGAATGATGAAAGTTTATTCTTTGAATTGAAACATGAGTTTGTTTCCGGTGCTTCTACTGTCCGAACCAACATACTAAAATTAATTGCTTGGAAAATTTACACACTTGAATTTCTTCTCTGTTAAGTGTGCAATTTTTTTCAAATAACAATTGATTCTATACTGATCCCAAGACTTGGTTATCATTGACCATTATCTAGAAAGAACCCCAAAAGTAGTGCTGCAGATTGATGTGTTCTTTCTTTTTAATTCTCCTGTATAATATTGTTTGTTTGGTCATATATCAGAAATGGGGAAGTGATCACATTGCATTAGTTTCGGAATTTGCTTTCACTAAAGATATTTCCTCTGAGAATACCAGCCGATGATCCTGAACATTGTCTTGTGCATTAAACACATTACCGTTTGCTGATCAATAGAGAAGAACCCTGGCACCCATAAAAATCCTTGTCTTGTACGGTCTTATGATTCGTTCTGTTTGTTATAATATGTTTATACTTGTAATCGAGTTTCATCATGGATTAGTCTCTTGATCAACATTGTAAACATATCGTGTTTTCACGCTTTGTGGTATAATTGACTCTACATCCATGAATTAGTTGATACATTATGGTTGATGTTGTAATTGCACTTCATGGTAAGCATCTTCTCTTAACGTAATCTTTTGCTGTAGTTTCCTAATTATATTGATTGTTATAGTTGTACATTAACTGGCGAATCTCTTGTAAAGCAGACAACCTGTACTGATTGTGGATAAGGGTGGCATTGTGGTGGGTTGTCCCATTGAATGCTATGATGCTTTTTATATGGGGAAAATAATAAATGTATGCAAGTATTATTTATTTGATTTTGTCATTCTCAGGTTTCGTGTTTGACCCATTTTGCAAAAGATAATTGTGGGCGTTATCATGATCTATAAATAAATATATTTGGTTCACTTGCATTATAATTGATCTTGTAGTTGAGATTATACTACTATCATTCTATAAACTTCATCCTGAAGATTGGTTTGGTTGAGTTTGGGCTGATCTATGGATTGTGGCTTATCTTGCCATATATTATTTCGATAGATCCCCAAACTTTATTTCCACAACATAAAAGAATGAATTTTTTTTAGTTTATTCTAGGACAAATTACGAAATGATGTAGCAATCACATGCAATCACATTTTGACTGGTAAGAAAATGAGGAGCAACCACGTGACCCGTATGAAATAATACTCAATTTATTATGAGGATTCAATAACTATCCACGAATTTGAGTTACTTTTGAATTTACATGACTTCGAACTCTCGGGCTTCAATAAATATTTTTTGAGATATACACTTTTGATATTTTCAGAGCTTGTGTAACAAAATCTACAGATTTCAACTTCAAATTTATTCGAGTGATCTCTCCTATGCCGACTTCAAATTTGACTTTTCTAAATGAAAAACTTATCATTGGTGGCAACGTTAGTGTAATTGTTGTTATGAATAAGTGCTTTTCATCTATCAAAGATTCCTATATAGTTTAATCGAATGCATGGTTTCTAACTTTGTCAGATCAGGTAAAGGATTGTAAAAAGGAATCGAAATTCAAAGTTATGCTATTTTATTTACTAATAAATATTTGCTGGATCTAAGCAAAAACTCGTGGATATAGGAAAATTTTGGAGCCGAGTTTTAAGTTTTAGAGTTTTGAAGTATTGAAAGATATTAAAAATTATATTTAATAATAAAAAAATTATGGCATTCTTAAAAAGAATATGTGAAGTCAGTTGAGATTTACGAAATGAAGAATTTTGAAGTTTAAAATTTTTAATCTTAGATTTTGGTTCAAATATGTGGTTCATTGGAGGTTTCGTGAACAGGATAAAAAGAGAATATTCTTTTGATATTGAAATTTTGAAAACATTCATAAAGATCATTTTTTCTTTGGATCAAATCCCTTTATCATTGTAAAATGATAACCGTCCTCCAAAAGAAAAGGAAAATGCCAAGAGGGGGAGTATAGTTCTTTTCTTTATTTTTTTTTTCAAAAAAATCCACAATGAATTATTTTGGGCCAAAAATAAACTGTATGAGTTTTGAACCCCATATGTAAAAAGCAGGAGTCGTAATTTAGTGACAGAGTTGACGCCCTAAGGTTCATTATTAGTATTTGTTGGACTATAATTAAAATAATTACGTTGTCACGATTGAGGTATTAATATATTCTCCATAAAAAAGAATACAGTAAACTTAAATTAAGATTTGTCAAACTAATGTTTACAAATCCAATAAAAAGAAGTTCGATCAAATTCGATTTTGATCGCAGTCAATTATATGAATTGGAGTTTGATAAGAAAAAATTCTATATTTTAAAGCTCTTAATACTTTCAATATATATTAAAAAAAACTAAAAAGAATTATCTCTTAAGTCGATGATTATATATTCCAAATAATGTAATTAAATTGGATATGTTATTGATGATTGATCATTCTTATATCAAGAATAATTTATTTAAATACAGTAATTTTAGTATACAGTTCAAATTTGAACACAACATGCACCCAAATCACGTCTTCACTCTTCCCATTGTCGCCACACGCAGCATTCCATTATTAACCCAAACCAAAGCGCCCACCTCCATTCTATTCTATTCTTTCTTTCTACACCAAACCAATCTCTCTCTCTCTCTCCCCACAATCATACATAGTTTTCTCCGTGGAAATTCTGAATAATGTCAAGCTTCTTATGATCTGATTATTTCTAAGGTATGTCCTGCAATAATTAGTTTCTGGGTTTCTTTTGTTTCCCTTTTCTTATAATTAAATTGAGCATAAATACCGATCGTTAATCAATAATCTAATGATAAAGTTGGAATCTTTGGCGATATGTTTTTTTTTTGTGACAATGGGTATTTGATTCTGCAGAGATTTTGTTCGGAGCTGGCATTATAAGGTTCTCGATTGAGAGAGTGAAGAAAGGTATATTCTTTTGGGAATAAATAAAATTCTTAATTTGAAAATATATCTGGAAAAGTAACTGTGACTCGCGTTTGGGAAGTCTTTTCTTCTTTTAATCTTTAGATCCGGAAAGTATTCGATTCTTGTGATTGAAATTGTATAATTATAACAAAGATCTTAATATTTCTTTTTTTCTCCCCAGAGAGTCAGAAGATTAAGTTGTGAAAAAATGAGCGAATCGAAGTCAAACACACCCTTGAATCCACCCTCTTCTTCGCGAAAGATCCCGCTCCCCGATTTCAAACAATCTGTAAAATTGAAGTATGTGAAGCTCGGTTACCATTACCTCATAACTCATGGAATGTACCTATTTTTGTCCCCTCTAGTTATTGTTATTGCAGCCCAATTGTCCACGGTTTCATTGCCAGACATCTATGTTCTTTGGGACCATCTTAGATTCAATCTCATATCGGTGATTCTTTGCTCGACCCTTTTGGTCTTTTTATCCACTGTCTATTTCCTCACACGTCCACGCCCTGTATACCTCGTGAATTTCTCTTGTTATAAACCTGAAGACGATAGGAAATGCACTAGACAGATCTTCATGGAAAGGTCGCGTTTGACTGGTTCCTTCACTGATGAAAATCTCGATTTCCAAAGAAAAATTCTCGAGAGGTCTGGCCTTGGTGAGTCAACTTATCTCCCTGAAGCTGTACTAAAGGTCCCACCAAATCCGTGTATGGCTGAAGCAAGAAAAGAAGCTGAGACTGTAATGTTTGGTGCAATTGACGAGCTTTTTTCCAAAACCTCTCTGAAGCCGAAAGACATTGGTATTTTGATCGTGAATTGTAGTCTTTTTAATCCGACACCTTCTTTATCAGCTATGGTTATTAATCATTACAAGCTGAGGGGGAATATAATTAGTTACAATCTAGGTGGAATGGGTTGTAGTGCCGGTTTAATCTCGATTGATCTTGCTAAAGATCTTCTACAAGTGCATCCTAATACTTATGCTCTTGTAATAAGCATGGAGAACATTACCCTTAATTGGTATTTTGGAAACGAGAGATCTATGCTCGTTTCAAATTGTCTTTTCCGTATGGGTGGTGCTGCGATTTTGTTATCAAACAAAAGTTCCGATCGTTGGAGATCAAAGTACAGATTAGTTCATACTGTAAGAACCCACAAGGGTTCTGATGATAAATGTTTCTCTTGTGTAACTCAACTCGAAGATCCCAATGGGAAAGTTGGAGTTGCTTTATCGAAAGATTTGATGGCAGTGGCTGGTGATGCATTAAAGACCAATATTACAACTTTGGGACCTCTTGTGCTGCCTACTTCCGAACAAATTCTTTTCTTCGCCACTTTAGTGGCTCGAAAACTGTTGAAAATTAAGGTGAAACCTTATATCCCAGATTTCAAACTGGCTTTTGAACACTTTTGCATTCATGCTGGTGGAAGGGCTGTGCTAGATGAATTGGAGAAAAACCTTCAGTTATCCGATTGGCACATGGAACCTTCTAGAATGACTTTGTACCGATTTGGAAACACTTCAAGTAGCTCTCTTTGGTATGAATTGGCGTACTCGGAAGCTAAAGGAAGGATTAAGAGGGGCGATAGGACATGGCAAATAGCATTTGGATCTGGCTTCAAATGTAACAGTGCAGTTTGGAAAGCTCTTAGGACTATAAATCCAGCTAAAGAGAAGAATCCGTGGATGAACGAAATTGACCAATTTCCTGTGGAGGTTCCTAAGGTCGCGGCTCTTTGAGTCGGTACTTAAATTGCCATTAGTTTTTTTTTTTTAATTTTGCCATTCTATTGTTCGTCCTTGGCCTATAGCTCGATTATGCTGCTGCTGCTGCCAATGCGAGATTGTAGGAGGAACTCATTATTTTTAGGTGTTAGGAAATTTATGGTTGTTTCTAATTGATATTTGAAGGTGTAGTATATAGTTAGCCTGCAATGAATTTATTTTAACAAGTTTCGGGTCTATTAGGAGTGGATGTATTTGAGGTGGGATCACTTTGAAAGTAGTTTAAGGGATTTGATCCTGAATATGTATTATTTGACCTCTATGTTCTAATTTATCATTGGTTATGGATTCTTGATTTTTGCCTTCAATTCAGGTGGGATGTATAATATATTATATAAGGCAAACTTGGTCCAATACTCCAATTTCAATATGCTTCTTTGCGGTGCTTTTTAAATTCAAGCTTCTGAATTCAAACATGAATTTTGTGGTGAATACGTAAAGCAAGTTTGAATTAATGTTGCAAGTCAGTTATTACAAAGCAACAACAAGACAATTAGTTATTCAGAATTCAGCTCAAATTCAATTAGTAAAGTTGTGTCTATATATCATAATTAAGTACGAACTACAAGCAAACAGATTATAAATTACTACTATGTGTAAACTATGAACCTACTCGAACTCAATTCAAATTCAATCCAACTCAATAAGCCAAAAAATACTTTTTATGTAAAATTGTCAAGCTCAATTTAAACTTATTATGATTTAAAATGTTTAACAATCACACAAGTGCAAAAACAATTTTAAACACGATAATAACCCAATACAAACTCAACTTGACTATGTGAAGAAATAGAAATATTTCTCTTATATTTGATGTCATCAGTACATTCAAGCATTGAACAAGACATGTAATATGTTTCTCCAAATCGGACTGAACGGGGGCAGCCACTTCCAGTTCCACATCAACAAAGAACCAAATCAAGAATAGTAATAGTAATACAATATTAGCAGCATAGAAAAGAAATGATGCATGCAACTGCACAAAAGATACCGCAGGATTGAGTGCACATACTGTTTGGCCTAGTAATCGTGCTAATTTGAACCATGGTGCCATTAAGCTGAGCCTAGCCGAGCTACAAATCAAACCCAACAACACAAATACACAAACACATACTTGCAACAATGACGATAACAAGCCACAATTCACATAAATACAGAACTTGCTACTCTGTCCTTTGCCCAAAAATCTCTTAAAGCAGAAATGAACCAACTATATTTAGCATCACAATAGAACATCTAATATTTAGACAGCCTAATCCTAAACCTTAAACCTCTTACTACTCCTTGGAGGATTTGTTGATGAGCGATTTGTGTATGTGCGGGATCACACCACCGCCAGCTATGGTTCCTTTGATGAGAGTGTCAAGTTCTTCATCACCACGTATAGCTAGCTGAAGATGACGAGGGGTGATACGTTTGACCTTTAAATCCTTACTTGCATTTCCAGCCAACTCCAAGACCTCAGCAGTTAGGTACTCTAAAATGGCTGCAGAGTAGACAGCAGCAGTGGCTCCCACTCGCCCATGAGCTGTAGCTCGCTCCTTCAGGAGTCTGTGGATACGTCCAACTGGGAACTATTGGAAAAAGAATGCAATGTTATACAATCAACTCTGTTCAATTACTATCTAACAAACACCAAAGCGATCTTATATTTCTTCGATATTTACAGCCAAGAACTCTGGACCTACCAACTGCTTCTAACTCAAAGAAACAAGGATGAAATTGCAGCTAACCCGTAAATCCTTAATATATTCAAGAATCAAAATCCACCCCAATGCAAATTAACAAAACAATAGTAGCAATAATTACTCACGAAAGCAAATAATCACCTAAAAACCCACAAAAAATACAAATAAAAAGGAACATAAGAAAAGAAATAGAAGGGATCGCGAAATTAAGTAAACCTGAAGTCCAGCTCGAGAAGAACGAGATGTGGGTTTCTTCTTGTCTTTATCCTTGTCCTTTGAAGCTAGGGTTTTCGACGTGAGGAGCCCTTTGGCGCCTTTCCCCGACATTTCTTAAAAAAAATCTTCAAGAGTTTCGATATTTGTTAAAGAAAATGAAAATCGATTTCTCGCAGGAGAGTGGAGACCAACAAAGAGAAGAAAAGGATAAATAATCAATCGACTCTCTCTCTCTCTCTCTCTCTCTCTCTTAACGTACTGTTCTGTTTGGTTGTAGGCTTAGAAAAAGGTTGGGCTCATATTCAAGGCTTCAATTCTTTCTCTAGACTGGGCTCAATGTTTAATACCATTAAGGCATTAATTAATAGATATATAATTAAGGATATGATCTAATTGAGCATTTCTCAAAATGAACGCTCATATTAATCTTGATGCTTCATGCATAAAGATTTCTTTCTAAGACATGTTTGAATTAATTTGCTAATTGAAAATATTAACGAAGCATTTGAAAATATAATAAATAAATAGGATATAATTAGAAATATTTGGAAAATTATTAAAACTTAAAAGGATTTTTTTTCTTCTTTAGATTATATTCAAAGGTAAAACCACGACGTTTCAAAGAGAGTGAGACAATAATAAAATACTAGATCAGGTCAGAATTTGCAAGGACAATATGCCAATTCGGATATTGACTCTGGGTTGGCCCAATGAATTTTAGTGAACAAAAATAAGTTAAAATATTATAAAAATAAATAAATAACAAAGTAAACTAGCACTTTTTTCTTTGTTCAAAACTTTTGTAAGTATAATATTTCTTAAATTAATGGAAAATAAAATATTCTCTTTGTCGTTTTTGTAGAAATTTAATACATAATGAAAGTACAAACTTGAAGTTTCTTTAATTCTAGAAAGTTGGACTTGGCTATAAATAACACATGTGCTTATCTGTAGTTGATGCAGCTTGAAAGAGATAGCCTTCGAAATTGCTTATAGAATACCCACATATTCAAGACCATTTTTTATTTATTTTTAAATCCATGGTCAATTTGCATTCGTCCTATAATATTTAATACTTTAATACAATGTTGTGATTGGAATTTTTTATGTAGAGTGTTTGACTTGTGAAAAATTATTGTTCGTTGAAGATAAAAAAAAAAAAAAAAAAAAAGAAATATCCATTTATTTTGGGCGGAGTTGGTTGAGAAAACATCACATTTTCTTAAATTCTGAATTAATTGAGCAACCGTGATATAACTTTCTTGACATTGATTTCTTGGGCTTTCCCATTGACTTTAACAATTAACTTCTGGAATGCCATATACAATATTGTGCATGAATTATTAAGTCCCGTTGTCAAATTCGATCGATTTGCACCGCAAAATGAGCAACAATTGCAAGAAGCATTTCTATTAAATATAGTAGTCATATTTATTAACTTTTGCTAGGTAAAGCATAATACTATGAATCTTCTACTAAGTTAAAGTTTCCTATTAAATAAAATTAAAAAAGGCAGCTTCCATGGTATTTGATGACATAATGAATCTCCAAATCAATTTCAAACCACCCTGCACAAAGAGTAAAATACTAATTTTAACAACGATACATATATAAACTTAATTACACGTAAAATTACTGTAATTCAGAGAATAATGTAGAGATAACAATATTAAAAACCCTAATTATGGTCCAAGTATATTCTTATTCTCCATGGCACCAACCATCGATTTTAAGAGTTCTATCTATAATTTAGTCAATCATTGGTTATCATCAAGAAAAATTAAAGGCTATATAAAAAAATATTTTCTAAAAAATAATTAAACTAATTTTTTTTATACTTAAGCTAGAACTAGAATTATATATTTCGTAAGAGATAGTCGAAAAATTGGCACCAGTGATGATTAACAAACAATATTTTATTTGAGCTAATTTTTTTCTGACATGATATTTTTTTTTTCTAATGGCCCAAATGTAAGAAGGCCAGAATCAGAAGATGCCCAAGGCCACTCTAAATAGGTTCAATTTTTAAGTTTTTTAAATCCTCTCTGCATTGGGAGGATTCATATCTTTTGCACTCTCCGGTCCGAGCTGTATATACATATATTAGTAGATAAAAAAAATAATAATAATAATTTTTTTTCTAATTCTTACTTTTTGAAAATTGGCCTTGTTTAAATTTAGACCGCTTTCTTAAAGATAAATTCAATCAAGCATGTGCTCTTCCAAAGTTATTTCCATTAATGAAATTAGGATGACTGTTTGTACGATCCATTAATATTCATGCTTACGCCAATATTATAATTACTTACTCTTAGGACTAGTTTGCCAAAAAAAGAAACACAGAGTCACGGTCACAGCCATGAGATATTATAGTTCACTTCAAACTCTTGATACCTACATAAATTCGACATTACCATGTGAATGGCAAACATATCATAAGCCCAAGCATTACTATGATTGCCCGAACATAAAGTATGTATGTACATGTCTTCTTTTCATTCCACATTACATATTTCATATATACTTGAATTCATATAAAAAGACGAATGAAAGATTACTATTAATTGAGATATTCAATGAAGAGTATTTGGACCTCGAAAATTAGATATTCTTGTCCACCAAAAGTAAGTCTTTTTTTTTTTTTTGTCCACTCGTTCCGTTTAAAATACGTTAATGCAAGTAAGACTTAGGTAGTTGAGCAAAGATAAAAAGAAAAGAACCCCTGCGGCTGCCATCAAATCAAAATGAATGCATATATATATACTACTTACTGTTGAAACTCGATGTTCAAGAAAGAAACCTCAGGATTCGCAATGCTCTCGTAGGCTGTATTAGACAACACAAGGCTAGTCCCCTCTGAGCTGGGCCGAGTTACAGAAGTTTGGGCCCGATCCACAATCCTCACTTGAATAGTTTGGCCCGGTATGCAGGCCCGCGGTACGGCGCCGCTGATGCACCGTACCAAATACTGTCGCCCGCAGGAGGCGCCGTCTTCCCATACCCCCTCTCCTGCCGCCGCAAAGAGATTGCTCGGCGGAAATTGTGACAAATCTCGGCCGTAACACGCGGTAGCTACATACGTAGTTATGTAGTTAAATGATGGAAATAATTAATGTTACTGATCATATCTTCTTTAATTTTTATATAGTATAAATAATTGAAATCGACTTACGTGTATATGGAGGGAGGTATTTGCTCGCCTTGCCAATATCGCCCAAGGAAAATTTGAACAGGAAGAAGAAGAGGAGGAGGAGAAATTCGAGCCTTGACATTCTAGAAATTCAATTTGAAACTTGATTTACCTTACCCACCGTATATATATATATACATATGATATTCCTATATGTTTTACGAAATGGAATTGTGAGTATATATATATTTGAAGTCAACGGTACGTAGATGTAGGTAGTTTTAGGTGTAAGCTGACTCTCGATTTTATTTACAAAATAATTGAATGTTCATATTGTAATGTTAATTTGAAAAAATTATTAATTAGACCAGCTCTAAGAAATTGAAAATATACGCGAACCTAGACGGCTTTTGTTATGATACGTAATGCATATCATATAACAAATGTATGTTCATTATAATTTTAAATTTGTCAATATTCATCAACATGTTTGCCCAAGTTAAAAAAAATTATTATCTTCTTGAACCCTATCCATTTTTAGCCCACTTGATTTATGGATTTGACATTACATCCGAAAGAAAATTCAATTTATATTAAAGAAAATGTGACTATATAATGTCTTCCACTAAAAATATAACTATATAATGTCCAAAAAAAAGTTGAATTACATGAATAAATACGAGTATATAATATCCTGAAGAAATTTAAATTTTCATGAAAAAATAAGAATAATTGAATTCCATAAATAAATATGAATATATATATGTCCAAACAAATCTGAATCCTGTAAAAGGAATTGAACCTGAGAAGGCACCCATCCTAAACAAAACCTTACCACTCAACCAATTAATTGTGTTTTTTAATATTTCCATATACTTACCTATATAAACAAAAACAAATTCTAGGGGACCATACCCCTAGCTCTCAAAAGGATCCGCCCTTGGATCTCACAATGATGATGATGTGATATGTTTTTCAACCACAAAGTTTTGGGAAAATCTCATAAGCCTGGTCTAGCTAAAAATGTTTGTTAGTTTGGGTGATAGTAGGGCGGTCAATGGTCGGACTCGAACCGGATCGAGGTCGCTCCGGATACGAGTTCGATTTTCATTTAATGAGACCGAATCCGAATTCAAGTCCGAGCGGATCCTTAAAAGCCATATCGGGTCCGAGTCCGACGGATATCCGAACAAAATATTCGGATCCGAATCCCCACCATGTTAGTATTAGTACATTAGTACAACATTAGATTCATCTCCCACTCCACTTTTGAATATCGATCTCTTGATTTACCAATTATTTTTGCCGGAAAACATGGAGGTCAAATGTAAATCTTGAAGATAATGAGATGTAGGAGATAAAAAAATACCTTCGTGTAAAGAGCAGATCGATTTATTAAGAGAAGATGAAGGGAAAAAAAAAAAAGAGAAAATCAAAAAAATAAATGGAAAAACAAACCAGAAAAAGTAGAAGACAGTGGATGAGAGGAGTGAGCGGCTGTTATCAAAGAGATGACTAGGTTCAATTAAATTTTGAAATATGTGCTAATAAAATTTATTTGTAGGAAAATTAGGAAAAAGCCCAAATCCAATAGTTAAACATTAGGTCCATTTTGGTGGGTCAACTTCTTTGAACTTTCAATCAGTTTCATTTGAGATACTATTAATCCACTAATTGAGGGCAATTTTCTTAATTTTTTTATATCTTATGTAATAAAATTTATAAATTGTATTATATGTGTATATATACTAATGGATTCGGATCTTTAACGGATCAAATCAAACTAGATCTATATTAGTTCCATTTATTTTGGATTACGAATTTTTCTAATCGGATCAGATCCATCGAATTCGTAATTGAATAAATATCCTAATAAATTGGACCAAATACGGACCGAATCAGGATTAAATTCCACCCGATTGACATCCCTAGGTGATATACATGACTAGTCAAAGAGAATTAATGGCTTTATGATAATTAAGAACAATCATAAATTATCACACGGGAATAAGGTAGTATGTCATGACATGAGTTTGGATCATGACCACCCTACTACTTATTATTTTTTGTATTAATTAAATTCACACGGACCGACCTTAGATGTGCTTTTCTTTTGTCTCTTTTCGAGTTTCATCAAAAGTGTGAATAATTATGTATTTTATATTAGTAGTTAAATATTTATTGTAATTTGTCAAATGTAATCAATATACTGATATATTGATGTAATTCATTCGTTTAACTAAAAAGACAAATATTTTTCTTAAATATTGTAATCACGATATCAGTGTTTTATAATATGAATGTAGTTGAATCGAATTCGGAATAGTATCTTTTATAAATTGATTAAATATACCTAACTAGGAATATCAAATGGAAAGCCCAAGCAAGCCCTTGAATTTTGTATTAGTGTCTAATATGGGCTGTATATGAAATAAGATTTTGTGCCGAATGGAATAAAATCATGTGAATCATCATATAAGATAAATTAAGTGCATATATATACATGACCGAGTCCGCCCTGACATCAATGTGAAACTGCAGTTTGGCTGCCGACTTTTCACACGCTAGCTTGTTGTATTCTAATTAATATATAGTACTTCATTTAGCAAAGGGTAAAAACGATTTCGACAAGAAGATGAGTTTGGCATATTGCCCTTGGATAGATAGATACTCAGCTCTTATTTCAATATTTTTGGAGGATCTAGGGATGATATGCTGCTAATAATTAATTGAGAGAATTCAACCTTTTATATTAATTTTTTGCCTACTTTATATATATTTCATACAAAATCTTTCAAAAAAAACACATTTCATTCGATCGTTAATTTTGGATGGAAAAGGTCACGTGACAAACATGTGTCCGTTAAGTCACCATTTTCATATCTGTAGGGGTATTTTCAATTGGGCAAAAAATACTTAAATATTGGGATCGGGTAATTGTAATTATCGCCGCCCCAATTCCTCTCTCTTCACCGCCGGCACCACAACCATCGCCCAGCCCGAATACTCCCTCACTTGAATTCATTTTTTGTTACTTATAATTTGTTTCTCAATTATCTCTCTCCATCTCAATAATAGCAAATTAAAAAGCTTGATGCAGAGGAACTCGATCGGTCAACTTTATACACTCCTTTGCCCCGTCGATTCTCATCAGTTCGTAACCATGCATCAGGTTTTATATATGATTTCTTTTACAGGGATAAATTTAAGTTCACTGTTCCGCCGTTCCTCATAAACATGGACTCAAGAAGTTTTGTACAAATAATGCAAATTAATTAATTAATGCTAGCTATCTATTAAGTGTTTAGCAGTACCCCTCATCCAAAAATATATATTGAACTTTGCTATTAGCAAACCTACAGTATAGGGGTGTATTTAAATTTGGGATTATTGCATTTTTGGTGTCACAACTATAGTCTACTGGTATTTCTATCCCGTAACTTTTCGGACTGACACATTTTTGGTGCATTTTTTAAATGAAAAAAGTGTTGAATGGACAAAATTCCCAATTTTCATGTCACATGGCCCGCACATGAGGGAATTTCGGGCCAATTTTGAAATTGAGCCTCAATTGGCACCAAATTGCCACTGATGTTGAAGTTGTGGCACCAAATGTGCCAGTCCGAAAAGTTACGAGGTAGAAACGCCAATGAGCTATAGTTGTGATACAAAAAATGCAATAATCCCATTTAAATTTGTGCGTGCGATGAATATTAAATTAGGTAGAAACATGCATGCTGTTACATTCATCCTACACCGGTGGATTATATCCATAGGGGTTGGATGATAAACACATGTGCATAAGAGGATAAAAAAGTATCCTCTCATACACAATTGTCGCTCATCCAACACCCAAGTAAATTGAATTCACCAGGCACATTATTTCCCATGCATACATGTTTGTAGTTACTGAAACCTAACTAGCTAGCTCACGAGCGTATGGAGTGTATTTCACTATTTAAACCACATACGTTACTTGGAGGACATATATGTAATATATATATAGCCGTACGTTTGCTAGATAAGTCAAAAAACACATCCAAACGATCCAAGCTTCTCCAGATTTGAGATGGTAAGCTATGAATGTCAAAATTGATTATTTAGTTGAAATCGATTCGATCATAGCTGATCATATATAGCATGTACCTTTCTATATTTATTATTAAAGGACCAAAATTCATAAATCTGTTGGTAGGGGCCGGGGTGGTAGTTAATGGATATATAATTATGTAGTAAATAGGAATCAAAAAAATCAGCAAAAGAAAGTCAAAAGTCAAAACATACTGCATGTGATGTTTAGATGGCCAGATAGGGTTATAATTAATTTGGACCCATATGTATATGAAGTCTTCATTAATAAAGAAAGAAAATATTGTTGCGTTATATTCTAGAAAGTTACATAAGGAGTGTTAATTACTACTTGCATATATGATATAACGTTACATCACATCGATCCGTTTGAATGCAAACTTATCATTAGTGAGTGATTGTGTGTGTATATATATGTGTTTTGTATATATGCAGTACAGCATAGCCACAAGTTTTACGAAAATTCTTATTTAAATAGGGTTTGATTATATATATCCATCTAATTTAATTAAAAGACAAGTATAATATTGTATGATTCAAGAATTTTGTCTAACTATAAAACAAATATATATATATATATATATATATATATATATATATATATATTTCATTTTATCTTGTCATGATTGGAAGAGTATAACCTAATCTTATTTTAAATTAAAACTATCCAAAGTTCATCTAATCGCTTGTAACTTGATTAGTCAACTTTTAGTTGTCTCTAATTCACTCATTGTGTAGAAAAACACAAATAGAACGAATAGAATTATAAACAACAACAAACACACGGATCGGAGGGGCACTGGGAGTAATTAAGAAAGTTTATATATATATATATATATATATATATATATATATATATATATATATATATATTTATACACAAATACCTCATGATATTCATCTAAGCAAGCTGCAGAAAGACAAAATTGAACAGATGGTTAAGATGTAAGATGGTTAGAGAATCAAGGCTTAACACCAACTAGTATATATATATATATATCTAGAAACATTAATTAAAAAAGGCTACGTAATATACATGTCATTAAATATATTGCTTTGAAGGGAAAATTATCAATAATTAACTTTTCCTTTACTCCAAGTAGATGCATATATAAATGAGTTTAATATAAATTCAAATATTAAAGTTTGATTTGATTTTCATATTAAATTGGAAACCGATATTCAACTTAATTAATTTTATATACTGAATTATTGATATACAGTCCAACTCTACCAATCCTAGCTAATTGAGTCTAGCTTGGGTGGTCCAATGTTTTGGCATATATTTTTTCGTTTTTCTTATCAAGTTAAAATTTTGTAGTTATCATATAAGTAATATATATAGTTCAAATAAATATAATATATAATTTACTTTTTAGATCTATAAGGCTCAATTTTTTGTTAAAAATTAAAACGAATAAGGCCCAATATTTCACTAAAATATGTGAAATTTATTTTATTTGATGAACACATTGTATTCACTTAGTACTGGGGGCCCAATTTACATTAATAGGCCAAACTGGATACAATAATATTCAACATAACTTAAAGCCCTTATGGACCCAATATATTATTCATGTTCGTTAAGAAGATATTCAATAAATTCTTCTGTTTGTCTCGTAGCTCCACATCAGTCCATCTTTTAGCAACAGCGAATCACATCCAAAAGTTTATGTTTCTCATTCTTGCACAGAAACAAAAATTCTGGGCTTCAATCAAATACTCGCTACACCAATTTCTGAAATTATAGTACTAAAAATATTCTATTTTTTGTGCAATTTTTGTTGTTGTTATCTTGAATTTGGTTGTCTTTCAATGGCTAGTGCTTGCTGTCAGAACCCTTTTAGGATTAATGCTCATTTCCATGAAAATTCAAGATTCGTTGGTCCTAAAGTGGAATTCTCAAGTGTTCATTTCCCTTCCAATATGGAAATTTCAAGACTCAATTTTTACCCATCTTCGGCTTCCACTTCTACCTCCAAGGTGTTTGTTGTTCACTAACTTAAATGACTCTGTCTTTTTCTTGTTTGAAACTATGCAAGTTTTATTCTCTACATGTATAACCTATTTTTTCCTTTTTTAATCTATATGTTTATGGGATTGGGAAAGGAGAGGGCAAATGTAAAGATTGATTGGAGACATGGATTTTGAGTATGTTGCCCAAAATTGAGTGTTGGAAAAAGAATTGATTATATATACGCGTGTGATGTTGGTTTTCATCAAATTGAGCTTAGTTGAAGTTAGTTATAACTTGCATAAGTGTACCCACACAGACACATAATTTTATTAGTTAAAATCATAAAATTAGGTATATGTTCTATTCAATGCTCCTTAATCCTGTATCAAATCATGTACAATTGATTTTTTTCTTAATTCATAAAATTAGGTATATGTTCTATTCAATGCTCCTTAATCCTGTATCAAATCATGTACAATTGATTTTTTTCTTAATTCATTATTGTTTGTCATTGAACAGACTTGGTCTGGCATTAGAATATGCTAGAGTTTGATTTGTTGATTTTGTTTTAAAGTAATTAGTTCAAGTATGTTTCTCCAAAGTATGATTTGGTTTAGCAACTAACAAGATCACACATAACATTTCCTAGTTAATTAAAATTCAATTGGAAGTTCGACCCTTCTACTATTTTCGCTTTCATTTGATAGTTGGTTACCGTGGCAGTAGGTACCCTCATAACAGTGAATTAACTTATGCCTTTAGCTACTCTTCTTACGTGACTTTGTAAATTTAGCTGTTCCATTCTCCCACTTTTTTGCTCTGACTAGCATTATGGCCATTTCACGATACTGCACTATGGGAATTCTTGATGTAGGAATCTTTTGGTAAAGTACATTCTTTATCAAATGCTGGCGATTCCACAAACGAGAAGGTGCCGACCCCCATGCTCGATATGGTTGATAGTCCAATCCATTTGAAAAATTTCACTTCAAAGGTTCGACCAATATATTACTTTCTACTACTTTAGAGTTTGAAGTTAATGTGTTTTAAAATCAGTTGATGAAAGCATTCTGATGCAGGAATTAAAACAATTGGCTGATGACATTCGATCAGAGTTATTATTCACCATGTCAGAAACCCAAAAATCGTATAACTCCAGTCTATCAGTGGTAGAGCTAACAGTTGCTATTCATCATGTTTTTCATGCCCCGCTAGACAAGATACTATGGGATATGGAGGACCAAGTAAGATCCCTTTTATTACCTACCTCACTTTTAATAAATATTTAATCTATTAAATTTGCATGTATGTTTTCCTTTACCAGCTGATGATAGTATTTCCACGAGGATACATTTCTTAGATCTTCTGCTCTTGACTTAACAGACATATCCTCATAAGCTTCTCACTGGAAGAAGACCCCTAGTGCATAAAGCAGGAGAAGCAGATAATCCTTCTAATTATACATGTCGTGGTGAGTTTGACCCATTTGGAGCAGGTCATGGATGCAGCAGCATTTCTTCTGGACTTGGTATTGCAATGAATTTGACAGTTATTTAGTACTGTATTATATATTGTTAATTGAGCATTCATGTTAGTTGTATTTCAGGAATGGCTGTTGCACGAGATATCAAAGGAAAAAGGGACCGCATAGTTGCAGTGATCAGCAATGAAACGACCATGGCTGGTCAGGTTTACGAGGCTATGAGCAATGCTGGTTATTTGGACTCAAATCTTATTGTGATATTAAACGACAGTCATCACTCTTTACACCCAAAGATCGAGCAAGTCCCTAAAGCAACAATTAATGCTCTATCTAGCATTCTCAGCAAGCTGCAGTCAAGTAAATTTTTCAGGAAATTTCGAGAACTTGCTAAGGTATTCAATCCCATCCTTCCTACACATGCACATATATGTTAGTAATTACTTTGTCGTATCTTTGACCATGTGACGTGTCACGTGAGATGAACTGACAACATAATTTTCTAATTTTTCCACTGATCTTAACTCTCCAAAATTTGGTTGCTGCGTATTCAATTTTTGGGGATGATAATGATTTCAGTGATTGCTGATTGTCTCAGGTTCTTACTAAGAAAATCGGTGGAGGGATGCATGAATGGGCTGCCAAAATCGATGAGTATGCACGTGGTATGATGGGACCTCCAGGATCAACTCTATTTGAGGAGCTTGGGTTATACTATATCGGACCAGTAGATGGGCACAACATTGAAGACCTTGTGTGTGTTCTGCGTGAAGTTGCATCACTCGACTCAATGGGTCCTGTTCTAGTTCACGTCATTACTAAGGAAAATTATGAACTAGATGACAACCAAATGAGTAAAAAATCTCACCAAAACCATGAAGGTTGCTACTTATCTGGTTCCCGTTTTTAACTATGCTTGAGTTATGAATTGCTTCTTTGGACATGATGATTCTATATAATGCTTTCCTTTATCAATGATTTTGGCACAAGCAGATTCCTTAGACAATAAATCATTACCGCCTGAGTCTCGACCTCATACGTATACCGACCGCTTTGTCGAAGCTTTGATCGCAGAGTCAGAGAGAGATGAAGACATCGTGGTGGTCCATGCAGGGATGGGAATGGAGCCATCATTTCAATTATTGAAAAATAAATTGGGAGATAAATTTTTTGACATTGGAATGGCAGAGCAGCATGCAGTTACATTCTCAGCTGGTCTATCATGTGGGGGTTTGAAGCCTTTTTGTATAATCCCATCAGCCTTCCTTCAAAGAGCATATGATCAGGTTCATATTTCATCTTCTCTTTTTTTTTGTCTCCTCATTTTCTCTCTAATAAAGTTTCCTAATGCAATTTTTTCTACATCTTCTCCCTCTTTTTTGTCTCCTCATTTTCTCTCTAATAAAGTTTCCTAATGCAGTTTTTTCTACTTCTGATCTTGCTAGGTAGTTCATGATGTAGATCGACAGAAAATTGCTGTGCGTTTTGTAATCACGAGTGCCGGATTAGTGGGGTCGGATGGTGCAACTCAATCTGGAGCATTCGATATAACATTCATGTCGTGTTTGCCCAACATGATTGTAATGGCACCTTCCGATGATATTGAGCTCGCTCGTATGGTGGCTACTGCCGCCACAATCGATGATAGGCCTATTTGTTTTCGATATCCTAGAGGGGCCATTGCAAACATGAGCACTAGTACTCCATATATTGGAGAACCGATTGAGGTAGGTAATATTCTTAAATTTTTCATGATCCAGTTGTATCCGTAATAATAACTTGTAACTTGTTGTTGATTATATGATGATAGTAGATTGGTCAAGGGAGGATACTAGTAGAGGGTAAGGATATTGCTTTGCTTGGGTTTGGTTCGATGGTACAGAATTGTCTTAGAGCACAGTCTCTTCTTGCAAAGTTGGGTATAGATGTTACTGTTGCTGATGCAAGATTTTGCAAGCCACTTGATATAAATCTATTAAGGACGTTGTGTAAGAATCACAAGTTCTTGGTTACAGTCGAGGAAGGCTCTATTGGTGGGTTTGGTGCACATGTTGCTCAGTTCATTTCTCTAGACGGGCAGCTTGATGCCGGAATTAAGGTAGTAACTCACTCTCTTTGAGTATCCGTTTGACGTAATGCAAAACTTCATTTAAATAAAACTGTAGCATAAATTATTGATTTTGATTTTCAGTGGCGACCCATAACGTTACCTGACAATTACATCGAGGGTGCATTGCCAAAAGATCAACTTGCTCTTGCTGGGTTGACAGGCAATCACATTGCAGCAACAGCATTGAATCTGCTTGGTCGAGCTCGTGATGCTCTTCTCTTAATGTGCTAGTAGTATATATCTGATCTGATTCCCATATCGGTTATAACTATGAAGAAAGAGGTTAGGAGCAATGCAATAAAACCGGAGAGAAGGAACGAAACAGAAACAAACCAGTTTCGGATGTGAAGTATAAAAGAGAGCTAAATGGTAATTTCTATTTGTAAAGTAGTAGTCGTCTTCTTGAGGCTTGAGACAGCTTTCAGTTAATTAAGTTCTCAAATCAGAAGAGGGTTGCTTTTGTATATTACTGGTATATTATTTCAATTTAATGATTATATGCATGTCCACCAAATTTGAAAATATGTTGGTTTTAACTTTTAAGTGTATATCTTGGGAGTCTACTAAGATTTACATAATAGACAACACTTCAGAAATGCATATATTTTAGGACCTTCAAATTGAAAGTTTGAACCAGCAAATTGTATGTATGTACTCCTATATTCTTTGACAAATTTCGCAAATAAAAAGTTGGAGAGAATTGCACATGTGGTACCAAACTATATATCGATTCTCACTTGTGGTACCATAAAAATCGAGGCCGACAAATTTGGTACAACAATTTAAGAAATTAAATCACTTTTGGTACCATCGTTAAAAATGGACGTAAGTGATGACATGGCAGTTAAGTTTTATTGCAAAATTGATACCATTACTTATGTTGACTGACAGTTATACCCCTAACATTTCAGGTTGTCAAAATAACACCATATTTTCAAATTTACTGACATTGTTGCCCAATTTCAAAATTGACTCGAATATGAAACGGTGGATCAATTTAGATATTTTACTTATTATATTTATATATTTATTTAACTAATTTAATTTTATAAATAATATTGCCAGACCAAATAATACTTTAATATAAATTCGACAAAATATTAATTTAATCTAAAATTTATATAATAATATTAATATATTTAATATTTATTAAAAAATTAAGTTATATATTATTAATAAAATAATTATAATTTAAAAAAAAAAACTTAAACCCATCCCTACCGTCCACCCCTCACCGCCCCCCCACCCCACCCCACCCCGGCGGCTTTTGACTAAAATTGACAGTAAATTTGAAGATGTGTGATTATTTTGACAATATGAAATATTAGGGGTATAATTGTCAGTCAACATAAGTAATGGTATCAATTTTGCAATAAAACTTAACTGCCACATCATCAGTTAACATCTATTTTTAACGGTGATACAAAAAGTAATTCATTTATTAAATTGTGATACCAAATATGTCGACCTCAATTTTCATATTTTATGGTACCACAAATAAAAATCAATATATAGTTTATAATTTGATACGACAAATACAATTCTCTTTAAAAAGTTGGCATGATTCGACTTACTACTATTACCACCGTACAACTTTTTTTTATGAATTATTATATGAGTTGGCTGAGTGGACAGTTTTCATGATTTTATTGAAGAACAATGTCCTACAATTTTCACTTGTACAGAGTCTACAGAGAGAGAGAGAGAGAGAGAGAGAGAAACGCGTTGTGGGGGATGTTTGTCTGTCTTTCTTCACAAATCAAATCTACTAAAAGACAAAAATAATGAGCGAGTGAGTGCCGCTGGTGGCTTTTTCAATATGGTGTCACGCGGCGCAACTGATTAATTAAGGCTGTGCTGTGCTGTCATTAAAAGTGTAGTGTATCAAATAAATTAAGGACCCTTAAATTATTATCATATTTCAAATACTTTATAGGTTTTTAAAATTTAGGATGTGATTTCAATTAAATTTAGATGATAAATATATTGTTTAGATCTAGTGTAGACCTTGTGGCTTTATATATTGTACATCACTCATTGAGATTTTCTTCTATTTTACTGTGGGATTAGCATTTTTGATTTATTTTCTTCTCAAAAAAAAAAAAAAAAGCATTTGATTTATGTCTAATGTTCTTTTCGCGTGCATTGATATGGACAACTTCTTTTCCAAATATGATCTCTATTCAAACACAAAACACCATTGTGCAGTTAGTACCTATGCCTCCATTATCCCCAACAATGATTTTCTCTATATTAAAGATGAGATGAGACCATCAATATCTAATTCAATTAGAAAAGTGTGTGAATTCTTCCAGATTGTCTACCAAATTTATTCATTCTTTCTTATTTTTTTCATTGATCATCAAATTTGCACGTGTTGTTATTTTTATTTATTTTAATTAGTAAAAACCTCACATACTACACCTAAAAATTATTAGACTGAAATTTAGGCTTTTCAACTATCACTTCATAGCTTTGTTCCTTGAATTAATATTTATTGCTTTGTCCCTTTCAACTATGGTTTGGTGAATGGAAAAAGGGAACAAAAGCCTATCAAATTGTATAGTAGTAGGAATTAGGAAACCAGGAACATGAAAGAAATTGTGTTGTTTAGCCATCGGTCAACAACAAAAGTACTAGAGGCATTGACCATCAAAACTAGTAGACAATTGTAAATTGTTATGCGGATGATGATATAGCCAGAATAATTTACCTAATGCCAGAGCATAAGTTTATTAAAGGACATATTCACCCCCAAGATTAATAAAATCATAAAATAGAAGAAGAAAGGGCCTGTTTGTTTGATATTTGGGAAAATAGTTTGGGAGAGTAATGGAAGTTTGTGAAATAATCTCGATTTGCGTAATGTTATTTGTTTGAGTTTTGAGAAAGTTGTTTTGTTAGGGAAATAATGTCAAATTAGTAACAACTAATATCACAATGAAAGCAATTCGTTGTTTCCTGGTGTGTGTAGCACACAACACACACAAATAATAAGACTAAAATTCTTTTTATACAAGTATCATGTAACATAATTTTCCTCTAATGGGCTCCAACCACATGGGCTGGACCCAAAATCCAACAGGTTTGAGAAATAAAATAGGTGTAGATTTTTTTGGAATAGATTGATTGAAGGTATAAGATGTGTAAGACTTTATGTCAAATAATGTTTTTTATGTGAGATAATTTGTGTAAGAGATAGGTTGCTTTATGTCAATCAAAGTAGAGTTTGTATATGTTTTGTTTAGAGATAAGAAAATTGTTGTTTCTTTGGCTTTTTAGAGAGTAATTTGAGAAAATTGAGATTGAAAAAATTATTTTAAAAAATAAAAAATATATTTATTTGTCATTTCCCAAACATGAAATAAATTTGAGAAAATGCCAAACAAACAGGCCCAAATCAGCAACATTATTATACTGGTCTGGTCAAAATTATAGTGATATTATGATGAAAATCTATTGTAATATCAATTCGAAGTTCTTAATTTCATTATTAATTATAGCTTAATCCTATTATAGTTGTCAGAAAATTATGACCTCTTAATTAAGTAAATTCATCTTATAGTTGTCAGAAAATTATGACCTCTTAATTAATTAAATTCATCACACATATTGACTATAAATGCGTTATTAATTTGCACATTTGTTGAAAGAACAACGTGATGCAATAAATATTAGGAGGGAAAAAGCGTAAATTGAAAAGGTTCAAGTGAAATTTATTCATCATTTGCCTACTAATTACTAAACTAATTTTGAATTAACTAATATATACACAAAAAGAAAAAAAGGAATTTAGAAGAACAAGTTTTGCTTACATGTTTCGTATATAAAGAACCTTTTTTTTCTGAATTAGAATAACATCGATGATAAACTCCGAGATTTTCCACTTAATAAATTTGGTACGCGTAAAAAATTATTAACATGAATAATGATAGTAGAAAAACTCGTTTTTTGGGTGGGACACAAGAAAATTAAAAAGAGTACGAGGACTGATCTGTAATTTCCAAAAATAATATTGACCGAGTACTACGTATTAGACAGATTCAGTGGGCCCACGCACCCCGATTTCTTCGATGCTTAAAATTTGAACACCCCCCCAAAATCCCAAACATTCGCTCCTCTGCTTTCATACACTCTCTCTCCCTCCCTCTCTAAATTTACTACTGCATTGTCAATATAAAAATATACTCCGTATAATTTAAATAATTGGCAAAGAGAGAAAATAGGGAAAAGAAGGAAGCCAGAAAGAATAAAAAACACAGCAAAAATTAAGAAAAGAAAATAGAGAAAGAGGTGAAGAGTTTTTATTATTATTCTTTTTCCTTTTGCAAATTCTTCCCACCTTCTTCTCCGGCGGCGGTTCGCCTGCCGGGAAAAAAGATTTTGCATGAGAACCCTCTTCTTGTTTTTCATTGGATCGTTATTGTGTTAAGTTTTAACCATCCACATTGAGTTCTTTCTTCATTCTTGATCGACCCCTCATTCCAAGGTTGGGTTTTTTTCTCTTTTTTTTTAAATTTTGTGATAGTTTTTCAAGATGTGTTTGTCTTGACTAGAATTTATGGTATTTGAATGATTATGTTGTATGGATTTTTTAAATTGCTTTTTCCTTTTCTAGATCAAGAATTTATCATTGTCAGTTTCTTTTCTTTTCTTTTCTTTGATTGCTAAAACTGGTTAATATTTAAATGTATATGATCTATATGTATGTGTTTGTTGTTTTTCCAGGATGTTTTGGTTTAAAAGGAAATGAACCAAAATAAACTGCAATTCATCATCTTCAAATGTTATTCCTTGTAAATTAATTTCAATGGTTATCGAAACAAGATGGAGGAATGTGATTTTGGGTTTAGGAAAATAGGATGGTTAAAATTATCTTTTCTGGAACATTATTTGAACTTTCAGAAAGGATGAGATAGAATTGATGTCTCTGGGAATATAAAATTAATAAAGTTATTTTATTTCTTAAAAATTGTGTTTATTTTATTTTTGTGTCTTACTCATTTGGATTTCATGATGATTTTCGATACAACTCATGCAGATAGTTTTTTTGATAAATCATGATCGTGTGTGAACAAAGAGACTGCATGTGCTCTTTTGATTATTCATGTATTAATTGACCATTTTCAAGTCACAAGTCTTCTGTGTGTCTTGAATAAAGAATTTCATGTCTATTTTATTCACTATGTATGACTCTATTTTATTCGGGTAATAATGTTATAGTAATTTCAATAGATCATGTCTTTTAAAAAGTTTTAAAATCTAAACATAATATGCTTAAACAATCTCAGGGGATTGTGGTGGTAAATCCACACCAATTATTTTTTCTCTACCATGTTCAATTTTCTTCTTGATAAGGTTCATTTATGAGTAGAAAGCTTACATTATACGGTCTTTGTGTGGTTTGTTGTCAACTGTTTTTACAAATACCTGCAAAAATAAGAAACTAAGCCAATCTGTCTGTTAGTCTTGTTTTCCAGGCGATCTACATTTTTATTAAATAACGTTAATTAGTATATTCACTTGTTAATTATTTCGTGATTGCAGCCAATAAAATGGATTACCTAAAGAATCCATTCAAGGGGGTTGTGGATGATGTTAAAGGACGGCTGGCATGCTATAAAAACGACTGGCTTGATACATGTGGTTCTGGTGCAAGGTACAGTCTTTTTGTTTGTGTTTTGCTGAAAATGAAATATTGTTAACAGTGAAATTTAGCAGCTCAATAGTCTTGATCTTTGTTGGCATTCATCATTTCAGGATTTTGGCACCAACAGCATACATTTTCTTTGCTTCTGCTCTTCCTGTAATTGCCTTTGGGCAACAATTGAGTCGGGAAACTGGTCAGTCTTATGATTCATGAATTCTAGAAACACAAAAATCGAGTTAATATTATTTTGAACATTTTCTTTTTTGTGCTTTTGTAATTAGATGGAAGTTTGAGCACAGCTGAGACACTTGCTTCTACTGCTATCTGTGGGATCATTCATGCAATATTTGGTGGGCAGCCATTGTTGATTTTAGGAGTCGCAGAACCAACCATTATCATGTATACCTACTTGTACAATTTTGCCAAGAGCAATTTAGGAAGAGAACTATATTTAGCGTGGGCCGGATGGTATGCATAATGCAAAACAAACTTATGTCCTTTTTTCTCGATTATATTGATGTTCTTATGTGCATAATATATTTTATTCATGAACGCAGGGTCTGTGTTTGGACTGCCTTTCTGTTGTTCTTTCTTGCTATATTCAATGCTTGTAACATCATAACTCGATTTACAAGAGTGGCAGGGGAGCTTTTTGGCATGTTAATCACTGTTCTTTTCATTCAAGAGGCTATCAAGGTTATATTTTCTTCAAAAAGAAAGTAGTTCATCAGTTTTTATTTTTCTTGATTCCCTTGTACTTAGCTATGTTCGTTTGAATCACAGGGCGTGGTGAGTGAATTTCACATTCCGAAAGGGGAAAATGTTGCCTATGAACAATACCAGTTTCAGTGGCTATATATGAATGGATTGCTCGCAATTATTTTTTCCTTTGGTCTGCTAATCACTGCCTTGAAGAGCAGAGATGCTAGGACTTGGCGTTATGGTTCAGGTATGTAAAATTTATATCTTATGGTTTAACTACCTTACTTCATTTTCATCTAACTTTTACTAAATTTTAACGTCTTATACAGGCTGGTTTCGAAGTTTTATTGCAGACTACGGGGTCCCACTGATGGTTGTAGTTTGGACCGCATTATCTTATAGTATACCCAGCGAAGTCCCTTCTGGAGTTCCAAGGAGGCTCTTGTGTGCTCTTCCCTGGGAATCTGGATCGTTGTATCATTGGACGGTCATTAAGGTACCAAATCAACAAAACTAGTCCAATCCATTAATTGATTCACTCGCGTGATAATAAATTCTTAAACATTTGAAAATCTTGTATAAATGCAATTGCAGGACATGGGAAAGATACCAGTGGGGTATATTTTTGCTGCCTTCATACCAGCTGCAATGATTGCGGCTCTATACTTTTTTGATCACAGTGTTGCTTCACAAATGGCACAGCAGAAAGAGTTCAACCTCAAGAATCCATCTGCTTACCATTACGATATCCTCTTGCTTGGAGTCATGGTATAATAATATACAATATCCACAAAATTTTTGGCCTTCGTTAAAAATAATTCTCTTACTGTTCGATTAACACCTTTTTCTTGCGATCTCAGACTTTGATTTGTGGATTACTTGGTCTTCCTCCATCTAATGGTGTCCTTCCACAATCCCCAATGCATACTAGAAGTCTTGCGGTCCTTAAGAGGCAGTTGATTCGGAGGAAAATGGTGAAGAGTGCTAAGGAGGGAATGAAAGAACAAGCAAGCCATTCCGAGATTTACGGACGAATGCACGCGGTGTTCATCGAAATGGAGAGTGCTCCAGATGTAAGTTTTCAATTTCTTTGCTCGTGTTCTCGAGAAATTTTGTAGAGAATTAGTTAACATGAATTAGTTATTTCTGCAGCCTACCGTAGAGAAAGAGTTGGCGAACTTGAAGGAAGCCGTTTTGAAACATGATGATGACGGAGATGTGAATGGCAAATTTGATCCTGAAAAGTGTATTGATCTTTACCTGCCTGTCCGAGTAAACGAGCAAAGAGTTAGCAATTTTCTCCAATCCATACTCGTAGGGCTCGCTATGTGGGCTATGCCCGTGATCAAAATGATACCAACCTCGGTTTTATGGGGCTACTTTGCCTACATGGCTATCGACAGTCTCCCCGGTAATCAGTTTTGGGAGAGGATTCAATTGCTCTTTGTTCCTCCAGGTCGTCGTTTCAAGTAAGTCTTGCAATAATTTTGAAAATAAGGGTGTTTCTGTAATTTCACCTAACCCGTGATAATTTGTTTGGCTTGGCAGAGTTCTTGAACAGTTCCATGCTTCGTTTGTGGAGTCTGTGCCGTTCAAATACATCTTCATGTTTACGATGTTTCAGTTCGCCTATCTTTTGGTGTGTTTCGGAATCACATGGATTCCTATTGCCGGAATATTATTTCCACTTCCGTTTTTTCTTCTGATAAGCATAAGAGAGCACATTCTACCAAATATGTTCCCACATCAACATCTTCAAGAACTGGATGCAGCTGAGTATGAAGAAATAATTGGACATTCGCCTAGGACTCGAAGTCTATCTCTCAGGGTATAAATATTAGTCTTTTCCCTTCTAATTCATTACCATATGATTTTCTATACTTTTTTTCTATATATTGACATTTGATTTTTGAAAACAGGATAGAGAATTATCAGATGCTGATGGAGAAGACGGTGTTCCTGATATAACTTCGGCTGAAATATTAGACGAGATGACAACTCGTAGAGGTGAATTAAAGCACAGACAAGTGAGCTTCAACGACAGGCAGTTGGAATCTCGGATTTAAGGAACACAAATATAATATAATGATTCTCCGTCACTATTGTTGCTTACATTAAAATTGTCTAAGGATTGCGCAAAGAAATAGAAAATGGTGACAAAACGGTTGTGGTAAAGATATGGTTCGTGTAGACTGTAGCAGACAGATGAATGATAGTTAGGGGATTTTCTTATAATAATTTGATTCATCTGTTCATCTACTTCATCAATTAGGAATTTTACCAGATGTATCATTGAAAACCAATAGAAATGATTGTATTCTTTTTAATGTTAAGTTGATGTCTTACAAGTTATTTGACTACTTTTCTACCCTCTCTTTGATTGAATGCAAGTGAAGATTTTCTTAAGCCGGTTACAGAGTAGAAAACACATGTAATAAATCACTAGTCCAAACTGATCCATTGTTGTTTTTGGGTGAGTTAGGTTTAAACGTTCTGAAGGCGCGTTGACCCAAACAGAGATTAGGAACTCCAATTTTGCAGCCCATAATCTTCTTAGGTGGGCTGCTTTCGTCTTTGGTAGACCTGTCAATGGACTGGATCAGGGTTGATCCGCAGCCGAGTTCGATTTTCATTTACTGTATCCGAATCCGTTAGGATTTCTAAAAACAAAAATTATCGTCGTTTTCCCGATCATAACATCAAACTTCACCAAGTAATTGGTAAAGATACCGTAAAAGAAGTGACGTCTCAAGAGAAAATGAGAAAAAAGTAAGAAAATTGAGAAGAAGGATATAAAAGGAAAATGGAGAGAGATTGATAGTAGAGGAAGGGTTAAGATAAGAATGATAATTTGATTGTTCGTCGCCGTAGTAAATAGGCGAGAAAATCGAATTTCTTTCTTCGTCTTGAGAAAAAAAAATCAAAAAATAGGAGTCAGCTGTTCACTAAGAAAATCTTTTTATAGCCAATCATCTATTAGTTAAAATCGATAAGCTTAATAAAAAAGAAGAAAAAGAAATAATAGTAATGTGGTCCGTAAATTACTTAATTAATTATCATTTTGCAAGAGAAAGGAGTTTGGACAAACTGTGCCATTTGCCAAATGGGCCAATTTACTTTTATATCTCGACTTTACTTAAAGAGAATTAAAGATATAAATATTCTTGTTTTTATTTGTTTATTAAAGGCCATATACATTAGTGTCAATAATAATGATCTCTACTCTTAATCTTATTTCTAATTTTTTTTTTTTTTTGGTTTCGGTTTCTCCTAATTTTTTATTTTTTAGATACTGATATTAGTTATTATAATACATTATTATTTAAAAGATGCTCTATAAACACTAAAAATTAATTATCTCATACTCAGCTCTGTCTGACTCTGAGGCATAATATTGTTTGTGTTTCACTCAAAGAAAGAGTTTTTGCTCTTCCCTTTAAATATCACAAAGTATAAAGATTCACTATTTCTTCGGAGCAAAAAGAAATTTCTAATTTACAAAATCCTTGGAGTTTCTTCGGTGGAAATTTGACATATTTGCAAAAAAGAAAATGCTATCTTTTTTTTTCCTTCATTATTTAGCTAGCTAGCCAATACAACATGATCACCATCTCTTATTACATCCAAGTCTTCAATCAAAGCTCCACTTCTTGTTATAATTTTGGTAGCATTAAAACCAAACTTTTGATGCCCCAAATCCAATAGCCCCTTGAGAGATCCAGGCAAAAGCATCAATTTTCCAGCTGCATCACCCTTTCCTAAACAACTCACAATTATTCGAGCACGGTTTTCTGGCATAGGAGGTGGGAAAATCGCCTTCCCCCCTGCACAATCGTTTGGTTGACGACTAACCGAGATGATCCCCGCAAGCGAATTCTGAAAATTGCTCGCCCTTTGTCTTACATTGCTGCTGTTGAACATGCTAATAATTACCTCTTTAGAACTCACTGGTGTTTTATCTCCTGAAGTTGATATAGGAGTTATTGAAGGTTCACTCGAATACTTCTTAAGGTACTTTGGCGTGTCCTGAACCTTCGATATTATACCCTCGTCTATTTGGTGCACATAAGACTCTTTTTTCGTTTGAAACAAAGCCTTTATCTCTTCATGGCCTTGATAATCAGCCAAGGCACGTGCTGTCCAACCATGAACATCCGGCTTATCTATATCGGCTCCTTGTTCCATCAAATATCTAACAATTTCAATATTCTCTTCGGATATAGCTGTATGAAGTGCCGTGGTTCCCAAGTCATTGAGCAATGTTACATCTCCGCCATATTTAACAATTTCGTTTAGTAAGTCTAAGTTGTTTTGCTCGGCAGCAAAGCATGCAAATTGTCCCACATCGCCTGAAGATAACTTTGCCCCGTTATCAACCAGTACTTTTATAACTGAATCTTGCTTTCCCAATATTGCATCCCATAAAGGAACATTTCCTTCAGAATCTGCATTATCCATTGTGTCAAACAAACTCCATTAGAGAAGAATTCCATTTTTGTTTTGTTTAATGCTCAATACCTTTTCTGTTAGGATCTGCTCCATAATCTAAAAGTAGAAGCACACATTCTAAACTTCCTTTTGATGCTGCAATATGCTGTAAATACAACAAGAAACTATATGTTCTGATTATTCTTACACTAATGTATGAAACTATAAATGTAATAATATAGTTATTACCAAAGCATTGCGACCATTGTTATCCAATTCGTTCGGGTCCAAACCTCCTCTCAGCAAATGGCTCAACAATAGATCATCTCCTCGACCAGCTGCAAAACACAAGCTGAGAGGCATTTCCGTTCTTCCTTGAGCAAGCAATTGTTCTGTGTCTGTCAAAATCGATTGCATCACGGGGTCTTTTTGCTCTTTCAAATTCTGCACACGAAATGAGTTTATGTAAAATATTTACGTCGTCTATATTTAGAAACTCGATTTATTTCTAGAAAACAACATTTACCTGAAGAAGATTGTTCATGATTATTGTCCCATCTCCAACATTAGCTTGAAGAATGTTTAGAAATGCAGTACGATTTAACCGGAGTAGCTGACTCAATCGTTTTGTACGAACGGTGAAAAGTTGTGGTCGGTAGCAAAGAACACCTACTTCACCACATACATCTCCTGTCCTCAAATCTCCAATAACCTATAAAAATTTATAATGAACATTGTTTTAGAGGACCACAGAATATATTCCCCAAAGAACATAATTACCATATACCTGTTCTGTTCCATTTATGTGTGAGATAAGATCCTGACACAAGAAACACGTTCTTAGAAGGGTAAATCACTTCCATATTTTATTTATTAAATTATTTTGGTATTTCTTGAATAACGTATACGGAGAAAGATCTTACCACTGCCCCGTTAACCAAAACGTACAAATCAGTTGGTGCTTCATTTTGTAAGATTATGTCTTCCCTCGGAGGAAAATACTCAGGCCTCATCTCCGAGACCTACAAGGTTATACGACCATCAAGAATAAAAATAAAAAGCAATAAAAATAACAAATGACATAGTGTTGGTCATTACCAGTTGAAAGAGTAGATCATTTGACACCCCATTGAACAAATACACCTTATCGACAAGCGAGTAGAACAAATAATGCGATATACTTGAACGAATAGCTTTTGGAAGCGCATCAAGCGTTTCTTGCTGTTGTAGCCCTTCTGAGTCGGTTCTATGCCTTAAACTCAAGTGAGCTATCATTTGATCTTGTAAACGACGAGGCAGTTGGTTTCTTTTCGCAAAGCTCGAGGCAGCATGAATACTTTCTCTCTATAACACCACGGAAAATATGTAAAAAAATAGAGCTAGCTTTTTTTTTTTTTTGGTCCTAAAAAAAATAGAGCTAGCTGATTTGCTTTAAATCGACAAATTGGAGAAGGAAACTTGTGTAATGAAGTTCCTACTTACAAATTTCCTCGTTCTGAACGTCGATTGAACAATCAAGTTGGTCATGTTTCCTATGATGTAAGATGTAAGTCCGAGGTTGAACAACATATAAAATATGTTGAATATCATTTCTCCCGTGTTTACTGGATGTAAATCTCCATATCCTACAGTTGATACTGTGACAGTTGACCAATAAAGAGATATAACATATCGATCCCACAAAGGTTCTTGATGGAAATTTTCCATTGATAAAGCGATCCACGTCTTCTTCGGGTCAGGGTACCTATCCGCAAGAAGGTAGAAGAAACAACCAGCAAAATGGATCTCAAAAAGTGTCACCTGCACACACACACACACACACACACATATATATATATATACATACAATCTCAGAAAATCGTAGTAGTGTTCTTCTTGTACTTGGATAAATCAGCAGATTTTATTTTAGAACACTTACACATGTAAGCTTTGCAATTCGAACCAAAAAGTAGTTATAGTTCCTATCTTTCTCCATTCTGCACAAAAATGAGATAAATCATGATCTTTTACTTTATAAGACGCATGCATAATTGTTATAGATTGATAGTATTTGATTACTTTACCTTTGGAACATTGCACCGACTCTTCTAAGACGCCAGAGACGGAGCAAACTAAAGTAGCCATATGATTCGATAGTAGAGGGTAAAATTTTGTGTATGAGTTCTGAAGGTATTGTGGAAATAACGTCAAAGACCAACCAGGATTTAGCATACTTTAAAGCAATCAACTTTGGAGTGTCGATGAGGAGATATGTTGCTTTGTCGAGGTAGGCAACAAAGAATGTTAGGACAATGTCAATGGCGAAAAATGCGTTTATGACATTGTCTGAGATGGCAAGAGGCCCCTTTGGGGTTTTAAGGAAACCGAATTCAAAAGGAGACACCCATGCTGTGTAGAAGACCAGTATTATTAGGAATAATTCCCAAATTCTGTAAATTAATTTTGATCAAGATAAAAGTCAGTACTCTTGAAACCAAGGTCGGAAAACTCAATATATGCAACATCAAAAACACCAATCCAATTTAAATTGAAATATTTATGGAATTAGCATGCATATGTGCGACATAATACTCATCTAAAGATGACATGAAAGCGAGACTCGTTAGGCACGAGTGCAGTATAAATAGATACGGTACGTACCTGTAATGTTGATGAAAGGGAGAGATAATGAAGGGACGAAGTTTAACCCTGCGGTTACTATGGGCGCCGAGGGAAGGAAGAATGCCACTTGAAATGCTCTGATCAACAGAGCTTTCGTATCTAGAAACCTTTTCGATTTCACTTTCTATTTCATTCATCCCACACATTGATCCTCTCTTTAAGTATGTAGCATTCTTTGTGCCCTTTCGTCGCAACATTTTATATATTTACATATATGTGTTTATGTTATACTATTAGCTTCATTCGTTCATCATCATCTCTCTCATGACTATGTACAACTTACCCTTTATCTTCTCTGTTAAATCAAGAGAAAATATTCTCTTTTTTTTTCTTTTCTTTTCTTTGATGATGATGATTATGGTTATTGTACGTACCTTGCTTTTCTCTTCTTCGTTGATTGATAAGCGGGCACAATTAATTAATTATATACTAGTGTATATGGGAATTTTTGTTTTGGCTATATTTGAAAAGTAATATCGAAAATGGCTACAAGATATTAATTAATTTTGCAGCTGCCACCGTACAAACCAATGAAGTGTAAATGGATTGACCTGAACAAACGGACAAGTTGAGACTTGTGATTAACCAGATTTAGTTGGCATTCGGGATGTAAACAGTCAAGTGAGTCCAATATTTTTCAAATTTAATTTTATTATTGTTTGAAATAATTCATGAGTTCCAACAAGTTTTTAGTACTGAATTATTATTCCTCTGCTTTTTCTGTTTTGGCGAATTAAATTAAATGGCAGGCACAATATAAATTAAAGTTAGCTCAAATTTACAAGTTGGCCCGCAAAAGTGTAATATAACCACATTGCACGTGAATTAAGGTTTTCTGTGATAAGTCATGAGATCATATCTCTAAAAGTTGTTCTATGAGCGAGGTTAGAGCTAGGAGTCATCCAAATCATGAGAAAAAAAGAATGGCTCTTCAAATCAAAACAATACATAAATCAATGCACCAAATGTATGGAAATACATAAATGCACTAAATTATATATACCGAATCTTCCATGAATTCTTTCTTGTATCTAGTGCCATGTTCACTTCATCAAATTCAATGGCATAAGTATATATCATATAGTCATTGAGATATCCATAAAATGTAAATGGATGTACTAAAAGAGTGTGCCAACATTTCTTAATACTTCTATTATATTTTCTTAGGTATACATGACATTACATTAGCTATACAATCATTATTTTCATTGTGCTATCATGTTATGAGAAATATTTAAATTTACGTAGGTCTTCTCTGATTAATTCGAATCCAGACTCAAATTATATTCTAATATAATCCAATACAACTAAGTTGGATTTATTATTCTGAATAGTTAATTCCACGTGATCCAACTAATCATTTTTTAACATAATCTAGAATGTCTATGGATCTATACATCCTATGTGAATCCTATTGTTTAAAATTAAATTAGATTGTACATTATTTTTGTATATTTTTAAACTAATAAATTAAATCATTACTTATATTTTTAAACTAATATGTACATTTAACATATAATAATAACTAGATACGTATATAGGAGTAATATTTTATTATATAGTATATATAAATATTTCAACTGCGGCTCGATAAAGGATCCAGATTTTCAAAGTAATCCCGACCATAGAATGCCCTAGAATCCATTCCACTTCTCTTCAGTTATGTGCTACTCCCTATTTGTACATTTCTTCACAAAAACTTCACTAAATACTTAAATCGTTAATCGAAATTCAGCGCTTCATTATCTTTAATGTGTGTAAAGTCGCATGTACGGTACCATAAAGGCATGACTCAGAATTGAAGGGAAAGTTCTAGAGACCATTCTCAGAGTTTGAGAAAGAGAGAAGAGAACAATTTCAATGGCATCAGCTCTAACTAGATGGCTCGTCGACCCCAATCGCAACCCGCTCGCCGCCCTTCACATGAAAACGATATCCAATCGTCTCCGCAAATACGGTACTCATTCCATATAACGATTCTATTAGGGTGTGTGTGCGCGTTTTCGGGGATTTACGAATTTTTGTTTTTTATTTCTTCTTTTAGGGCTTCGATATGATGATTTATATGACCCGATGTACGATCTGGATGTGAAGGAAGCGTTGAATCGGCTGCCGAGAGAGATAGTTGATGCGAGGAACCAGCGCCTCAAGCGCGCCATGGACCTATCCATGAAGCACGACTACCTTCCGGAAGATCTTCAGGTATTCCCCCCCTCGCCCTATCATGAACCAGTTGAATTTGAAGACGTGTATCTATATGTATTTATATAAAGTTATATTTGTGGACGTTTTGTTTGAAATGTGATGTTTGCTCTCACGATGATATTAACCTATGCTTGTTTTTATTGAGAGTTACTTAGACTGCTATTGATTGCTAAGAGCGCCCTCGTTGATTTGCATGTTCTATTTGGTCATTTTAGTAATAGGATAGGACAATGCAGAATGAGAAAATAAGTTATGTCTGAGTGGACATTTGGCCTGTCACTTGTTTGATATTGCAAACTCTAATCACTTTGCAAAGCGAGTGAAAAAGATGAGTCCCTATGGACTCGAACTTTCTAGAGACAGACTAGTTGTTTTAGACTAAATATTAAACTTATATGTAACTTTATATTATGCTAAATTTGCTTAAGCTTCTTACTAGAATTGCAAGGATATAGTACTTTGTTCTTGAGCATTTAATTGAATGATTTAGGATTTTTCCTTTTTTAAGACTGAAATTAGCATGGTAAGTATGTGTTTCGGAAAATAATGGCTTGAGTCTTATCTTTGCTCTAATTTGGGTGTTCCATGTGAGTACGGAAAATTCGTTGTGAGTATCAATATAATTCTACTTTTAAGCGAGAACATTGCTTTCTGCTGTTCATGGTTAATATTTATGGAGGAGTGTTTAACTTGGAGTAAATACTGTTTTTGGATGCTATAAACATTAAACGAAATTGCTGTCCAAGATTTTTTCTTGCAGTTCTTGAGTTCAGATTTTAGTATCTTAGCAATCATGTCCTGTTTTCTTGGTAAATATTTTTTTATTTTGAAAATTGATATTAAGCATGTCCTGATTTCCCTGTTGAAGAGTACAACGTACTGGTTTGACATTTTACATGCACTTGAACTAATAATTCGTATATATTTTATGTACTCCCTGTCATCACTGTGCTACTTCTCTTGCTTCACACTGTTTCTCTGATCTTGACTTTTAGATTTTTTTAATCCTCGTAATTGGTATAGAGAAAGCTAAATCTTATGTTAGTTTGGTTTTGTATACATTAGTATGCAATTGAATTCTACGTCTATCCTTGCATATCTGTTGATGGGGTAACAGTTCTGTTCTGTGGAAAATATAGGTAAAAGTATATAAGTTGAATTGCCTTATCTGTGAGAAATCAAAATTGCTTCAGTTCTAGCATATGTTCGATATATAATAATTTAACCACAGTCTGTAACAATGGATAGGATAGGAAATCACTTGCCAGGATGGTTGTTAACGTACTTTACAATATCTCCTAGTGTCTGTGTTGGGAAGATGTCCATTAGAGATTGTTGCTCTGTCTGGCATGAGCTTTGGGAATCATTGTAATTGTTAATTTTGTATTCAACTATATATGTATGTGGCCAATTTTAATTGCGGCATGAAGAATTACATGTGTTTGTCATGTGCTTTGATTTGTTTGACTTTGCACCCTTTCAAGTCATAGCACACTTATCCCGGCTGTATTCAGTAGTTGCTTAAAATCATTGACTGGTATCCTGGTTTAACTCAATATGTTGATAAAAATGCTATTTGTCATATTATTTTTGCTGCAGTATAACAATTATTTAGTTTGTTGAACATGCATTTAATTAATTTTGTCTACAATTTTCTTTCACAGGCGATGCAGACACCGTTTAGGAGCTATCTTCAGGAGATGTTAGCTCTTGTGAGTGCATTTTTAACTATGTCATAGACCTGGGTGCATGTGATGATGCTTTGTTTGATACTTGACTTGTCTTAAGCAGTTGTTTTGGAGGACACTCTCCATACTTACATTGTTTTTTGCAAATTGAGTTTTGAGGCGATCAAGCTATTTGCAGCGAGCCATAGCTTAATAAACCTGCCATTAAGTGCATATTACCCTTCTTCTGGTTATAGATATCGTTTTGCCTTTCTGCCGTCTTCTGTTGAATCTTATGTCAATGTGATAGTGATAAACAATGGACAGGTCACTCTGCTGATCGGGAAACTTGCTTATGATGATTTCATGTGATTCTACTAAACCCTTGTTAGAGAGGCACTAGATCTTCTAATATATAATGTTTAGGTTTATCATCAATGTGATAATTTTGACAAATCGTTGCATTCTGATTATTAGGATTTTTCAAAGAATTATCCTCAAGTATTTGCTGCCTAGAAACTGCTATATTTCACATACTAAGAAGTATTCAGGTTTAAATGGGAAATTTTTTTTTATAATGCTGAATCTGCAATGTTCTTAACTCATACTCATTTTCTCTTCATGCATTTCCTATTATAACTCATAAGTTTTACAATTTTTTTTATAATATTGCTGCAGATCAAGAGAGAGAACGCCGAACGGGAAGCCCTCGGTGCTTTGCCCCTTTATCAGCGTACAATCCCGTGAGCGGATTTTTATCTTATCTGAGAGGTGTCGTCAGATTGAATTACATATTTTATGATTGAATAAGGGCAAGCCATCCTGGTCCTTTTTCTGAGAATTTTGTGTTCTATTGATATCTAATGAGCACTGGGCTTCTAGTCTTGGAGCTTTTTTGTTCACCTTAACTATGTATAATGTTTACCTATAAGGTCAGATTTGGTGTTTTGGGGTTGATTTCATCTCTTTATGCAGTTCTTTGTCCATATGGTTGTACTTCAAGAGTTGTCTGGGGTTAAATGGCTGCCTCATAAACCTTTTGTCAAACTTGTGTTGGTGTTTAACTTCTGAATTTGTATTTCTTCAAATTTCACATTGGATAAAAAGAATTGAAAAATGAGAATATTAGGGATTATTGAGAACTGGGAATGACTCTTGTTCAAACAAAAATAGAGTTAATGGTAATTTACCACCCCCCTTTCGTGACATGTATAATGTTTAATTTATCTTTTGTGATTTTAAAAGAAAAACTTTTATCTCCCTAAAATTTTGCTTGCACACTGCTACTTTGATATATTGAAACTTGAAAAAATTCAAATTGTCAAAATTACCTTCTACATGTGGTATTTTGTCTACTTGAGTTATGATAAAATGTAATATTTTATCCTTGTGTTAATGTGGTAGTTCATATTTCTGTGTTATGATAAATGTTGCACTTTTCTTCTCCATGTTAGAACAACACTTTTCATACTACTCTCAATTTTGGCGAGTAGGTTACATATATGAAATGTTATTAAAACCGGACCGGACCGGTTCGACCGTGACCCGGAAGCCTCTCCGGTCCGAACTACCCCCAAAAACCGCTGTCTCACAAAACCAGTGCGAACCTCTAGGAACCAGTCAAAAACCGGTGAACCGCGGTTTGACCCGCGGTTCGCACATTTAAAAAAAAAAAGAAAAAAAAAAAGTGGCTCCGCTGAAATGGAACCACTCACAGAAAAAAGAAAAAGGAGAAAATTGTAATATCTATGGAGGATTGGAGGTTTGGACATGGGAGGTTGGGAAGGAGAAGAAAAAAACGTGAATTGAAGGCAATGAAAAAGGTGAAATGGCTGCAGAGGAAATTAGGAAAGTCTAAGGAAGAAGAAGTGGAAAACGGATCTGGGCTGTTGTTGGGTTGTCTGAATTAATTCCAAGGAGCAGCACAATTACAACCATTGGATTGGATTAATCTGGACATATGGTGACCGTTGGATTAACTAAAGAAGAGGATGATGTGGCATCTGATTTAGCTATTTTATCTAATGAGATATAGCCATATATTATTAATTTCCACCTCATTTTGTGTTTATTTCTGCTGGCATATGAGTTAGACCCAAAATAATATTTATTAGCATATTACTGTGAGACTAATTTACAAAATTTTGCAAGGTTGCATATACATTAGTACAATAATTCAATTGTTTTATAAACATTTTATGCCATAGTATAGTTTGATTGTTTATTTTAAACTTATGTTGTTTTAATTTGTCTACTCTTTTATTTAGGATTTATGTGTGAAATTATTTCGGTTAAAGTTTAAACTTTAAACATATTATGATATTGTAAGTTGTAACTCTTATAATTTCATTTTCATTTTTTATTATGCATTGGACAAAATTCATACATTGAATAAGTGTTCATTTGTGTCTATTATTTTATGTTGGAATATGTTATACATAATGATTTATTAAAAAATAATAATATATTAAATTGACGTCATCCGGTCCGACCAGTGGTCCGACCTAGGGCTGAGCATTCGGTAAAAACCGAACCGAACCGAACCGGACCGAACTTCGGTATTTTTTCGGTTCGGTAATTTTCAGACCTCGGACCGTTTGCCGAACCGAAAATTTCGGTTCGGTTCGGTAAAAAACCGAACGGTCCGGTTCGGTCCAAAAAACCGAATGTTTAATTTTTATTTATTTTTAAAAAATTAAAAATTCAATTTATTGCACAATATACAAAAAAAAAAAATCTTACAACACACAAACCATATAAAAAAGCCCCCCTTCTATTTATTCCACAACATTCAATTTAACATCAAAATTCATACAAACCATTCAAACATAAAAGTCTCAAACATAAAATAATCTTCATCAAATACAAAGAGGTAAATAGTTTTTGAAAAATAATATTAAGTTTATACAAACCATTCAAACATAAAAATTATAAATCTCCAAAATTTTAATTGAAAAACACTAATTTAAAAAAAAAAAAAAAAAAAAAATCGGTCCAGTCGGTTCGGTTCGGTAAACCGACCGGTTTTACCGAGAACCGACCACTCCCAAGGATCGGTTCTCGGCCAAGAACCGTTTACCGAACCGAAATACCGAACCGAAATTTCGGTTCGGTAAACGGTCCGGACCGAAATTTCGGTTCCGGTTCGGTTCGGTCGGTTTACCGAACCGTGCTCAGCCCTAGTCCGACCGGTTCGACCAGTGAAACCAGTGGCCAGTTGGCTCACCGGTTCACTATCCGGTCCGGTTCTGAAAACATTGCATATATGCGGTTGAAGAGGTAAATTTTAATAGAAGGATAAAATGCTCATTTTCAAATTATATTGGGGTAAACTGAACATTTTGCATATCACGGGGTTTAAATTAACATTATCTCTACTAAAATACATGTGTCCAAACACATATTTTTGTACCATTCTGGGGATATTGAAGGTCTTAATGCAGTTGATCTAGACCATGGCTAACGTGATTTGCCTCAACTGAGGAACGGCAATTTTTTTATGACTCGATTAATCACAATCCAATCTCATCCTTTCATTTCAGAGTTTTCTTTGGCCTGATTTATTATGGTTGAGGATCAACAAATTTTCCATGATTTCGATTTTGTCTAACTTGGTATACTTAGACTATGGACTCAATTAACATACTTGTCAACTAGATACTTATTTACACAATTTAAGGATTAAGAGTCTCAGTCATCATGTGGCTGATCCATATCATCCTCATTTTCTGTCATAAGAATAGATTTTCATTATATATAATCCGATTAATCTTTCTTCACCAGTCCACTTGCCATAATTAATTGTTTTCAGGTAGGTGGAACTACCTTGATAAAGTTTTGAAGTATTTATTTACTTATAGACCCTTCCATGTGATACCATGAGACCACTGGCCATACTTCAATTTAAGGCCTTCTTCTTGTAATTAATAATCATACATTTCATTTTTCATTTTGTGTCTTGAAGCTGTCAATTAAATATATAGAACTACTCTTTTTTTTTTTTTTTTTTCTTTTTTTGGCCCTTGCACAAGTAAATCATTAGAAAAATTCCAATTTGAACTTTGAAGCATATATGTCATTTATTGTTGACAATTAGAGTGCATGCACATTTTGTTGGAGGAATTTGGTAGGCCATAAAATGATCTATTACAGTATGCAACAAGGTATGCATAATCTCTATTGCAATTAAAAGCTCAAATTTAATAGTACAGTTGCCGTTTGAACATTTGCATGTTCGTTGATGCCTGTTCACTACTTCTTTTGAGTTGATGATAGATATTCATTAATACTCCTATCATTAAATAAATAAAAATCCTGAGCTGTTCAATATATATGTATTCTTTACAGTATAGATCTAAATATGTGGGTGGAAATATATTGCATATATACATGTCTTGTTCCTCGTACTAGCAATATTTTGTATAGAACGTACAATATTGAAATATGAACAACTAATTAATGTGCATGGTATTTATCTAAGGATGTCAATCACGCATACTGAGTTAAATTTCGGTAGATCGAGAAAAGAAGATACTACCTCGATTAGGATGAATAAAAATCGGGTTAAAAAATGATCTGACTACATCGAGCTAGATCAATAGTAATTTAAATTAGCCGTTAATAGACCAATATTAGTGACACCTAAAGTGGGGGTACAAAACATTAGATATATATTGCTCGAGTGCTCGAAACCCAAATAGGAGTGAATGAAAAAGTCTAATTTAATGATTTTATTAGTGAGCTTGTTATATGTATTTTTTTATTTTATTTTTAATATTAGGATAATTATTGATTTGTTTATATAAGGAAACATACATATGTGTATAGGTTCTGAACGTGAGTTTTGATAGGATATGCATGATTAATGGGAGCATTTAAGGAGATGCACATGAGATGTTGATTTTAAGGGCCATGCAATTCTGTCTGATGTTTCTCAGTGAATGCGTCGGCTCTTGTGTCATTTTCAACACGAGGGGTTACAAAAAACCCAATTCAAGCATTGGGCCACCCTAGAAAACATTACAATTGTCATTATCATATTTAGATTTTAGGACTAGGTTGATTTAATCCTAATCCGACACAATTGGATTCGTTAATTGAGATTCCGTATTCCTGCGTCAGATGGATAAATGCAAATATTAAACTAAATGAAAACCTTACGAAATAAACTCTTCTTTATAATTCCGACATATGCTTTGTTCTAAAAAAAAAAAGCTTGTCCTTGTGCTAAATATAGCTATTATATTTTAGTGAATAAAACATGTACGAAAGAAAATATAATATTTATCTTGTATCAAAAATAGAATGGTGAACTATACTTTTCGGTCATTTTTATTATCAATTTTCTCATCAAAATTTAATTTCAAACGTACAAGGAAAATCTGAGTTTTTGGCTTCTAGAAAATTTCCAAAAAGAACAAAGGTTAATAGAAATATATTTTTCTCTTGGGGCATAAAACAAGAAAAAAAAATGAGTCTGATATTATATTCTGGCCCACGTCTATAGACCCATATAAGACGTGGTCTTGATCCCTCTGGAGCGGCCCAAAGACAAAAACCATGATGGTGGTTTTGGATTAGGTCCGGTAGATTTTCTAATACGCCAATCTGCTCCTTAGTGTGGGCCCCCAAATTATCGTGGCATGTTTCTACCTCTTTAAAGGCGTTGTGTTTTTCCCATTTTTTTTTTTCTTTCTTTGAGGGAAGGCGATATGTAGTTGACTTTATTCTAAAAATCTTGAGCAATTTAATTACTTCACTGTAATTTATAACTTTTAGCATCATATATATTAGAAGGATCTATAAATCATTCAAAAAATTACACAATTGTTGGTCGAGTGTTTGATATGGTGGAATTCATGTTTGAATATCGAAAAATGTTCACAAAATATGTAAACAATGTATTGAAATAAATTGAACTAAATATAAAACATGAACAACGTACCCATGAAAAAATAAACATATAAACATTTAAATGTGATACCAAACTCATACTAAGAATTTTAAGATAATTAATGGCGGTTCCTCATTCTATCTTGACCGGTGTAATATATATTAATAAATGCAAGACTAATTGAATTTCTTGGCACTTTGTTAGAATCAAATGCACTTGAAATATTTTATCTATTACTATACCAAAAAAAGGCCGTCCTCATTCTCCTTAATTTCATCAATTGCAGAATTTGGCTTCATTCATGAAGAGGAATTCTAGCTAATGCGACTTTTAACTGGGACAGACTTCTTTAATTCTTTACATTTCTCTCTTAATATTTCCCTTGTTATGATTAAAAACCCCAATTCAATTAATTAAATCTGACCTAATTATCTTCAGTTTTAAAACATGTAAACAAAATCGCATATGTAAGAAGACATAAAATTGTTTCACATTGTATTATGACTTATCTGATAATCGTAAGTGCAAGAAAACGTTACACAATCCGATCTTCAATTCATTGAAGTTAGGTGTTTTCTTTTTTGATTTATAGAGGAGGTGTTAATCTCATTTCAATTTATAACTCTTAATCATCCCATCTTCATACCTAAACGTACACATTCCCAAAATATTCAAAAATAAATTTAAAATCATGTTATAGTATTGAAAATTAAAAACTAGCTACAATCTGTCCTCGTGTCATGGCTGGTGTGGCACCATCTCAATGAACTGAAGTGAATCCACATGAGGCCAAAACAGCTTTTGTCATGACCACCTCTTTCCCCCCTATATAAATAAATAACAATAAGAAATAAAACAATATAAAACTGAAAAGAGGTTGAAACTGGTCACTAAATGATCCCATGTGAAAGAAACTAGATACGTACATACCCAGCCTAGGCCATGATGCATTAATATATATAATGGTCCAAAAAAGTTAATTAATTGAGAATTATTTGTTACTAGCTACTAACGTTATTAAACAAAAAACTAAGGCCATTTTGGAAACTTGGCATGCATAAAAAGGCCATTCTTGAATCCCATTTGAAATCACAACTTAAAGCTCAGAACAAAATCTCCACCTAGCTAGATATTAATTCTCGAAATGCACACAAGTAAATCAAGAATAATGGAGGGCTTTTATTATGTACTCTTGTGTGTGGCCACTTGTCACCTAGCAGCTTTTGCATTCAGAGATGGTAAGCTTAATTACAAATTCATTAATTAATTAACTCTTTCCTTTTCTGCCATACATTCTTATTGGATCTTCAAAGACGTACTATATGTATATACTTTGTGCATGGTCATTAATTTATATATTTTATCTCATCATCAATTGTGAATTTCAAAAATTGCAGGACCATTAGACAACGGCAATTTCGAGCTAGCCCCTAGGTCCTCGGACCTCAACGGAACTATCGTAATTAAGCCCCACGCCATACCGAATTGGCATATTTCCGGGTTTGTTGAGTACATTAAAGCCGGACAAAAACAAGGTGACATGCTACTAGTAGTCCCGGAAGGGTATGCTGCGGTTAGGCTAGGAAACGAGGCATCGATCAAGCAACTAATAAACGTGACTAAAGGAATGTACTATTCGTTAACGTTTAGTGCTGCTCGTACTTGTGCTCAAGAAGAGATGTTAAATATATCCGTGGCACCCGATTTTGGTGTGCTACCGATTCAAACAGTGTATAGTAGTAACGGTTGGGACTCTTATGCGTGGGCCTTTCGTGCAATTTACAGTGTAGCTGAGATTCTTATACATAATCCTGGCGTAGAAGAAGATCCAGCTTGTGGACCTTTGATTGACTCGATTGCCATTCGTGCTTTATATCCTCCTAAAGCTACTAATGGTATATAACTTCATATTGTTTAATCACATTAATATTATTATATATTCAATAATTAATATAACTCATCGATCGGATGGCGACTTTGTAGATAACCTTCTGAAAAATGGGGACTTTGAAGAAGGAGCATACATATTTCCAAACACAAGTTGGGGAGTACTTATCCCACCAAACATTGAAGATGATAACTCTGCTTTACCTGCTTGGATGGTTGAATCCCTCAAAGCCGTCAAATACATTGACTCCGATCATTTCTCCGTCCCACGTGGAAAACGAGCAGTCGAGCTCGTTGGGGGTAAGGAAAGTGCTATTGCACAAGTGGCTAGAACCATTATAGGCAAGACTTATCAGCTCACTTTTGCGGTTGGTGATGCTAGCAATTCTTGCGAGGGATCGATGATTGTTGAGGCGTTTGCTGGTAAGGACACTGTTAAGGTACCTTATGAGTCGAGAGGCAAAGGCGGGTTCAAACGTGCTGTTTTGCGTTTTGTGGCGGGTAGCACTCGCACTCGAATTATGTTCCTTAGTACGTATTACCATAGGAGTAGCTATGACTTTGCCTCACTTTGTGGCCCCGTCATTGATGACGTGAAGTTGCCGAGTGTTCGTAATCCGAAGGGGCTCGTCTGAATGATGCAATGTAAGAGTTTGGTCTGTCCTAAGAAGACTTGGGTGTCGTAAGAAAAGAAGAATATTTATATATACCAACTTATGTATCAATTAAGATAGAGATGCATGTGTGGCTTTGATTATCAAATACCATATATGACTGATTATATATATGTTACTATTTATACTGGTTTTTGTTCTGTCAATGAAAATTGAAATGGTTTTTGTAAATAATAAAGCCATTGGGTAGGCTACAGTTCTGAATATACAATGTCCTTAATTTCCACTAAAAGGAATTCGATCGGACATGATAAAATGCATTAGCTAGACCTAGATCCATACGTGGTCCAATTATTTAATGGACTTCCATGTAGCCAGAAATTTCAAAACCGAGGAACCGGAACATTTCAATCCGAGCCCAACCCAATGAAAAAAAGGTAAACCAAAAGACAGGGAAAAGGAAATTTAAAATAAAAATATTGTGTAGTACTTTTATTATCTTTTTGGGATATTCTAATATAAGATTCATTTTTTTATAAATAAATTATTTTTCTAATAAAGAAACAATCTCTAATTTTATACTGCTTGAGCTTAATAAACCAGCATTGAGGGCCAAATTAAAACAGCAAAATCAGCAATACCCACGACTGAGTTCTGAGACCGACGAGCCGAGCACCCGCCGTCCACCGCCAACAGTCTCCTTCTCCGTCGTCGATTCCGCTCAACTCTTAGTACTCTGCAACCGAGGTAAGTCATTTTTTTTCTTAATTGGCTAAATTATTATTAATCAAATTTTAAGAAATCTCCAATTAAACGCATAGCAGTAAAGCTCAAATCTTTTCATGCTCTGTCAAACAAATTTCACCTGCTTGATAAATTTGATTGATGATTTCTTATTCAGCAACACAGTTTAATAGGAAATAATTAAATGAACATGACTATATCTATGATACTATGAGGGTTTAATAATTTTTTAAAAATCTTGATGGCTGCATCTATGTTTATATCTTTCCATTCTCTGATCTGTTGATCTGTCAATTAGGATTAAATTTAGAAAATTATTTCCTTTTTGGTTTTTCACGTTCTAGTATTAAAAAGTTATTTACTTTATTAGTTTCTTTTGGGGGTAAAGATTAAATATCTTGTTGGAGTTAGGCATGATAGGTGAATATATTGTTTAGCTTTCTTGGGTATTGGACTTAGGCATGATTAGGTGAAAAACATTGGGTGCACTAGCACAAAAATGCTCGCCCCCCAATGATGCTCTTTTGGTTCCGCCTTGTTTGGTACTCTTATGTCTTAGGGTTTAGTTCTAACACATGGTTTGTTAGTCCCGATAAACCTCGATCCAGTATTCCATAACCCATATTATAATTAGGTACAATCTTATATTACTTGGAAGATTAATAATCATTGGGTTGTAGATGACATGACTCGGAATATGCCGATGAGTTCAGCCAACTATAATCCCAAAGCACATAACCGTTGAAGTTTTAAACTTTTTAGGGGTTCATTTTGCTATTAAACGTGATCGTGAAACTGGCAATGTCTTGTTTGGGATTCGTGGTCTTATTAAGTGGAATGTTTATCTTCTGTATATTCATATCCTGTTACCATTTCCAGATATTTAAATGAATCAAGACGTCAGAGAAGGCAGGGCACGAATACCCCTGAGCGAGAGACCCGAGTGGGCTGATGTCCGTCCCGTTCCACAAGATGACGGCCCGAATCCTGTGGTGCCGATTGCTTATACAGACGAGTTCCGTGAAACCATGGATTACTTCAGAGCCGTGTATTTAGCCAATGAGCGGTCCCCACGTGCACTTCACCTCACTAAAGAAGCCATTTTCCTCAACTCCGGAAACTACACTGTAATTTTTTTCTTTTTCTATTCTCTGATACTTGAATTCCAACTCTCCGCAACTATAAAAACATCATGTATAATTGGTTTAAATCTTGACTTATTATAAATTATGCTCACATCATGTAGTTAATTGTTTACTGCTAGTTTGATGGACCTATGATGCTTGATGTGCTTCAGATATACTTTTTGTTGACCTAGTTAGGTAAATCATCTATAACTTGTCATTGTCCTTCAATTGGCTGAGGAAGGTTTTGCTTAGCATTAAACAATTTAAAGTTGTTGGTTGTGTATAAACTGGGAATTGAGTTTTGATCTATATAAGGAATTTATTCTTTAGTTCTGGCTATTGGCTAATATGTTCTTTGGGGAAAATTATTTTGTGCATCCATTGCACGGTGACGTGGTGTGACACTCCGCATAGAATTAATTATTCCCTAGATTTAGAGGAAAGTGGTACTCAAAGACTCATCCCCACCATGTATTGTCAAAGTAACCAAAGTCTATGCACAAAATAATCTCTCGTTCTTAGGAGCCTCTGCCTAAGGTTTTGTGCTGAAATTGCACTTTCTTCTGTTAGGTATGGCAATTCAGACGTCTGGTACTTGAGGCACTTAAGGTTGATTTACATGAAGAGTTGGAATTCCTTGAGAAGATTACAAGAGACAACTCCAAAAACTATCAAATATGGTAAGTGATGGTTTATTAATGATTCAGTTTTACCCAGGTCCCAGATTGAATTTGTTTTCTGGCGGATGCTAAAGCAAGTATTTATAGCATGGCGCCTAGATAATGCTACTTTCTTTGATTTCGGTGCATATGTTGTAGTTCATCTAGTGCTGTTGGACACATTCGAAGGAACTTCTTAAGGTTGAAGATATAATTAACCAATTATGACCGTGTTTATCACATGTTGGAACAAATTAGAATGATTTGATTCTTCTTTAAGTTTCTTCACCTCCATTTCCATTGTGCTCTAGAGGCACTACCCTTGAATCCCCACATAAAAAGATACTTATAATGATTATTTTCCTGCTTTCACCCGCAATGTTTGGCTTATTGACAATAGATTTTTTAGGCATCACAGACGATGGGTTGCTGAGAAGCTTGGGACAGATGTAACAAGTAATGAGCTTGAATTCACAAAGGAAATCTTCTCGGAGGATGCAAAACACTATCACGCTTGGTCCCATAGGCAGGTTGGCTGGGTTTCACTTTCCTTCGTTTTGGGCTGAAAAGCAAGTCACACCAAAACAAAACACAAAAGTTTTATCCTTAAGCCTCATTTATTGTTAATTGTTTCTATATAAACATAGAAACGTGTTTTTTGCAGTGGGTTCTTCAGGCCCTAGGAGGCTGGGAAGATGAACTTGCCTACTGCGATGAACTCCTCGAAGATGACATTTTTAACAATTCTGCTTGGAATCAGGTACTCTCATAGTTTCCTCTCTGACCAAACACAATGGCTAGTTCAGACATAAAACATTATTGCAGATGAATACTGAATACTTTGTGCTCCAGTTGTTTAACCACCTAAGGGATAATCAAATAGGTGATTTTATTAGTCAAAATTCATAGGTTCTTCATATAATATTATGATATATGAGGAGGATCTGTCAGCTACATTATCCATTTCATATACTTTGTTTGCAGAGATACTTTGTCGTGACCAGATCCCCTCACCTAGGGGGATTAGAGGCCATGAGGGACTCTGAAGTTGCCTATGCAATAAAAGCCATTTTGGCAAAACCTGAGAATGAAAGCCCTTGGAGATATCTTCGTGGACTATACAGAAACAACTTGAACTCTCTAGCTGAAGATCCTCGAGTGGCATCAGTTTGTTTGGACGTTTTAATGAACAAAAGGGATTGCATACACGCTTTGAACATGGTTTTGGATCTTCTCTGCCATTGCTATCAACCGAGCAATGAGATGAAAAATGCCATTGATGCTGTTGTGACTCCAGAGTCAAATCTCTCAGATTTAAATTTAGCTGCTAGAGTATGTTCAATCTTGCAATTGGTTGATCCTATGAGAGCAAATTACTGGGAGTGGCGTAAGAGCACCATTCCTGTTCATTTGGAAGATATTGATCCCGGGATGGAAAAGCAGTGTGTGGTTTAATTCTATGAAGAAAGAAAAGGCAATCTTGAATGTTTGATTATTTTCAGTTTTGTGTATCATCCATGAGCCAGGGCTCCTCTATATGACATGAATCCTGATTTTATTTGACTCATTTACGTTACAACTCTATATAATTGCTGAAACCAAATCCAGGGGCCAGCTAAAAGATGACCCTAAGAATAATTATATCAATTCAACCTTCAAAGATTTTCTTTCCAACACTTGCGTTGCTTAAATCAAAATTCAGAAAATTTGGTAGTGCAAGATGGATGACATGTTAACTTGAATACAAAGAATATATAGAAGAGTATAGAAATTACTACATCAAGTTCAAATCCATCACAAATATTAAATAGAGTTGCATTCACCGAAAGATTCCATTCATCTACGTTTCGTTTACATAAAATCCCATTTAGGCGCGAAACAAAATAGATCTTCTTCTATAACATTTTTTGGAAAACAAACTCAATTCCAATACACGGCATGCACATTCAGAATCAATGGACACTATTCGAATCTACTACTTGAAGCACCCTGGGACGAGCCAGTCTCCTCGTTTGAGGTACACTCATCATGAGAAGGATCGCTGGTTGTTGTCGCACAAAATGGTGTCCAACTCATCGATGATACCAATGAATTGCTACAAGGAATAGTATTTCCCAACGGCCTCATCATCGGAGGTAATTGTCCGGCCGGGTGCATTAATAATCCTTGTTGCCGTGCAGCTTGTTGTGTAGTTGTAGATATCATCCATGGAGAATAGAGCATAGTCAAACCTAAACCTGCTCCCATTGACATCATCTGAGCTTGATACTGCAAAGCCTTGATGTAATTTATAATATCGTCAAGTGTTGATACTTTATCTCTCTGCAAATGGACATATTACATCATGAGTGTATAGTAACAAAACTCTAGGAAGACAAAATTAAAACAGATCAAAACAACCTTGTTACAATTCGGAATCATTTCTTGCAGCGTCTTCATCTTTTCATTGAGCCTTTGCCTGCGCAACTGTACACACACATAAATTAAAATAATTCACGTGCCCATCTTGAACTTGTTTGTACAAATTTATTTAATAAATTAAAATAGTTTTTGTAAATATAAACATGGACTGAATAATCATAATCATATCCTTTATGTCTATTATTGTTTCTAAAACTATTTGATTAAATCACCCATATACTTGTCACGAAATTTCAAACAAATAAGATATAACTGAAAATTATAGGGATACAATTCATCTCATCTAAGAAAATAAATAGGGAATAAATCATCTAAATATTCACGATTTAGAGCTTTAGATTAGTACAATTTATTACAATATATATTTTGCTAATTAATTTATCCACATTGTACTGTAATTATGAAGATTTAGAAACAATAACTTGGATATAATTTTGAAGAATAATTAAAGAAAGTTGAGGTAATTTAAATTTAAATGAACTATCATTGAATGCAAATATTTCTTATCCAATTTGTATTTAGAAGGGTCACAAAATATATAAGCATTTTAGTTGTTAATTAATTAGATATCACAAATTCACAAGTCGGTGTGTGATTACTTTACATTTGGGGTGGGGGTGGGGGTGGGGGTGGGGGTGGGACCAAGGAACTTATCACCCAAAAAAGGCAAAAGAGAAAGAAGAAAAATTTGATTGTTAATTGAATTAAAATGAAGCTAGCAAGTAATTTTATGATAATGTGACATTTTACTTATTAAAGAATATTTTTATCTTTTTAAACAATAGTTTTCATGTGCACTCATAATCTCGAATGATTGTGTTGCACTATTCGTTGAAAAGAGGTAAATTACTTCTTATGAAAGTTAATTTTGAAATTGAACAGTTACTAAAAACAAAATTACCTTCTCTATTTTTAATTGAAGGTTTAAATATTATCTGAAAATAATATTACTTATATTAGTATTTGTTAAGATTTTAAAAGAAGTAAACTATTTGACTCATTTCGTTCGTATTGATTAATTATCATGTACTATGTTTTAGGTATCTGTATATGTATGTATATATATATTTTTGGGGAATTTTTGTTGTTGAAAGGGTAAGTAATATTCTACATACTCCGACTATATATATTGTATACTCACCCTCTCGGTTAGGTTATGTAATTCAGCAGAACGCCGTCGTTTTTGCTGTCTGCAGTCACCGGTACTCATCTTCTTATTGTTATCCTCTTTGGCCGTATTTTCCTGCAACAATAGTTTTATATTAATAGTAGTAAAATACTAGTTAAAATCGATTTTACGGTACTGACCCTTTGTTGTTGTTGTTGTTGTTGCATCATCATCTCTGTTGGTGTTGGTGTGGATTGTCCTCCTCCCTTTTCCAAACCATGTAAAATTTGGGAACAAGCTGCTGGAAGAAGACTACTAGTACTGTAATGTGTAGTAGAGAAATTTTGTGGAAACAACAATCCCATCTCAGGATTATTAATTGAAGCACCAGTACTTTCATCATTATTAAAAGCTTCTTCTTCATTACTCATTCTCTCTGCTTCTGCTTCTGCTTCTAATACTAGTAGTATGAATATGATACATATATAGAAGAAGCTTTAATTTTCTCTTAATAATTAATACTACTTCTACTTAAAATGGACAACTACTTATTTATAAGCTAGAAATCATTTCTGTTGCTTAATCAATCGGAAAACCAAACCAAAATCACACACCAACAGGTGATTAGGCGGTGACATCCTGGTGTTTTTGTTACTTCTGGAATTTATTGAAAGAATGTTGTCATGGACACGTGTCGTTCATCCGTGGTGTTACAAATGGTGGCAATTTGGCTTTTGGCTGCAGTAAAGTAGTAAACAACCCACTTGACAATTTCAACCATGAATTTGAATTACCTTAGGCTTTTCTTTAATTAACTTTTCTCTCTCTCCCAATTTGGGTCTTACGAGACCTCCCAGGTTTGTGGCCTTGACTGCCCTGGATGCTATTAATTACTGGTATCCGGTGAAATTTATGTGATGTGATGACTTGGTTTTCGTGTTATTTCAAATATATTTTGAACTTCTAACATGTATAGGGAAAACAAGTGCGAGAATTTGATGTTAATGATTAACATGAAAAGTATAAACGATAAAACAAGAGAATAAAAAAGAAAAAACTAAAAAATCACAAAATGTAACTCAAGACAACGAAAACACTATGAAATCAAGATTGAAGCGGAATGGAATTTCTATTTGTGTCATAATTTCTATTAACATGAACATTGAATATTTTTTTTTTATAATGTCAACTTCAATTTCTAACCTATAAGTTCGTGAAATAATCTTGATTTGCATAATATTTATGTGTATGATGGTGTGACTGTTCTTGTGAAACTTGATTGACTGAATTTGTCTGGAAAGATTGCTGTTTATTTTTGAACTGGAATCCAGGAGGATATCCATGTAATTTGAAGCATTTATCAATGGTATGTCCTGGTATATTGCAGTGTGCACAAATGGGTTTGGGTTTATTTTTGTAGGAATTAGTTGTGGTATTGTAGGTGTTGTTGTTGGTGTTTTGTGTAGGGGTTTTAAACTGGTTATAGGGGCGGTTAGGTTGTTGTGTTTGAGAGGAATTTCTTGTGGCAAAAGCCATGGAAGAAGAGTAGTCTTGGGAATGTTTCTGTCCCACTAATTTTTGTCTTTCAGCTTGAGTAGCTAAGGAAAAAACCCTGCTGATGGGAGGTAAAGGATCCATTAGGAGTACCTGTTCCCTTAGAGTGTCAAAAGAACAATTCAGACCCATAAGAAAAGCCATTACATATTCTTCCTGATTGTGGTGATGAATCTTTTGAGCATTACCACAATCACTTGTACAAGAAACCATCACAGGCCTATAGGTGTGCAATTCATCCCAAATGGATTTCAATCTAGTGAAGTAGATATTAACAGATTGGGAATCTTGAGTGAGAGTGGCAAGATCCCTTCTTAATTGAAAAACTCTTGGACCATTACTTTGTTGAAATCTGTTTTTCAAATCATCCCAGATTTCCTTGGCAACAGTAGTGTATATGATACTGGAATGTATTTCAGTTGAAACAGAATTTAAAATCCAAGAAACTACTATATCATTGTTTCTTGACCAAGCATAAAAAAGAATGGGGTCAGTAAGACTTGGATTAAGAATAGAACCATTGATGAATCCTATCTTGTGTTTAACATTCAGGGCAAGGGACATTGAACGAGCCCAAGCTGCATAATTTTCACCAACAAGCTTGTTTTGGACAAGAAGGAGTCCAGGACCTTCGGATGGATGAAGAAAGTAAGGACTAGAGGGATCCTCCATGGGAGATTTGGTGCGAGTATTGCCAGAGGAAGAAGAATCCAAACCAGAACCAGTGGACATGGTTGCAAGAGAACCAGAAAAAAAATATCAAGAAAACAGAGTGTGTGAGAAAAAATGGGGGAAAAAGAAACAGATCAAGAGAATTTGATGAATCTCTTGAGAGGAGCAGCGGAAAAAGAAAAGAAACAAACTGATACCATATTGTAATCTAATATTGATTCATGAATCGATTAAAGAAATCAAATGGAAAAATATTGGGAAACCTTGAAGAAGAAAAGAGAGAAAAACTGTGTGTAAAAAATGTGTGTAAATTTTATATATCTGAATTGTGTGTATTAGGGTTCGATCCCTGTATTTATATACATAAGTAAGGCGGTGAGCCTTTAACAAACTAACTAACTGCTAACAAAGAAACGTATACACGCTTCTATTAAAAACAAAGGAAAAAGGAAAGAAAAATAAAATACAAAGAATAAAACTTAATACAAATAAAAATTACATATACAATCTAATCCCTAAAATCCCAAATTGACGTCTCCGTCTTCAACCTCCAATCTTCAATCCTGAAGCTGGTATTATCATCTCCAATATATTGTTTACTTGATTTTTGGAAGAGGGGTCTGATAAATAAGATAATAAGTGGGTTTTTTGTAGAGAACAATGGAAGAAAGAGAAATAGTGTAAAAAATAAGTTACTTTATGTCTGACCATATTTGTTATGTGAGATAAATTGTGTAAGAGAAGAGATATGTTAATTTATGTCAAATCAAGGTAGAATTATTGTAAGCCTTTTTCAAAGATAATTTTTTATTTATTTATTCGACTTTAAAAAATAAGTTTGAAAGAGATGGATAATTTTATATTTTATTTGTTTAGGTACAATCCCAAAAACAAGATAAACATGATAGTTTGGATTTAGGATTTCGTATCATATCTTGGAATGGATTTAGATTTTTCCAATAATCTGGACTCTGTCGATCCAACCATTTAACACTACTAGCCCATAGAATTATGGGCTCTAATCTTGTCATTCATTTTCGGCAATAAAAAGCCCAAAACATTAGTTAGGGCCGCAAAGATTTTCCTTTTGGGTTCGGTTGAGAGTAGCGAAGAAAGTGCAAACAACAGACACGCACATAGTTCTAGAACAACGGTATAAATGCTCCTCTGTTCACATTCATTCAAATTCGAAAAATAGAAACAAAGCTAAAAACACGTGTCAGGCACGTCTCCCCGCTCCGACTTTTGATCCAACGGTTCAGATAATCGCGTCAGCTTAAAGCTACTCGATTTAGAACAAAATTCAAAACCTACGCTAAGTTCTTAGGGCTCCCAAATATATATACACGCGTTACACACAAATAAGGGAAGGCATAAAATAGATATAACTCTCTCTCGCTCTATCTAAATCCTGAGCCTGCCTGTTTTCTTTCTTTCTTGCTGCATCTACAAAGATCAATGGTGAGCGTCTTGATTTGCTTAATTAAGTTGGGCTTTTGAACTTGTTAGTTAATCGATTTCTTGCTTTTTATCTCTGTTTTTTTTTGTGGTTGAATTTTAGGCGTTGCCGAATCAACAGACTGTGGATTATCCAAGCTTCAAGCTAGTAATTGTCGGGGATGGTGGCACCGGTAATTTATTATAATTTTATTCAGAATTCACATCTCGTATTCATATTCATATTCTGATTTAGAATTGAATATTGTATTTAGCTATCTGCGTTACATTCATTCTCTAATACGGAAAATAATGTATATGATTATATATGTGTGTGTATTACTGTATTTATGAGTTCAATAGTTGTTAGTGGTGGCTTTATTTGTAATCTAATATTCCGATTATTTGCATTAGGGTTTATCAAATGCGTTTGCCTTATATCAGAATGAGTTTTTGGATCTATTTATGATATAGTAGTGAATTTAAATGGGGTTGAGAAGATAATAATCCATGGGAATTAGCATGACCTACTATTGTATCTTAAAAATTATACTAGGATGTACCGTGTACAGAATAATTGCACGAAACAAGTGAAATGGGTAAGGCATTAATTGGCATATAAGTGGTTTGTTTTGATTGTTACAGGGAAAACAACTTTTGTGAAGAGGCATCTCACCGGTGAATTTGAGAAGAAATATGAGCGTAAGACACATTTCCATGATCTTTGGATTATTACAGTAACTTCAATGTTAGATTACATTTTCTAATAATAAAATACTGCTTTTAATGTAGCCACTATTGGTGTGGAAGTTCATCCACTGGATTTCTTTACAAACTGTGGGAAAATCAGATTCTATTGCTGGGATACAGCTGGTCAAGAGAAATTTGGTGGCCTTAGGGATGGATACTAGTAAGTAAATCTAACAATTTTGTGTTACGTAGTTTTATTCTATTTTGCCTCTTCTCGTATAAAATTGTCAGCCCTTTTTTGAATCTCGTTGTTTCTTAGATTGATCCCAAGGATCAAAACGGGCTATATGTTATATGCAATTTTGCAAAGTTATTTAACATAATCAAATGCCTACAAATATCCTTTTCATGGTGTTATAGTAAGGATGAAGAACCTACTTTTATTGTTGGTTTTAAGAACAAAGCCCAGAGCTTGCTTTCATATTGTTTGATTTGACTTTGAACGTAATTTGTGAACTAGTAGCCTTTATTTTTCTTCATGATGTTCTGTTCTAAATAATTGCATCTATGTCAGCATCCACGGACAGTGTGCCATCATTATGTTTGACGTAACTGCCAGATTGACGTACAAGAATGTTCCTACATGGCACCGTGATCTTTGCCGGTATATGCTCTGTTCATACTAACTAGATGCAGTGTTTGTTAGGACTTGGGCTGGTTGCATAATTCCTAATTTTTGGTTTTTTCTGCTGCAAATTTCAGTGTGTGTGAGAATATACCTATTGTGCTTTGCGGAAACAAGGTTGATGTCAAGAACAGGCAGGTGAAGGCAAAGCAGGTTACATTCCACAGGAAAAAGAACCTCCAGTACTACGAAATATCAGCAAAGAGTAACTACAACTTTGAGAAGCCTTTCCTCTACCTAGCCAGGAAACTTGCTGGGTATGTACCCACCAAACAGATGTTAAATTAGTTGCAGTTCATATAATGAGATTCTTGCTTCTCCTTCAAATTTTAATGCAATGTGTCTTTATAATAACTGGTATTCCTCGTTGCAGTGATGCTAACTTGCACTTTGTCGAGTCACCTGCTCTTGCTCCACCAGAAGTGCAAATTGATTTGGCTGCCCAACAGCAACATGAGGCTGAGCTTGCTCAAGCTGCCAGTCAGCCCCTTCCTGACGATGATGATGAGTCGTTTGACTAAGCCATAGATGAATGAGATCGTGTTCTTGTGGTGGTTCCCCTATTTTCTTGTGGATTCTGAGGTTTTTGTTGGGACCTACTAAAGTCCTCAAAAATGAGATTCTCTGATTATATATGTAGGAATTTATCTTTGATTATGATTTGATTTAATCTTCTGAAATCTGAATGTTGGGATATGATTTGTATGCTTTAAGTCACATTATCAATGAAAAGTTTATGGTTGATTATATGTTTGGTTTTGGAGATCACCTCTAATTTCTTATCCACCTTGTTACAACACCTACTGTGAGTGAGATCTTTATCTAATATCGAAGCCTTTCTACAATTCATTGCATTGTGTTTGTCCGTAATTGTAAAATGACAAAATTGCAGAAAACATCACAAATTAATTAGTGATTTTGGGTTTTCGTTTTGAATTATATCACCTTATTGAATTTCGTCCCGTAATAATATTTTTTCGGAATATTGTCCCAATCTAATTATTAATTTTGATTTTTCGTCTCAAACTATATGAATTCATCGAATTTTGTACCGTTATTTACCATTTTGTATGAATTTAGTCCCAATGGTTCAATTTTGTAATTAATCTGAGACGAATTTTGTAATATTGTATAATTGTTCATGCTTAAATTTATCACATCATGACACGTAAGCAACCATGTGGCAATTTAACGGACACATACGCAATTTTTGTCTTATAATTAATGGTGGGACGATATTCCACAAAAATATGGACGAAATTTGGTGAGGTGATATAATTTGGGACGAATTAAAAATTACTGATTAGTTTTCTGCAACTTTGCCTTTTAAAATTATTCTTCTCAAAAGAAGTTATATACTCAATTTTCTCAATAATTTAAATGATGTTGATTGACTTTTAATCCCCAAATATGTAAGAAACGGTTCGTATCCGTGGTAGAGAGAATTTTTTAGCTTTGAAAAATTAGTCAAATAAATGTATCTTTGACCCCAGTCACCACATTCGATTATACAATTAATATAAAAGCACTAAATTACAACATTAGCAGCAATGTTATACGTTCCAAACAAATAAATTCAATGTTAGATTTACAAGATTAGGCTAGGTAAGGAGAAATTACTAGTAATACTTAGGCCGTGGGTTGAAGATGGTCCTGGGTGGTTGTCTTGGATGGTCTCCAACCATCAGGTGGTCCCAAGAGCCCTACCCAGGATTTTGACTCAAGCTATCTGCATTTGGAAAACGCTTGAGCGCGTCCCTTACTAGAAAGCACTAGATGGTGTCACTTGGCGCCACCTGGTGCCTTCTTATTTGTTTTTTATTTTATTTATTTTTTAATTAAAAAATATTTATTAATAAAAAAATTAGAGATTGGAAAAATTAACTACGAATTTAACAACACCTTGTTTAATTTAATTTAACTAGAAATGGAAGATACATTTAATTATAAAAATTGTAAGATTTAATAACATTTTGCTTTAATTAAAGATGTAACAGTATAGTTTTAATTTTAAATTTATAAATTTATCCACAAAAGTAAAATTTATTCAAAACGTATAAATATTTGAATTGATTTTTCATATTTAGATTTTATTTAACAACATTATAGTATAATCAAACCCTTATCCATTATATTGGTACATGTACGTAAATACATATAAAAACTTATATAAATAAATAAATTACAGTTTGAACGTTGATACTAACGTATAAAATCTTATAAATAAAAACATTCCGGGAATTTAATTACGACGACGATAAAAGGCCCACGCATGGACGACTAAGTCATTTTGAAGTTGTTGATCGACTTCTAATGATCGTATTGTGTAATCATTGTCGATTTTATTGTCCCCGATGTAATATTATTATGCTTAATTTTATTATCATTGTCTCTACTATTATTATGCTTAATTTTACCTATAATAATAATAATATTCATTTTTAAAATTAAGTTTAATGTTATTATAATTATTATGCATTGTGTGAGTTAATATTATTATTATTGACATTATTATTATTATAGATATTAATAGGTGATAACAGGGATTTTTTTTTTTTAATTAATTAGTGTTCCCCTAATGGTTGAAGACGTTGCCCAGAAGGATGCAGATTCACCCGAGGGTGGAGGTGGACAACCCTGAGCTGTGAAAGTCCTGGAATGTAGATGCTCTTAAGTTTAAATGAAAATCATACATATAATGGAAATACTTTGAGAATTCGGGAAATGTATCTATTAATTACAAGTGATATTACCACGCCCGTGTCTTAATTTTCACCTAGACATAATTTAAAGAAAAATTGGTCAGACCTACATGGGTTTCCACATCAAACTAATTACTTTCATGAACAAGCCTGCAATTCTGCATCGTACATTAATGACAACAAAATCACTGTTATTCAAGAAATCAACATTTTGGAACACGAAAGAAATAAATAAAAATTGATATTATCGACAAATCACACAAGCACCAATCCAATTTATTTTTCATGAACCTGTCTGTATACAGTTCACTATAGTATACATTGGCACCTCTTATATCGACAAAGGTCACCTCTCTCGGTTTCATTTCTTTCCTATTTATACCCTTTTGAGCATGGCCCGAAGTGCTTACTTGTTGCCTGTTGGGCAGCAACTCGTCTCACATAAAATACAGGAGCTTTGCCGACAACTCCACGCCCTAATCATGAAATAAAAAGTCTGTAAATGAAGTCAACTCTTTGATGGTGAAATAGTACCACTGTATTTCATAGTGGGCCCAGTCCAGAAGTAAAAAAAAACATATTTCCGTTTTCCGCTTCCGTGGTCGAATAGATGATCCTCATTCGCTCTTCCTCACAACATAAGGTTGAGTGCCCGACTCCGAATGGCGATCGAAATGTTAAATTAGATCGGAGGCCATGAGTTGAGTTCATTGCACTGCAGATAACAAAATCCATTAGGAATAAGTAAACCTTCAATTAATAAAATTCATAGGTATATAATATACCTACCACACCATTGCATTCGTCAATAGAGCTTCAAGTCAACATTTGCGATTGGCTTCACAATAATGATTAATTTGAGATGGACTGAAAGTTTAAAAAAAAAAAAAAGTAAAATACAAATGTGCATGGGAGACAGTCATTTGGATAGCTCCCTTGCCACAACTTTTTTGATTCTCACCTCGATAAGCTTTGTTCACATTCCAGAACCCATCGTCTCATCTCCTCAGGAGAGTGTTGCCTGGTAAGCCAGTGGAACTATCCAACTTACTATGCTTTGAATATTTTTCAACATTTTCACATTCACTAAGGTGATATAGGATCTTCACGTAAAACACATAGGACACAATGAACGTGCATGTAAACAGCACTAGCAATAATTTGACTTTGCGTAACAATACGATGTATACGCGATGAATCTAATTTAGGAATACGACACAATTGTGAGAAGTTACAAATGTGCAAGCAAGCAGGCCTATTGAAGTAAGTGGTGTTTATTCCTATTTCATGTACACAACTCGGAACTTATTTTATTATTTAGGTACAAATGTCATCGTCCTCATGTCATTTTGTCACATAATCCACAAAATTGAAATAAATAAAGAATAGCAACTTAATAATTAAGATAGAAAAAAGAACCGGAGGAAGCAAGCATCAACTATATTCACTTGATGCTTCACTAACTGTTCCGAAGAAGACTTTTTTTTTTGTCAGAACCGGAGAAGACTGTTTATTACACAGTAGTTCAAACCAGCAATCACTTAGATTTAATGAATTTCCATATTCAAATTCAACGCGATCTTATTCATACACGGAAAATATAGCATAAAATAGCACAAAAGCTGCAAGATCATGCTTGAACTAATGTTCGCACACAAAAGAAAAACTATAGGAAGTTCACTTATATTTAGCTATAGTTCTTCCAGCAGAAACATATTGCTATATCTAGTTAAGCCTTAACTTATGTATAATACTAATACAGATTAAACTGTGTAGTACCAGGGAGTGGCCATAACTAGTTGCATCTGTTTGAAAGTAGACGACTGCATCATCCAAAGGTTTATGGCAAGAGAAAGGCGGAAAACCCTGGCCTCATCTGTAAACCTTTGGAAGCAAATGATGCATGCCTCCAAATGTGGCCCTGGAAAATGCAGGGGATATAGAGATTGATTAATAACATCCTCAGAAGAAATTTATGTGATGCCATGAGTGTATGGAGGCAATCAAACTTATATTAGTCCATCTGCTGGTACAAGTTAAGACAAGCATTAAATACAGCACATCATTGAAGTAAAAGACAAACAAACACATGACAACTCCATTTTTCTGTCAACAGAAGGTAGTCTATAGCTATAGTCTCAAATAGCTTTCTAATATCAACAGTATCCACATTCGATCCCAAATTCAGAAGCCAATCTGAAGATAACATTGTCCTTCATGAATTCACATGAAATATCAAAATGTGATTTTTGAAGGCTGATATTCGGGTGTGCATGCCTTAATATTGGGCTTGCGAAATGCGTGTCATGCTGGAGATCATATTAAATGAAGGAAGTACACACAACTGGAGTTCATAACATCTGATAACAAAGGGTGCATTTAAAATATTTAATGCATCATCACTCTCATATAATATTTGCATGGAGCTCTGCTCAGAAAATTGGCAAGACCAAGCTGTATGTACCCATATCCAAGAAGAACAGTTACAATTAAAAAAACATATAATAAATCCAAATAAAAAGGGAGACAGTGAAGAATTGTCTACATCAATTGATGAATAATTTTTTTATATACAGATCTTAGTTACAAAATGCGAACTGTCTAGACAGATGTAGACATGAAAACCAAGAAAGAAGTTACAGGTGTAATGATCAAATGTCTTTTTACATTGTTAAAACAGAAATAGCAAGCTCTAAATCCAACTGAAACGAAATTGAGGAAAAAAATTAAATATATATTATCTAACATTAAGAGCAGTTTTAGCTGAAATTAGGTGCTTTACCTCCATCAAATGTTCATCATTTGAAATGTGGAGCATAATGCGAAGATTTGTCAACAATGCTTCCTGTTCCCAACTTAAGGGACCAGAAGCATGTAAAGCTCCAAGAGTGCTGCTGTAAGCATGCAACTCTATCCTATGTATACTGACTTCTACTTCCTCATTTGGAAAAATAGAACTACTTTTTCTCTCAGAGCCTGAACCATAACATGACTCGGCATCACAAGAAAGAATGTCTGTCTCTTCTTGGCAAGGCACGGTTATAAAAGGACTACAATAGTTGTTTGGACTCTGACCAGTAATGCTACAACTACCAACAGAACAGGCGTCACTGTCAGAACTATTTAATCCAGAACTTCTGACCCCAGAACTGCCAATTACATCACTTAATTTTGCCGCCTTGATTTGATTATATCCATTAGATGTAATTTTAAAGGAACCATGCATGTTATTTTGACCCAAAAAATCTCTTGGGTAAGAAACAGCATCTACCTTTTCAAGCACTGGTGCAGCTACCACTCTCTGCTTCTTTCCATTTTTCTCAATTGCTCTTAACTTTTGGATATGTCCATGATCTGCTTCAACGGTAGAGGAGCCATAGGGCGACATCATCCTGAGAGATCGTGAAGAGATCATGGGAGAGTCCCGATATGCAGCATCATCCTGGGTGTTTCTGCAATCTTTTCTAGGTTGCTTTTGGGCCCTTGCACTATACTGTGGCATCCGGAGGTTCATCTTCTGATAACAATTTGAAGCTAGTGGCTTGCTAACTATAACTTCCTCACATCTTTGGGAAGTCTGCAAACAAGAGAAACTAGGAGATCAGAGAGTGAAAAACAGTGAAGGGTATATTTCTATACTTAACAAAAGAAAGCAAGTTTCAGGAGAAAACAACTGCATCTTGGTGATAGCATTTTGTCACATAATAGCAATTAAAGACTTCAACAAATAAAACAATACCTAATGATGTAGTGTGAAAATAAGTTATCCTCTAAAAACTTTCCAGTAAAATTGGCAGCAGTTATTCAGATGCGTCAAGAACACACAAGTTAATTACCAAAAAAAAAAAAACTGTATGGTCATGCAAAACATTTCAAGAAAAACGAATTCAGAAGAAAACATACAAATAGAAGAAAAGAAGAATAGTCAAAACCGTTCATAATTTCCCAATGAAACGCAACTATGGAGCCCATGAACTAACCAGAAGTTAACGTTACATGAGAAAAGAAATAAAGAAAATTGCAGTAGTAGAGAAAAAATAGGTACCTTCCCCATCAAACTCCAGTTGTTATCTTGCCAGGTTTGTCTCATTCTGATGTTCGATCTGTCGAGAATTAATTTCAGTGAGCACCCAAGTAGCCTTACTAAATATTGATTTTGGACAGCAGCAGCCTGGAGATGGTTTTTGTTGCTTTTATTTTCATTTTTGCCTCCTAGAGCCTTCAAGATAGTAGCTACTTTCCAGGAACATTCATAAAACACCTCCACAATATCTCCAGCAACAAAACTTTCTCCACCTTGCAACAGAGGGAATGGTCTCACAAACTTCCTTGAAACCGTCTCCACCATTTGTTCACTTGACATATCAGGATAAGAATCAAACTTGTCCCCTTTTTTAAATCTCATTGTATCGCTCTTGTTAAATAAATATCAAAAGGCTGTATAACAATAAAACAAAATATATTACACAACAATATAAAATATATTTACAAATAACTGAGTGACAAAAGATCAATATCAGATGAGATGTACATTAACTAGATCTGGATTTCACAAATTACATAAATTAAATATCCAAAAACACCAGAAGCATTGTGATTTGTAAATGAAAAATTTAAAACGTATGTATTTTTTTTTGTTTTAGAGCACATTAAAAGCCGTTTATGCCAAGAATAACAGTATAATCTTTTTGTTTATTCAAAAAAAATTTAAACAAAAACAGTTTTTCAGGGATCAGTTCTTATCACATAATTTTTTTTTAGATCAATCCCACAATATAATAAAAAAATAGAACTAATGACTCACCAAAAAAATTCATAAGCCTGGAATATCTTGTAAGATGACACAAAACATCGATTTAAAATAAAATTTCAAACAATGATAAATAAAGTAGGCTTAATACCTATTACAGATACAAAATTTGACAAAATCCCCAAATTAAAACAACTACAAGTTTGATAAATTAAGGAATTCAAAGTACGGAAACAAAACCCTAATATTCGACGATTCACTGACCTTTTGTTCAAATTAAAGGAGAATCCTTCATGAAAGAAGTCGGGATTGGTTGGTATTGATCTCTGATTCTCTATAAAGAAACAGAACATAAATTTTCACTTTGAGTTCTAGGGTTTGTATCCGTTGCGTGATGAAAAATAAATAAATTGGGGGTAAGAAAATAAATAATTAAAAATGAAAATATATATATCCGGGAGGAGGGTATTATGGGAATTATGAAGTAATGGTTTAACTTTAAAACTCAATCAATAGGGTATGCGTAATGCACGCCCTTTGGGTGTACGAAACCACTTAATTTGTGTTGGAGAAGGAAATACTATATCACGCGCCCGGCAGAGCGTGTGTAACATTTCTGAGATTGGGCAATTCCAGCTTCACAAGAATTTGATAAAGGTTTTTGTCCAAAAAAAATTGTTCAAAAAAAGAATCTGATAAAATCCATCACAAAAGACTTCAACAGAAGCATGGATGAGGATTGAGCTTTAAATTTTGTTTGAGTTTTGTCTGACGAGTCTAATAATTTTTTTATGGAACTGAGATACAACTGAGTATTGAATAGTTTGAAATTTTTATATATGTTTTTTAATTTTTGAATTATCGAATCGAACTCGAATTGAACTCCAAAGGTTGTAAAACGAAAAATTTGTTTAATATATATAATAAACCGATTTCAAACGAAAATCATAACTCATGTCAAATTTGATTTTAACTGGAGATAGAGTTTGAGGGATTGGGCCATTCCAGTATTGTTATGGTTGAAATTTCTTTGTGTTCTTTATTGCTATTATTTTGGTTTTGTTTGATCATACTATTGGAACAAACACAGTTTCCTCATGCAGGCTTTAGCCCAGTAAATAAATTCATGTTGAATTAAACTTAATGTTGGTATTGACATACTAGCCCAAATTAAATGTGCTGCATGCTCTCTGATTAGCCCAGTAAATCCGCCCCATCCAAACACTACTTTGCTTTTAAAGTAGTACCTGGCTATAAATTTAAATCCGAGCCCAATTATTATCTAAAAACATTGTAAAATATCGTCAGATCCCAATTATTCAAGCAAAGTACACAAAATTAAATAATTATATACCAACATTCGAGTTTAATCCACACCAATCTTAATGTCTTCGCCATCTATATCTATATTGTTTAAAAAGAGATGAAATTGTGAGGAGAATGAGACGACTGCCGAATTTAGTGCAAAGAAGTTACCAACAAAAAATGACGAGGAGAAAAGGAATAAAGATGCACCTAAGGTTTGAACATCTGGATGATTATGTAACATTGTAACGCGATGGTTATGATTGTGCATTTATAGTAAAGTGAAATGCTTAAAGTTGTCCACAAAATTTATTAATTAAAACTAATGTTTATGTACTTATGTTATATGGCTTCAAATTTTAATAGTAGTAAAAATATTACACTAATATTTATGTACGTTGGTGTGCGTGCGCTGATTAATAAAAAAATTTTAAAATTATTCAGTTTCGTAATAAATAAATTGTACTCACTTTTTTTTTTATTTAGGATAAATACATTGTACTCACTTAAGTTCATAAAATTTATCGCTATACAATTTATTTCGTGATGATTTAATATATTTTCAAGACTTAAATGTAAGATTTACATAATTTCGTGAATTCATAAAAAAGCTACCTATTGTGGCACTGTAACCCAGTGTCATATTTTTTTGGAATTATACCTAATAATTTAATTAATGTTAATAGAAGTATTAAATATATACTTTCAAAATCAACATATATAGATTTATTAATAAGTGCGATACAAACACACAAATATGATGGAAGATGCTTTGACGACAAATTAACTCCACTAATACAAATTGGTCAAAACAGGAAATATATAAAAGCAACGAATCTTATCTATCTATTAATGATATAGGCAACAAAAGGAAATGTCAGTTTATGCGTACATGGTGATGGTAGTAATTATATATATATATTCATCTGCTGGAATGCATACAATTTTTTTTATGGATAATGCCCCTATTTCATCGTGCTGACCAAACCCCATGCTCTAAGTCAATGAATTCTGACATAGCTAGTAAATTTATTGTGTTTTTTAATCCACGATATATTAATTGCATCTCTTAGTAATTCAAATATTTTCTGTTAAAGATAAAATTACCTTTGAATAAATAAATTATATTGAGTAAACATAAACAACCCCAATCTTGACGAAGACAATCCAGGTCTATAATATATCTTGGTCATCGGTGACCTATATTTTGTAATACATATCACAGTCGACGGCCTAAATCTCAAACTAGGCCACGACTGTGTGACCTGAGTCTAAAATATATGGTCGTCTAAATTTACTTGTGCAAGCATGTAAGTAAGCGGGGGGTTGGGGGTTGGGATGAGGTGGGGGTGGGTCTGTTGGGTGCGGGGTTCAAGTTTATTTTTTGTTTCCCTTTTTTCCATAATTTGATATTATATTTAATTTTCTGATTTTAAAAGCAAACCATACTTGCATTAATCAGTGCGTCTTTGACTATGACTAGGTTTTTATTTTCATATATAGAAGGATATTGATACACATCATACACCAATATTTGTTACGATATAGAGACGAGTTAAGTCGCGTACTAAAAGTTCAACTCACAAATTAACTCTATTCTATATATTATGCGACATATATACGTGTACCCAACACGTCTGTGTTTACTACTACAAATTTGGAATTTATCCAGCTATGGTCCCAAACTCTGTTGCTGTAATATGATGGGTCTAATTAAAAAACAAACCAAATTCCAAAGAAGCACCGCCAAATTTCTTTACAAAAATAGTAATGGGACCGATCGATACATTAATTTTTAGTGAGCTGTAATAAACAAATGACACAATCTGAAAATTCTAGACGCCCAGATAAAATTAATTAGTTTCCTTCCTGTCAAAGTAAAGTCTTCACTTTGGAAAATTTTAAAAAAAAAAAGAGAGAGAGAGAGAGAGAGAGAGGGGGGGTATTCTGTGTAGCACGTAATGATGGTTAAAAAAAAAAAATTAAGAGAAACAGAGTCAGATTCAGATGCCAAGAAACATTGCACATGAGAAAGATTAATCTTTAAGCTGATTGATTCAACAGTTAAAATATTATTAGTATATCAAGTTCCAATCTCAAATATTTCTTGTAATATATATAGAAACGTAACGTTGTCAGGTTCAGAGAATACATTTACACTCACCAAAAATCATTCAATTAATTTGTTAGCACGCCCAGTTATATGAAGTAGTATATATATTGAATGTGACTGATAAAAAACCAGCAGACTTAATTCTGTTCTAACATGGAGATTGAGTTGCCCTTCAACTTCACCACCCTCCTACTTTTCTCATCTTTCATCTTCTTACTAATCAAGGCATGGAAGAAATCAATTTTTTTCCCGAAAAAGTACGAGAATTTACCTCCTAGCCCCTCTAAGCTGCCCGTGATAGGGCACCTCCACCACTTAGTAGGCGGGCTTCCGCATCATACACTTAGGAGAGTAGCCCAAAAGTACGGACCCATTGTGTATCTGCAGCTAGGAGAAGTTCCCTCCGTGTTGATTTCTTCACGGGAGGCAACTAAAGATGTATTGAAACATCAGGATCCTGCATTTGCTGATAGGCCCGAAAGCATCGGCAGTAAGATTATGTGGTACGACTACACCGACATTGCATTTTGTAACTACACCTATTATTTGAAGCAAATGCGTAAAATATGCATTTTGGAGTTGTTAAGTGCGAAAAATGTCAAGTCCTTCGTATCTATCAGACAAGACGAGGTGTCAAATCTAGTCAAGTTTCTGCGGTCGTCGTCTGGAGAGGCCATTAATCTGACAGAACATGTATTCAAGTTCACAATTTCAATCACGTGCAGGGTGACTTTTGGGGAAGTGATTAGGGACCGCGATACTATGCTTTCCATGTTGAAGAAGGCGTTGACATTGGCAGGAGGATTTATGTTGGCTGATTTTTTTCCGTCCATCAAATTGTTGCAGGTGTTTAGCTGGGACAAGTATAAGTTGTTGAGGATGCGGCGTAAGCTTGATTCCATTCTTGATGGCATCGTGTATGAACACAAATTGAAGCAGAGTGGAGAGTTTGGTGGCGAGGATGTCATCGATGCCCTGCTTCGGTTGCAGAAAAGTGGACAATACCAAATTCCTATTACTGATGACAACATCAAGGCGATCATCTTTGTAAGTAATTAACAAAGATAGATAGACACATATATAATTAATAATGTTAATTGTTTGGTTGATACAGAAATTTACGTTACGCTCTCTCTCTCTCTCTCTTTCTCTATATATATATATATATACAGGACATGTTTTCAGCTGGAACTGAAACCTCGGCTGCTACAATTGATTGGGCGATGGCAGAACTCATGAGAAATCCCCGCGTCATGGCAAAGTTACAAGCAGAAGTAAGAGAAGCATTCAAGGGGAAAACGAAATTAATTGAAGAAAGTGATGTACAGACGCTAAAATACCTGAGGTTGGTAATCAAAGAAACACTTAGGTTGCACCCGCCATTCCCATTACTGCCACGAGCATGCAGAGACGAATGCAAAGTTGATGGCTATACCATCCCTCCTAAATCTAAAGTCATGATAAATATCTGCTCACTGGGAAGGGATCCTGAGTATTGGGACCAGCCCGACAACTTTCAACCAGAAAGATTCGAGAACAGTTCAATTGATTTATTTGGAAACAACATGGAACTTATTCCATTCGGGGCAGGAAGAAGGATGTGCCCGGGTATAAATTTTGGGCTAGCGAATGTTGGGCTTTCATTGGCTCAACTCGTCTTTTTCTTTGATTGGAAAATGCCCGAGGGAATGACTTCGGATGATATAGACATGACTGAGGCAGTAGGAATGGCTGTCCCGAGGAAGACTGGTTTAATTTTAGTTCCCACTCCCGCTGCCGCCACCACCACCACCACCACCCAGGAATGAATACTGATACATACATCCAGCGCAATGGATTCAAATCAAATACTACTATTACTACTTGTTATGCAGATTGTATACTTAATTAATTTGTGTCTCTTTCATTTTGTTATACTACTAAATTATTCATTTTTCGTATGTTTTCTTTCTTTTCTTTTCGTGAATTGAATGTAGTATAGTATACACAGTTTCCATGTAATTAAATATTATATATGGAGCCTTAATTTGCCTTAATCATAATTAAGAGCTAGTGTCCACTGTTCAGTACCGTAATAAATTAAATAAATTTGGTTCTTGTTCAATGTTTGAGGCTTTAGACCAGATATATCTATTTAATTTGTTCTCATTAGTTTCCAGATTCTTATGGGCGCGGCATTATGATATTTTTTCAGATAGTGACATGGTACTTTCATGATTCATACATATTCAAGTTGTTGGACAATGGCTCCGGGCTTGTACCTTTTGTTCTTTCTGCCCACAAGTACAACCCTTAAGAAGCAATAGTTTCTCAAACTTGATATTATAAGTCAAAACAATAGTATTTAAAGAATTGTTTGACGAATTAAACTCAAACGAGCATTTATTCTCGAATTGAGTATTGGATAGTTATATTTAATTTTTCAATACATTTGACTTGAACTACTACGAACTACTAAATAGGAGTATCAAAATAGATTGACATGTGATTTATTGAGCTAAAATAATTGAGTTGTTTTTAAAATATTGTTTAAATTAAACATTATAAAACTTATTGCTTGGTATTGTCGTCGAAGGATTTCGACCTTTACTATTGTTTATTGATATACATTTGACTTTTAAACTAGATGACAGCTCATTCCCCAAGTTAATTAATGAAGATCAAATTTATTAGGATCATGTTCCCATTCAACGAAAAATTAAATTTTTTTTTTATGTTAAAGAAACAGTAAATTTGAATGTTGAAAAGTAGTATAGCTATTCAAAAGCCGCCTGAAAAGAATTCACCTCAATAAATTACCAAGGAATTAAACATCCTACACACGCACACAAAAAGAAAAGATCCCCCATCATCAAACTTTCCATAATAATGAATTTTGATTTGATGGACATGCAGTTAATAGTCACCGCTTTCCTTGTTTTGGCCTCCTTCATTTTCATGCTAATCATAAGATTGGCCCCTAAAGAAAAAGAAAGTCGACAAGAATGGCCCCCGAGCCCCCCAAAGCTGCCAATAATCGGGCACCTCCACCACCTCGCCGGCGCGCTTCCACACCGCGCGCTCAGAAAACTATCCAAAAGATACGGACCCATCATACATGTACAACTAGGCAGCGTAAGCTCAATAGTGATTTCATCTGCAGAGGCCGCAAAACAAGTGCTCAAAGTTCAAGATCCCGCCTGCGCCGACAGGCCCACTACCATCGGTGCCAAGATCTTATTTTACAACTACAGTGACGTAGTCTTCAGTCCCTACAATGATTACTGGAGACAAATGCGTAAATTGTGCATTTTAGAACTACTCAGCGCCAAAAATGTTCGATCATATGCCTCTATTAGGAAAGACGAGGCTTCGCGTCTTGTCAAGTCTATCCAAATCCAATCGTCCTGTGGAGAAGCTATCAACATCACGAAGATGATTTTTGCGTTCACGTGTTCCATCACGTGCAGGATGGCTTTTGGGAAAGAAGTGAGGGATCGGGATACGTTGGTGGGTATATTGAAGAACGCGGTGGTTTTGGTAGGGGGGTTTGAGTTGGCTGACTTGTTCCCTTATTTGGAGATTTTTAGTTGGAATACCTATAAGTTGTTGAGATTGCGCCGTAAACTTGATGCCATTCTTGATGTCATTGTAGAGGAGCACAGATTGAAGCAGAGAGGAGAGTTTGGTGGTGAAGACATAATCGATGTTTTGCTTAGGGTGCAACGAACAACCGGAGAAGTTATTACTAATGATAACATTAAAGCTATCATCTTCGTAAGTAACCTTAATTTAGTTGCTGATATATATAGTGATTATAAATTTAAATGATAGATCCATGTTTGTCTTGTATTGTATTTATGTACAGGATGTGTTCTCAGCTGGAAGCGAGACCTCATCCACTACGGTGGACTGGGCCATGGCAGAACTCATCAAGAATCCACGAGTGCTGGCAAAAGCACAAGCACAAGTAAGACAAGTTTTAAAAGGAAAGAAGACCGTTGAAGAGGGCGATGTGGGAACGCTCAAGTACCTAAAAATGGTAATTAAAGAAACTTTAAGGATGCATCCACCCTTCCCTTTACTCCTACGCGCCTGTAGAGAAGAATGTCAAGTTAATGGGTACACCATACCTCTCAAAGCTAAAGTCATGGTTAATATTTGGGCCATGGGAAGGGATCCAGAGTATTGGGTCGACGACCCCGAAAGCTTTCAACCAGAAAGATTCGAGAATACTTCTGTTGATTTCTTGGGGAATAATTTTGAATTTATCCCATTTGGTTCTGGAAAAAGGATATGTCCTGGAATAAATTTTGGGCTGGCGAATGTTGAGCTCCCGTTGGCTCAATTTCTCTACCACTTTGATTGGAATTTGCCCAAAGGAATGAGTTTTAATGATATGGACATGACTGAGGCAGCAGGTTTATCTGTGGCAAGAAAAGATGAGCTTTTCTTGGTTCCAACAGTATGCAATCCTTTTACAGAGGAGTAGATCTAGTTTGATTTTGTTGAACAATTAATCTTTCCAGTTTATCATTTGTATCAAGCTCTAGCTATTACTTTAATCATGCTTTATATATATATATATATATATATAGAGAGAGAGAGGATCTGTTTTATTTTAATAAAATGAATTAACTTGATCATTAAACCGCTCTTGCAACAAGCATATCTGAATTTATATGACAGGTCACAGGAGAGTCTAATTTTGTTTGTTTGTTTCTAAATTTCATATTTTATTAATTTTCATGGATTAATGAATACGTTTTCATGTTATCTCCATGATTACTTTCCTTGGACAAGATAAATTATTGGATCCATATTATATATACAAGGTTAATTAATCATCAAAGTAACACTGCTGAAAAATAAAATGCTCAGATGCTCTTAATTATACAACCCATATAGTATTATTTTATTAATATGAAAATTGTGTACATAATTCTCATATAATGAAGAGAAACAGTAAGCAAGGCGGCAAATTAAAAATACAAGGAAATTTTGATGGAATGAAATATATAACACATGCATCAACCTTTAGCTATATATAAATTTAGAAAATTGAAGATTTCATCACTCCTTAGTCCTTAGTGGAGGGTTTGTATACGGTAGGAACCAGAAATAGACCATTCTTTCTTGATACAGCAATTCCTTCTGCCTCAGTCATGTCTATATCCGAAGGAGTCATTCCATTCGGCATTTTCCAATCAAAGTTATAGAGAAGTTGTGCTAATGGAAGCTCCACGTTTGCTAATCCGAAATTTATACCCGGACAAATCCTTCTTCCTGCCCCAAATGGAATGTATTCAAAGTTATTTCCCAAGAAATCAGTGGCAATGTTCTCAAATCTTTCTGGTTGAAAGTTCTCAGGCTCGTGCCAGTATTCCGGATCCCTCCCCATGGACCAAATATTGATCATGACTTTGGATTTGAGAGGGATGGAATAGCCATCAACTGTGCATTCATCTCTACATGCTCTCGGGAGTAATGGGATCGGAGGGTGCAACCTGAAAGTTTCTTTGATCACTAATTTTAGATACGTTAACGATTGAACGTCGCTGTCTTCCACTACTTGTTTTCCTTTAAATGCTTGTCTAACTTCTGCTTGCACCTTTTTCATAGCACGGGGATTTCTCATGAGTTCGGCCATAGCCCAATCAATTGTAGTAGACGAGGTTTCAGTCCCAGCCGAGAACATGTCCTATATAGCATTAATTAGAATTAAAAAAAAAAAGTACAATCATTACTAACTCAAAATGTATTGCCAGGTAATGGATGGGGAAAAAGTAAATCACTTACAAAGATGACCGCTTTGATGTTGTCATTAGTAATAGGAAATTGGAGTTGTCCAGTTTTCTGCATTCGGAGCAGAACATCGACTATGTCTTCACCACCAAACTCTCCACTCTGCTTCAATCTGTGTTCATCGAGGATGAGATCAAGAATGGAATCAAGCTTACCTCGCATCTTCAACAATTTGTACTTGTTCCAACTGAGGATATGCAACAATTTGAAAGACGGAAACAAGTCAGCCAACTCGAATCCTCCTGCCATGGTCACCGCCTTTTTCAACATGGCCACCAACGTGTCCCTATCCCTCATAACTTTTCCAAACGCGGCCCTGGACGTGATGGAACTCGTGAAAGCGAATACCTTATCTGTTAAATTTATAGCTTCTCCAGATTGAATAGATTTGATTAGGCGAGATACCTCGTCTTGTCTAATGGATCCGAAAGATTTAACATTTTTAGCGCTTAGCAGCTCCAAAATACATATTTTACGCATTTGTCTCCAGTACTCATTGTAGGGGCTGAAGGCTATGTCTGTGTAGTCGTACCACATGATCTTACTGCCGATACTCTCAGGCCTATCAGCACATGCAGGGTCTTGAACTTTGACCACCTCTTTAGTGGCCTCCCGAGAAGAAATAACCACCGTGGAAACCTCTCCGAGCTGCAGATGCAGGATGGGCCCGTACTTTTTGGCAACTCTCGCCAGCGCGTGGTGTGGAAGCCCACCTACCAAGTGGTGGAGGTGGCCGATCACAGGCAGCTTAGGCGGGCTAGGGGGCAGTTTTTTGTATTTATTCGGGGAATTCGGTTTCTTCCATGCTTTAATAAGTAAGAAAATGAAAGATGAAAAAAGCAAGAGAGTTGTGAAGTTGAAAAGCAACTGAATCTCCATCCCTTATTTATGGTAGAAATTAGGAGAAAGTGGAACGGAAATATTTCTGTGTGTTCTTGGTTGTTCTGTTTGTTGCTTGATGACATGAATGCACAATCTTGTGCATGTATTTATACTGTAAACTTTTTGAAGCCTTGGTCTTGGAAATTACTATTCCTCTTGGTTTGTGTATCAACGTTGACTGTCAATATATGAAAATTCGGAAATTTTTACTTAACAGAATAAACTTTAACAGTTTTTTGGTGTTATATATGAAATTACAGACAAATCCTCTGCAAACTCAAGGACATCATGACCTTTTCCTATCCTTAATACCAATAAAGAAAATTGTGATTAGTCTAGTGAAAGGGACTAATCTCTACAAAGTGTCGAACTCAGATTCGAATTCCTGCTCGGAGATATTTCCATATAATATGCTCGATGCGTCTTAAAAGGGGTTAAGTCAGATCTAAAATCATGAATACCCTTGGAAAAAAAAAATACTAGTAAAGAATACATTTAAATTTTAAATGAACAACTAATAATTCTTAATTGGATCAAACCAAGCTCTATTGAATCAATCCGTTTGGCAAATCATTTATAAGAAACAAAATTATTTTATTTTATTTTTTTGTAAAATAATATCTTTTCATAATTTTAAAATCTATATAACATTATTTTTTGTAAAAAAGTAACTACAATTAAATAAAAATATTATTTTAAACCTTTTTATTTGCTTTAGAGCTTACAAAACCCTTAGGACCCGTTTATTTAATGGGAATGTAATATGATTTTGGGTATTTAATTTCTAGTAATCTAATTTTTAAAATATGATTATATTATAGTGTTTGGATATCACTTAAAATTGTATCAAAGAAATTAATCAAATGCTTAACATAAGAGGGAATTTTAGCTCAAATTTTCTAGAAAAACTTAAGGTCAAAGTTAATCAAAATTCATTAAGACTTAAGAATATAATAAGCATTTTATTAAGAAAAATAATTGCAAGGGGCGTATCTGTGATTTTATCAAACCTCAGGAGTATGGATGTAATTATAGAAAGAGTAGATTTTTCACTTCTCCACCAAAGACTTGACTTACAGTTACAGCCAACGAGACTCCAAATGTTGTACGACTGTGTCTACATTACGGTAATTAAATAAACCACTAACATAGTAATTTTCCACATCTGAATATAGTATCCCTCTTTTTCCATTTCTTAATACTGCTTGGGTGAGCGATATTATATTATTTGTACAACTGCTGGATTTGACAGTCGCCTAAATTTTACTCGGATTATTTTTGACAAAATGCTAATTTATTGGATTGTATCAATTTGACTTGTAATAGGGGTCTGCAATCGGTAAAATCGAAGCATCAAATTTCAGTATTATGGTAGATTCTGCAATTCAGAAAACCAGACCCAATGTCAAGCCGAAGCCGAATAGATAAGTTTTGGGTAAAAATGGAACGATTCAAAAAAGTTCAAGGACCACTGTCTTGAAAAGAAACTATCTTGCTAACTATTGAAACATCAAATGATATTTTCATAATTTAAAGAAACTACCTAAGAGATTCGTAGGTAATTATCCAAATTTAAAGATTCAAAAAAGCCAAAAGTACAGGCCAATAAACCATCCCCCCACCACCACCAAAACTTAATCTGATACACCATTCCAAAATCTCTTAAAAAAGTCCAACCTACAAACTCACATTTTCAAACTACAAATAAGATATTGATTACCTTTAGTCGTAGTAGAATTTTATGTTAAAGAAACAATAAATTTGAATGTTGAAAAGTACAGCCATTCTGAAAAGATTTCTAGTCAGTCTCTAAGAAATTAGACAATGATGGATTCATACATATTTCAGAAATAAATAAACAAAATTTGCAGCCTAATGTGGACCACGTAATATTACACCAACATGGACTTCTTGCATAAGAATTCACCTCAATCAGTTACCAAGGAATTAAACATCCCCCCCCCCCCCCCCCCCCCCACACACACACACACACACAAACAAAAGTGTATTTATGACACGATGAATTATCAAAACTGCTGCGTAAAAAATGGGAAACTGTTGAATAATTGAACTGGCTGCTGTATATTTCTCATAAATATTCATTTCCAATCAAAGTGTATAGCATATAGACTTTGATTAAATCTTCTATTTTTCTTCAAAAAAGCCTCAATTTTGTTGTTTGGAATTCGGATAGCTATCAATCACATAGGTTTAATCAGAAAATATTTGCATATGTACAATGCTCCAGTTAACCTGTTTTATTTTCCTTTGGAGAGGGAAACAAATGTCAATTCACTCGTCATGTTTTGATCCTGCTCCAAGTATAATGCCTTGGCCAAAGAATTTGCAGTTGTGTTTTCCAACACCAGTGATTTTTCCCCCATACCTGCAATACCAAAAATTACAGAACATACTTCACTTGAAATTTGCATTAATACATGAACTTCAAGAAAATTTAGTAGGTGATTATATTTGAATAAAAAGCGAACCATAAGTCAAAAGAGAGCAAGAACTAGTTTTTATAGTGAAGCACAAACAAAACATAACGACAATTACGATGAGATGATGCTGAATGAATTTACCTTTTGTTGAGAAAATTACTCATTACTGAATGAAAGGGCACATTCTCCGTTAGAGCAGCAAAGAATGGATTACCAATGATGCCAAGGAGGCGATTTATGCACTTACAGCTCCCATGGGAAAGTCATTCTCTTCAAACTTGGTAAATTTTTTACTTACAAGAATGTCGTAAGTAGTGTCATCGGGTGCAAGACCTCTATCAAGCATTTCATCATGCAATCTAAAAGCCTCTTGCAAATTACCCTCCCTGAAGTATCCAGCTATCAACGTATTGTAAATAAGAACATTAGGAGTGATTCCCTTTTTAACCATCTCTTCTAGGATTTTCTGAGCATTTTTTATTTGTCCTTTATTACAAAGACCGCGTACTAAAACAGAGTATGTAATTACATCCGGCAATATACCCTTAACAAGCATCTCCTGGTACAAATCTGAAGCAAGACCTACATTCCCATCTTTAAGCTGTACATCAATCAAAGTTGTGTAAGTTCTCAAATCACATTGAATCCCATCATTCTTCATTCTTTTATACAAGTCTAATGCTGCTTCCATATTACACACGTCTCTGAATCCACCAATCATGGTATTGTAGACAACCGTATTTGGAGATAAACCAACTTGGAGAAGCTCATCGAAAATTTCACATGCACTCTTCATGTCACGTCTTTTGCAAAAAGCATCAATTACAGCACCATATGCGGTTATATCCATTTCAATACCTTTTGCTCGCATCTCTCTTTGCATCTTTAATGCAAGATCAATGTTTTCTGATTTACAAAAACCATCAATCAAAGTGGTATAAGTAACAACACTAGGTAGAATTCCTCTTTCGCACATCTCATTATAAACAGCCAGTGCAGAGTTAATGTCACCTTCCTTTATAAAACCATGAATTATGCTATTATAAGTCATGCAACTTGGAGTGAAGTCCATTGCCATAAACATCTCCATTCTATCCTTTGCTAGAGTAGTTTGTCCAACTTTGCTTAATCCACTGATTACAGTATTTAATGTGAAATCAGTAGGTGTAATCCCTAAGCTCACCATATCGTCAAACATATCAATGGCTTTCTTTGTTTCTCCTTTTTTAAAATATCCATGAATCAATATACTATATGTGAAAACAGTTGCTTTCAAATTCTCCGCTTTCATTTTAGACAGTAAGTCTAATGCTACATCCATATTCCCTTTTCTACAATTCCCCAAAATCAAATTGTTATAGGAAACCTCACTTGGTTCGACTCCCTCATCGATCATCTTATCCCATATCTTACAAGCTTCATCTACCTTGCCACTTTCACAGAACCAAGATATTAGATTATTGTAAGTAAAAACATTTGCAATTCCATCCTTAACAGCCTGACCATATAACTCAATCGCATCATCCATCAAATTAGCTTGCAAATAACATCTGATTAAAGAATTTGCAATATACACAGTAGGTTTAATACCAGCAGATTTCATTCGTTTATACAACTCTCGTGCCTTCACCAAGTTTCTATTTATACAACACCCTTCTATCAGGACTGCGTAAGTGACCTTGTTCGGAGTAAGTCCATCTTCTACGATCTTATCAAACAATGCCAAAGAGCTACTCAAATCACCCTGCTGATAATAACCCTTCATCAAGCTAGTAGCAACAATCAAATTCATTGAACGTCCATTACTGATCATCTCATCCTTTAACCTTAAAGCCTCGACCATATTCCTTTGCTTCACACAAGTACATATTACATTCGTATATGTACTTTCAAAAGGAATCCAACCTCTTTCTTTCATCTCGCTCATCAAGGCACATGCAACATTGATTTCCAGTTTCATACAAGAAGCTCCAATTGCACTACAATAAACAAGAGGATCAAGCTTAATTCCACTGCTCTTTGCTTCCATAAAGTATTTCTCAGCCTCTTCCACCTTACCCTTTCTAAGACTCGCGCACATCATCGAGTACACAGTTGCACAATCATAACTAATTTTGTTCGCAACTATGTCCCTGAACAAGTCGCGCGCTTCATCAATCATATTTGCTCTCACCAATGAACTCAAGAAATAATTTAGAATCGGAATAGATAGCACAATACCACGAGAAACTAATTCATAATAGCAATCTGTAGCATCTTTACAACGCCCAGCTCTAACATATCCATTCAATAAGTAATTAAATACTTGAGGCTTCAGCTCAAATCCAAACTTTTCCGAACAATTAATCAAGTTATCAACGAATGCAATACCAGAGGTGGCAGAAACGCTGGATAAGTAATTATTAAGCAAATTTCTAGCTACGCCATGAAAGTCCCGAGAACTTACAAGAATGTGAAGCAACACGAAGAATGAGTCACCAATTCCAGGCACGAAACAGCGTTGTCTCTCTAAATGTTTGAAGTAATTAAGAGCTGAAAGAGGGTCATTTCTATAACCTAAAAAGGTGTCCAACACATGAATTTGGCTTAGAATTGTGTTTTCTGAAATGGGTTTTTGAAAAGTTTGGATCGTTGTCGAGTTTTGGGGTTCTGGGGTTAGGTTTGCTTCAACAAGATTAGAGATTGAGAGGGTTGCTTTTGTATTTTCGTCGATGGAAGAAGAAGTTGAAGATGATACAGGTTTGTGAGGGGTGGATGAAAATAGCATTCTTGTAGAAATTGATGAAGAATGAGAAGAAATAAAAGGGTTCAAAGATTTCATCTTGGCCATGGTTTTTTCATAATTTGATTATTGTGTTGGGGTGTTGGCAGTGGCACTGTGGCTGTCCGCGTAATGTTTAACTTCTACTACATCATTATTTGAGAAAATCGCACTTTCCCCCTAACATACAGTCAAGTTGTATTTTTCCCTTAACTCAGATTTTTTCACTATCCACCCTGAATTACACTAGTATTGTATTTTAACCCCTAAAGTCATTTCCGACACTTTTCCAGTCGAGAAAATCGCAACCCCCCCCCTTCAATTTACAGTCAAGTTGCACTTTCACCTCTGAACTTCAATTTTCCCCGCCATAGATTTCAGGGGAAAAAGTGCAACATATAAGTTCAGGGTGAAAGTGCAACAAAGGTAGAAGTTCAGGGAAAAAATATAACTCGACTATAAATTCGGGGGGAAAGTGCAATTTTTTTATTGAAAGTATTATTTTTGCTTCTCTAATTAATAAGTACACCTTTTTATTTTTCAAATGATAATTATCAACTATAAATCCACGATTTAAGATTGTCTAACTCTTTTCCTCCCTACAATTTGTAACGGCTTTAAGCCCCATTTGAAGAATGTAATGTGAAACTTGCAAAATGAACTCAAACATCTCACACCCTAATGTCTAAATATTATATTCGTATATATTTCATATTTGAAAATAATGTACTAAAGGGGCGGATCCAAGATCCGAGAATTTCGGGGGTTAGGAGGGGGGTCGAATTTAAATAGTGAAATTCATTAAAAATTAATATTCAAATTATTTTATTTGGATAAACCTATAATAATAATAACACATAATATATTGTCAATAAATAATACATTGAATTTTAAATACAAATACAATTTAACAAAATTGAATTTGGTCATGATTTTTATTTATGCTCTTAGTAACAAAAGTAGTACTCCACAACACAATAAAATAAAAGATTTATTTTCTCGTATCTGCAAAATAATGAAAATAAATGATGATTTTCTATCATGCTTGTATATCTCAAACGAAACTAAAATAGTACCTTAATCATCAATCAATTAGTTAATATCAATGAGAAAATCATCAATCAATTAGTTTATTGCATGAATTTAATTTGGGCTTTAGTTTATGGGGCCAATCTCAATCTCATTTGGAAAAGAACTGAGTCATTATAGAAGATATCTAATTTATTTCATATTTAGGGAGTAAATAATAGTAATTATATATACATAAATATAATTACCTATATACTAATTACATATAAGGACACTTGGTACTAAAGTTTTTATTTTTACTGTATTATATATTTATTACAAATATACATAATTTTTAAATTCTCATGTTTTTTTCACTTTTAATTATAATTAGTTGCAAGAAATTGAGTTTTGCCCCCTAAACTTATATCAAAGTTGCATTTCTCCCCCTGAACTTACACCCTTGTTGTATTTTCCATCCGAACTTTTGTGTGGCACTTTCCCCCCTGAACTCTTTGACCGAAAAAGTGGTCGAAAAAGAGTTCACGGGGAAAAGTGCAACACAAAAGTTTAGGGTGAAAAGTATAACAATGGTGTAAGTTCAAGGGAAAAATTACAACTTTGATGTAAGTTTAGGGGGCAAAACTCAATTTATTGTTACAAATTCTAATTCAAAGTGAAAAAAACATGGCAATTTAAAAAATGATGTCTAATTGTAATAAAATATAATACAAAAAATAAAAATTAGTACAAATATAACAACCATATAATATATACAAATATATTATTTAGACATTACAGAGTGGGAGAAGGGTATAAAATTAAGTATATACTATAATTTTATGTTTAATTTTTTCTTCAAGTTTTGCATTACATTCTTCCAATGAGGTTTTAAGTTGTTAAAATCTGTAATAAAAAAAATAGTTTAACAATCTGAATCGTGGATTTTTTAAATGATAATTATCATTTGAAGAATAAAGAGGTGAACCTCTTAATTGAAGATGCAAAAATAACACTTTCAATAAAAAAAAAATTACACTTTGTCCCCTAAACTTATAGCCGAGTTGCACTTTTTCCCCTGAATTTACACCCTTGTTGCACTATTGCCTTAACTTACACCCTTGTTGTATTTTTCGGGCCAAAGAGTTCAAGGGAGAAAGTGAAACACTAATGTAACTTCAGGGTGAATATGTTCAAGGGGGAAAGTGCAATTTTCTCTTTTTTTTTTTTTATTTATAAATGAGACTTCTATTATTTAAAAGTTAAAAATGCAATTTTGACATCATGAAATTTATTATTACATTTTTTAGATTATATTTAATCACTTAGAATCCAACGTTTCGATTCAACTCAAATCGTATTTCAAGGGTTTCGACGAAATCACTCGTATCAATATTCTAATCAAAATTCATTGGAATCGGACCAAAATAGATTTATACCTTAATTTTTTTTATCCTTTTTGGTGGCACAACTAATTCTAAGTTAGGATAATTGGTCTGCAAATAGGTGCGCTAAATATAAGTCTAGCTAATATAAATTTTCTATTGTTTTGGGAAATAATTTTACTTTGTATTGGACGAATGCTCCATAAAAATGGAAAAATGCATAGTCCTATCCCAATACCGACATGTGATGTATGTTACGTGGGTGTGTCCAAGAAAATAACCCAAAATAAATTTTAGACACAGTCACGAAAGATGTCGGATACAATCAAGATACGATGGGGTCATTTTTGTAATTTAGAAACTTGTGGTTCAAAATGAAATTAAAAAGAACTTTACATTACAATTCACATACTTATTGCTTATAATATGATTACCTCACAATTTTATAATTCTCCCAAATTTTCCCTCTCCAACTTTTGCCCTAAGAAACTAGAATTTAATATTTGCAATTTTCATCTCCCCTTTTCACTTATTCGACATTCAATGAAAATTAGTTTAATTCTCTACTCTAATATCAGTTCTTTTTTATGATTTTGCTCTAATTGAATATTTATAAGTAATAACCTTATTAGATTTAAAGTTATTTACGGTTTGTATTAGTATTCAAAATTAGGAAAACTAGTATCTTCTAAAACATAATCTCTATTAAATTAGGAAAACTAGTATTCAAAATTAGGAAAACTGGTATATTCTAAACATAATCTCTATTATTGAATTAATTTCATTTGCTATATCTTGATTTGTAAATTTTGAAAATTCATAGAGCCGTGTCTCCGAATCATCGTGTCCTTGTCGAAGCAACATAGATTTTGCCCCTTACGTAAGAAAGCTAGGGTCAATAAGGTAAAATTAAAATTCCAGGTCTGGTTAATAATTGCGTTAAATTAAATGTAAGTCTAGGTTTTTGTACTCAATCTCTCTCTCTAATCGTCACGTTTTCGTGGAGAGGAGCCAGTTCTTTCAGCTGCACCGCTTCTCAGGTACTCAAAACCCTAACCTTAATCCAAAGCACATCCTATCTATTTCTTCAATTCTATGTTTTTCGTTTCAAATTGTTCACTGCAAATCCTCTTGGGCTTACTCATTATTATTTCTGCTAGCTTCCCTATTCAGTTTCGTTCCGCAGGGGTTTAGAGGTATGGCTAGAATTATGAATTATACGTGCATTCCTACTAAATATGAGAGTGTAGTATTTGTTTCCGATATAGAGTTATTTTTTGGTAATCCGTATTTTTTTGCTAGGGTTTAGGGTTTCGGAAATGTTTCTGAATTTTCAGTTGTTGGTGATATTTGAGTATTTTTGTAGATTTTATAAGTTTGGTTGTGTGTCAATAGCATGAAAATCTTTAGATATTCATTAAATTTACTTTGTGCACTTTTGGGATCTGATGATGTGCTATTTGTATTGGTTGTGTGGTTATTATTCGAGGATATTTTGTTAATCATCACTGCAGAAGTTGTTCTAATCTGCTGACATGGTTTTTGTTAATCATATCGGCAACTTCTGGATGTCCATACTAGTTAGGGAAGTTGGAGCATGGAGAAAAACAGTAAGAAGAAGCTAGTATTTTTGGATGTCTCTATTGATGGAGATCCTTTTGAGAGGATGATTTTTGAGGTATTGTATTTTTTCTGCTATACACATACTCGAATTTGAACTGAATACCATTTTAAGTTTATAACTTCATTTGAATCTATCCGACCCTGTTTTTCGCTATATTGGATAATTTGGTCTCGCTTCATTTATTTGTTCATGCAATGCAGCTTTTCACTGATGTTGCCCCCAAGACTGCTGAAAACTTTCGTGCCCTTTGTACAGGCAAGTTGGCCCTTTCAACTTACTATTCTATTTAAACCCTACCATATGTGAATTTTTTTTTTCTTTTGATTTGTTTTCAAGTTTTATGTAGCTTGATGTAACGTTCTTATGTCTTATCAACATTTTTACTTAATGGGTGGGTTTCTTAAAGCTTTGAGTTTGTTGCTTGAAGACGAGGCTGATTTTTTAATAACAAAATTTTACCGAGCTTGTTTTATTACATTATGCTGATAAGTTGACTTGATTCATCAAATTTTATTGACTCAAAACCTTTTCCGAGTTTGATATATTACTCACACTTCTTATTCCCTTCTGATTTTGTTGCATATCTTCAGGAGAAAAGGGCGTTAGCCCTAAAACTGGGAAGCCACTACACTATAAAGGAACCTTTTTCCATCGTATCATTAAAGGATACGCTGCTCAGGTATGTTGTTTGGTTATTGAATGAATATTCTGAAGTATGTTCTTAATACGATCAATATGCTCTGGTCTTGAATTTAGCCTTGCATTTTGGCCGGGCATAAATGAGGAGTAGTCTTTTGTCTTCTAGTCAGCTATCCTTGTTTATCCTGTGACAGGGTTGATGGTCACAACTGCTTTTCTTGTGATAGTTTAAGGTTGTACTTACCATGTTGTATATTATTAAGGTTCAACTTATCTTGCTTTGCAAACAACAGAAAATAATGCATTATCTTCCTAAATAATAATGATTAACCGCCTTTACCTCTTTTGCAGGGAGGGGACTTTCTTCGGCAGGATGGTATGTTGTGGGGATGTTGATAATTCTTGTTCCCTGTTATACTGTTCAAGCTGACCTTTGTCTTTTATTGTGCAGGTAATTATGGAGAAAGTATCTATGGTGGAATTTTCCCAGGTAACAAACCATTCTTACTTCCATTAGCCTTTTTGAATATTTGGTTTAGAATTGATTACTGTATCACGAAATCCATGATCTGAACCTTCGAATTATAACTGTGAATCAATCAGTTAAAAAAACTGCAAACCCCATTCATACGTTTCTTTATCTCAATTTCAATTTGTCTTGAGAGCAAGTGGGTTTCCTTTCTATGCCTGTGAAGGTTGTGGCTGAGTTTGATCTTATTCTCGCTGCGTTGGAGCTTCAATCAAATGATATTGGATTGTTTTCTCTTTCAATGGTAGGGAATCTAAATGTTTTGCCTGCCTTGTTTGTCCTCAGTCTTGGTTTTGAATTTTATCGAACATACTTTGGTTTTCAAATATTTTTTTTTTAACTAAATAACAATGTTTTCTATGTCATAATACTGGGATACCTTTTCGGTTTAATCCTGCTTTATTATAAAGAGTTGCTAGTGATTTGATTGTACAAATGTCAAAACATGCTTAGCTTTATTAACATGAAACCATATGATTCTTCCTATAATATCAAATCATGGGACTCAAACTGAGTGAACTTAATTTCTAGTCTTGCATTGCGGGGTCATATATATGTGAACATGTACAGGTATATCCAAGTACTTACATATTCCTTTTTTTAAAACTTGATCATCTATGATTTAATAGGTAAAATGTCTTCCATGAAGTTTCTGGCATTATGAGTACCACCTAATTAGGGATTTCGATAGAACCTTTAACAATTAAAATTGCTCGAGTTCAGCATCTTCTGTTCTGATCATGCTAATTTTTTTCTGGAAGTTTGCAATCATATGACTGAGTTGATGAATCACCACTAATTTTTCATCTCCAATTTGGCACCAAAAGTTTGCAGGGTGCACGTTCTTGATATTTAAACCTGTATAACCCTTGTGAATGCAACAAATAATTTGTGGTTTAAACTGACATCAGTAAGTTGCACTCTGTTTGTGGTGGATGGTATCATGTGTATATATGTTGCTTAATATTATACCTTTTTTTTCCTGTGTTGCTTGTTTTGGAATTTATGGACGCTGATTGGATAGTGAGCAATGCACTTTTTCATGTAATTGTAAATGATCACTTATTATACCTAGTTTTCACAAAGGAGTAGCTTATAAAACTCGTAATGTCTTTCAGATGAATCTCCGAAACTGAAACATGATGGCCCTGGTTTGTTATCTATGGCTATTGCTGATCGCGATGAACGAGGCTCGCTGTTCAGTGTCACCTTTAAGGCTCATCATCATCTTGATAGGTTTTTCTTTTATTCATTCAGCACTTCAATTAATGTTTATGAGACCTGCTCCAAATAAAAAAAATAAAAATTAATTTTATGAGACCTTGTTGAAGCTTTAGTATGAAATAATCACGTCACTGCATGCCAGTTATTTATTTATCTTTACTAAGTGTCTTGGCCCACTATATAAAAGGATCATTTTAAAAATTAGAGAAATAAGTCTTTGTGAGTTTACCTTTCAACCTACTGGTCCTTTACCTGGCAGTTACAGCTCACCCCTGGTTGAGTCTCGTTCTCTTGTCATCTTCCTTCTAAATTAAACTTCAATATAGTCCAATTTATGGTATGGGGCATGGGCACAATCTTTTTTTCAGACAACATCTCATGATGAGGCACTGATACCATTCTAGATGGGTTCACATTTTCAATATTTTCTGTTGGTGTATCTTTGATTGACTTGACATTATCTGATCAACAGGAAATGTGTTGTCTTTGGTAAACTTGTTGATGGACATGAGGTGTTGAAGAAAATTGAAAATGCTGGGGATGAAGATGGGAGACCTGCTGTCACTGTAAAAATAATCAATTCTGGAGAACTGAATTATGGTAAGAACCAAACTAATTTCATATGTGGACACTTTTGTCAGATTGGTATCTTTTCCATTGAGTTTTTGTATGGTTTTATGTTAATCATTTTATTTACAATTGGAATTGGTTATTGTTTTAGTAGTTTTCCAAGCAGCTTACCATATATTTTTCATTAGCTATGTGATCTATATACTGTTTTATATTCTACCTACCCATTAATTTGTCGTCTGTGCAGATAAAAAGAAGGGGAATAAATTGAAGACAGTAGATGAAAATATTCATGACATGAAGCGCAAGGGGAAGCACAAGAAAACTTCAAAGAAGAAGAGGAAAAGAAGAAGATATTACAGTTCTGAATCAGATAGTTCATCAACAGATTCTGATATGGAGTCTTCTGAATCTGATAGTGATTCTGACTCTTCTGGTACCTCATTAAGTGACACTAGCTCTTCAAGTGATGACAGGCGCAAGAAGAAGAAGAGATCTAAGAGGGATAAACGTAGGCGCGGAAAAAAGGACAGACGGCGTGAAAAACAACGCAAGAAGCGGGATAAAAAGTCAAAGCGCAAATCTAAAAGGTAGCCTGTGTCATATCCATTGATAAATTAATCTGTTTGATAATATTAATGTTCTGCTACTGAAGCTACGTTTTGGAATCAACGATAAAATTCATATATGTTTGTGTTACCTATTGTAAATTTGACTCTTGAAGATGAGATCGTTTTAGCCCAAATTAGGATGTAGATGATGTTTGTTTGAATCTTTAGGATTACCTGATGGAATAACTTGCTGATATAGCATATTGGCCGCAGTTGACCATTTCAAAGATTTCTGGTTATAATTCACTGTATTGTATACATAAAATTGTTACTGAAGGTAGAGGGAGTTGCATTTTTATTTCATTTCATGGCAAAAGAGTGTTGTAATTTTGTCTATGAACTTTAGCCATCACAGACAAGAATATATATATTTTGCTTTTTCATGTTACACATTTCTTAACTCTTATTGTTGGAAAATATTGTATTGTAGGACTAGTGTATCCGATAGTGAGAGTGGGAGTAGTAGCTCCGAAGACAATGCTGCAGCTGGAGCATTGGATGGGAAGCACAAAACCTCTGGTAAGATAAGTATTATCCTCTTATTAAGTTTAATTTCTGTAGGTTGTCTTTCTTACCATTCTATGGTGCAATCCCCTTAGGAAATCAGTCTCCTCAAGTTGAAGAGCAGGGAACCGCAGCTGTTAATCACAAAAAAGGAGAGACAGCTGACATGTTTGAGAGTGAAGAGGGCGAGTTCCCAAGGGAAAATGGAGAACATCAAAATAATGGTATTGAAATGGAAATGAAATCTGACATAGGTCCTAGTCGACGCCCTGATGTTGTAGTAGATTATCTGCCTAGCAAATCTAGGTATCTTCTCCCTTTCTTTCATGCTCCTTTATCTTTTTGCTTGTTTTCCAAGACCTAGTGATTAATTAGAAGTTTGATTGCAGGAGTCGAAGCGCAAGTCCTAGAAGAGCTATCAGTAAGAGTATGAGCATTAGTCCTAGGAGGAGTTCTGGCAGAAGTCCAGGAATTGGTCCAAAACATGACAGGAGCAGGAGCCCGCAGCAGATCTTCAACAGAAGTAGGAGCAATAGTCCAGCTAGAAGTGGAAGCAGCAGGAGTCCAATTAGAAGTCCACCAAGGAGCGAGAAGGGAAGAAGTGTCAGCAGGACTCCTCCAGTTAGGTCTCCTTCTCAACAAAGTTGTAGTAGAAGTGCCACTATTTCTCCTCCCAGAAGAAGAGTTAGATGGAGCCCACCAAGAATATCATCCAGGAGGTCATCTTTGAGGTCGGCTAGCCGCAGTCCTGTTAGATCTTCTCGACGTAGTTTAAGCAGAAGCTCAAGTAAACCTTCTCGAAAGAGCGTGAGCAGAAGCCCTATTAGATCGTCGCATAGAAGTGCTAGTAGAAGTTCTGGTAGGGCCCCTCCTAGAAGAAGTCCTAGCCCGAGTCCAGTCAGGGTACCTAGCAGGACCAATCATCGAAGCTACTCAAGGAGTCCTGTAAGTGCAGGCCGTAGAGCAAGGTCACCTGTTTCTGATCGTGGTAGAAGCTCATCAAGAAGTCCTGTTGATGGGTCACCCAAACGGATTAGACGAGGAAGGGGCTTTAGTGACCGGTACGCATATGTCCGACGTTACAGGAGTCGCTCCCCTGATCGATCTCCTATAAGGTCATATCGTTATGGTGGTAGAGGTGACCGTGATAGGTAAGCAACAATCACTTTTAACACCCCTCCCCCCTGCCCGTTTAGCATACAGTTTCAGTTTTCCAGATTTCAGTGACATGTTTCTTCTGTTTAAATCTTGATTTAATTTCTGTTAGATACTCAAATTACAGAAGATCTCCCAGGCGTTACAGGAGTCCACCTCGCGCAAGAACTCCTCCAAGGTTTGTGTTACCCAAATGTTCACTTTTTTCATCATTTTCATATAACTTTATTTGCGACCTTTATACACTCCCCCATTCTGTACACTGCAAGCAGTATTCGTAGTTTTTTGTAACGTGAAACTTTGTATGGGATCATTGCATTAAGTTGCTTATTTTAGTTCTCATGTTTTGTATTTTGTTCTTGTAAGTCAGGAGTAGATCAAAATTAGATCATGTGAACTAACATGTGGGTATAAGTTTAAATAATTAAATCTCATCAATATGTAGGCTAATTTCTTTTTATGTTGCCATTCTACATACTACTATCAAATTCTCATTGAAATTCATGCTTAAACATGTTGCAGATACAGAGGCAGAAGAAGCCGGACCCGCAGTCCTAGTGTCTCTCGCAGTCCAATACGCTATCGTAACCGTCGGTATAGCCCTAGCCGCAGCCCAATTCGCAGTCGCTCGCCTATTGAGAGGTATCGTTCACCACGTCCTGAAAGGCAAAGGTCGCTTTCACGGAGCAGAAGCCCATCTGAATCACGTGATTCCCGATCCCCAAGGAAGGCAAATGAAGGTAATTCAAGATCTTCATCTGGTACTCCCCCTCCTCGAAAGGCAGGTCTGGTCTCATATGGAGATGGCTCACCTGATTCAGTTTGCGATTAAGCCAACTTGGTACCTCGTACTGTCAAGAGCACATTATAGTACTAGCTAGTAGTATGTTAAAATGCGCAGTGTTTGGTGTGGTATTTTGCTCTCTTCTTGAGTTGGTCTCTTTATTATGTATGGTTCTTGAATTTTGGCCTGAATGTGTAAGCTGATATGACGCGGATGCTTCAAAGTTGCCTGTCCCGAAATAGTTATATTAATCTGTTACTTTGAAGACAATATTTCTATCTCAAACAATGTTATATTAGTATCTCTGTAGAAATTTGGAGTCTTGATATCTCTTTTTGGTTTCTTGTTCATGGATTGGAATGATCAATGCAGTTATGTTTTTCAATTACAAAACTAGCCATGGGGAGAAAGCATATGTAATCCATTTTAGCTAGGTGGGGCTATCGAGTTGGCAGGAATGTTTGAACTTAGCCTTCATTGAAAAGTAATTTGGTTTTTACTGTGTAATATTACTTAGGTTTACTCTTTTCTTTTGTGCATAAGATAATAGAATATGAGAACAATTCACAACTAGGTAGATCTCATCTAGACTTCGAGATGATGAGGGATATGGAGGCCCTATTTGCATGTATCTCGTGTGTTTTCACTGTTTTGAAGATTTCTGAATACAGAATAAACATTGAAATTTGTTTTGGATGAGAAAATAGAAATGCACTACCCAGTATTTAGGGAAAACATGTTCGGCTAATTGATGTGGATTTTTCTAGGGTGCGGGCATGTGAGTTAAGCCCTCACATGCGGGAAGCCTCATCATGCCGTTCATTTGGCTCAGATTGATCTGGGTCGTTGATTAGGTAACTTGGTCAATATTAATTTTTAACTATTGATTTTAATTAAATTTCAATTTACCTAATTTATCCTTTCACTTATTTTGCTTCTAAAAAAAAAAAAACCATCTCTCATATAAAAAGACCGCTTTACCCCCAATTTTGATAATAATTGACTTTGACAATTTTGCAAATTGACCCCTATGTTTTGCGATTTTACGAATTGAATTATTTTGCTTCTTAAAAAAAAAAAAAACCGCCTCTCATATAAAAAGACCGCTTTATCCCCAATTTTGATAATGATTGACTTTGACAATTTTGCAAATTGACCCTTATATTTTGCGATTTTACGAATTGCATTATTTTGCTTCTTAAAAAAAAAAAAACCGCCTCTCATATAAAAAGACCGATTTACCCCCAATTTTGATAATAATTGACTTTGACAATTTTGCAAATTGACCCCTATGTTTTGCGATTTTACGAATTGAATTATTTTGCTTCTAAAAAAAAAAACCGCCTCTCATATAAAAAGACCGATTTACCCCCAATTTTGATAATAATTGACTTTGACAATTTTGCAAATTGACCCCTATGTTTTGCAATTTTACGAATTGAACCCTACCGCTTTCATCCAGCCGTGTATTTATCCCGTTTTGATCTCGGCCGTTGATTGTGTAAATTGGTCAAACAAGTTAGTTTACACAGTTGACTTTAGACTTTAAAGTAAATGACCTGTTAACCCTTCCATTTGAATTTATTTAAAAAAATCGAAATATCAGTGTAAAAATCAGGATCAGGCTTCCTTTTTCCTGCGTTCACAAAGTTCATGAATAATAAATAATATACAATAAATCAAGCATCATATATAGACATAGGTTGAATTACTATTCAAACCATCGCCTGGCAATGAAATTGAGAAGACTATCATGTGAAGAAGACTTAAAAAAGGTACAAAATTGTACCCATTGTACATGAACAGAATGTCCAGGATAAGTATTTTGAGAGTTTTAGCTTTTCCTCAATTATTTCATACCTGCAACAGAAACAATAGAAGAAGAAACTAGTCATATTGGTTCCCAAAACTTTCAATGAAGCTTTATTATATATACATACCAGATCGGATAATTAGTGGAAGCATGCATTTCATATCCATTTTTCTTTAGATCGTCGAGTAATCTTTCAACTCCTTCAATGTAGGAATATCCTTGTCTCATACAGCTTTTGAGGCCTGCAAGGAAACAACTTGTTCATAATGCTACCAAAATAAATATAAAATAACAAGACCTACTAGACAATGTGGATTAATAGCAAATTACTCCTTTAAATATCGAAAATAGCAAATAACTCCCTGGAGAACTAAGGCAACTCACCTCCTAAAAAATTAAGAAAATAAAATCAATACCCCAAATTTTGGTCTTTTGATAAATAATTAAATACCCCATTTGATATGTGTGATATGATGCATAACAATCTTGGAAAAAAAAAACATAACTAATTAAAATTCTAGAAAATCAATGCTAAATCAGCAGTCATAGCATTTCTCGTGAGTTTTACTTACCTTCTAAATCAATTGTCCTTCCATCTTTAAAAAAAATCTGGGCTAGTTCCATCTGGAAAGAAGAAATTTTACATATTAAAAAATATAGATATATGTGAGTATGCATGTGTTATGAGAGTGTGCACCTCAAACTAAAGACAAAAGATTCAACAGTAAGTATCAACTCAAGCAACACATTTCATAAATGTAGATCTTCTAATCACAAACAAGGACAGCCATAAACCTGATAAAATGACTGCTCCATCTAAAGTGGACAGCGAAAAACTCAAGACAAAGTAAACTCCTTTCTCCTCGATAAGTTTTCTCAAGATAATATATCTACCAAGAGAGCATTCAAGTCCAGAAGTCCTTAGACCTTGATAATCCAGAAATTATAGTTAGAATTAATTAATTAAGACAAATTTTTTGTTAGGACCCTATGTTGTTTTATTATGATACCTTGATAATCCAGATTTTATAGTTAGAACTAATTAATCACTTGTTGGCCAGTCAAGGTCTAAGTCTTTTTCATAGTGAAAAGTTCCTTAAGATCTATAAATAAGGGAAAGCCTCATATACACACCGTATGGCAACAGCCAAGGTAATAATATCTCAGCATCTGTAGAAAATGTCCATGCACCAATGAAAGAAACGATGAATCTGGTGATGAAATTAATATATCATGGACAATAAAATGTTGATTGAAAGATAAAAGAACTAAGAGACTTAGAGGATGCAACAATGGAATAAAGCTTATTTTTATGCAAGAAATGGTGAGTGTTGTTAAGTAGAAGATGGAATGAATTTTGAAATGTGGTGCTGATCAAGATATATCACATACTGAATGTGCGCAACACTAGTTTTATATTTCAAAACTGCTTCAATCCACGCAATTGGCACACACACTTATGTGCATAAGCAGTGATATACCAAACATTACCGTTCTATTCATATATACACATTACATATTAAATCCAAATTCCATAAGTTCAACATAACATTGGACTTCAACAAAATCGAAAGACCAAGACCAGCTGGAGTTCTCCTTGGTGAGTGTATTTCTACTTGCATCGTGATTGTTGTTTGTGGCCACACTGCTTTTATCCATGTGAAAAGACCATTAGGGTTTCAGAGATTGATGGATAGGACAATTAAAATTTGACTCCATGGTCCTAAATTGCAAGAAAGAGTTTCATATGGAGCTAAGCTAAAATCAGTGAAAATTATCCAAGATTGCAGCACATTCTGGTCCTCATTCCACATCCAATTGTTCATGGCTAAAATCAGTTTCATTTCTAAGTTTTTTCAGGGAAAAATATCCATCTCAAGTAAAAGTTCATAGTTTTTCTAATATACCTCGTTAATAAGACCCTTTTCAAATTCAATCCAGGCAGTAGGATGCTTGCATTCTAGAAGCTCCTTCATAGACATTCTGAACAAATAATTGCCAATTGCAAACATAATAAAGTAAATTAGTGTGACTTAGATGATTGATTCGTACTGAAAAGTTAAAAAAGGATTGGGACACTAACATATTAACTTTTATACTGAAACAATTATAACCAAAGCTATAGACACCAAGGTCTAATGAACAAATAGTGGTTAAATTTGGTTAACAATTGCTCATATTTCTCCCCAATACAAACTCGTGCTCCACAATACTAATCTCTCTCACTCAAACACCACACATTCATCATACACCAATTGAATGGAAAATATTTTCTTTATATTTTAGAGAATCCAATTCCTAATCCATGTATCCTAACGAATTTCAGGGCTAATTATGTACTATATCCTTAGAAAGGACAAACAATTGCAGAATCATTTCAAATGAGAAATTGAAAAAATTAAGAATAAAATAAATCTATTAGAAATACCCGAAGAAGGCGGGGATATCATCATAGAGTGGGTCGCTGACGAGTGTGCTCATGACGTCGAAAAGCAGTACCGGAAGCTTTCTTGTTGATTTAGCGACGGCGGTGGCGGGGATATCATCATAGAATGGATATCGATTTAATCATGGAAATAAATCAATTAATACATTTTTCAATTTTTTTGATTTAAAGGTTATAACTGTCTTTTATTAATTAAAGATTATCTCAATTTTTATTTAAAATTAAAACAAAAAAGGGTAAAATGGTCTATTTACTGACCGAGTCAACTCGCCGAGTTATATAATAGTTACGTCCGTCACATGGCATGATTTCAGGGCCATCCCTCATGTGAGGGCGAGTTACCTTGCCCGCACCCTAGAGAATTGATGTTGTGTAAATAGTTTTGAAGATGTTGTAATGTTGGTCTGGCGGCACATGTGGGGGTCATTAGAGTTTTTTAGAATTTAAAATACAGTACAATATAAATTGTGATGGAATGTGTTTTAAATATTGAGTGTTGGGGAAACGTGTTAATATATTTTCTTCATGAAAATGAGAACGTGTTTTAAATATTGAGTGTTAGGAAAACGTGTGTTACTATATTTTCTTTATGAAAATGAAGTGTTTTTGAGATTTAAATTTTGAAAGCCTGAAGACCAAAACAAACCGAGCTATAATGCATGCAAACAGAGACTAGTTGTAGATAGATCAGTCAGTGGAGACTGCAGAGTACAGGTGCTATGGAAATGAAGTAGCTAGAAAAATTCAATTAAATAATTTCCCATGTTTTCCATGATATAAAATAGTGCCTTGATTATGCAGGCCGATACATATTTGATTATTTTCTGTTTAGAAAAGATTGACAGATCGACTTTGTTTAACAAAGGTAGCACCTTGATTATGTCAATAGCCATTGTTGAACACGCCAATTAATGTTTAAGACACAACATAATCAAGCGAAATTGTACCCAAAAAAATAATAAGAAGCGAAATGATCAATGATAACTCCTGTTTTTCACTACAATGATTATATAATTATGTAACCAAGAGAGTTCCTCATACAAAATGACAACAATGATACTATTAAAAAAGACAGCTAATCGTTTGAATCAATTCAGAAAACTTAAGCTATATAATCCCACCATTCAATTCTTTCAAATTATAATAATATTCTTAATTCCCTTTTCTTTGTAAGAGTAATCATCACCTAGAAATTAAAATGTATTCACCACCACCACCATTTCTCCCCCCTAACTTGATACCTGATGAGGCCAACCCGTCATGGATGAACAAAGGAGACAACGCGTGGCAACTCACTGCTGCCACGCTAGTTGGCCTACAAAGCGTGCCCGGGCTCATAATATTGTACGGTGGTGCAGTAAAAAAGAAATGGGCTGTGAATTCCGCTTTCATGGCTTTATACGCATTCGCTTGTGTTTTGATTTGCTGGGTTTGTTGGGGATATAGACTTTCTTTCGGGGATAAATTGATTCCCATTTGGGGTAGGATCAATATAGCCCTGTCTCAGCACTATCTGCTGGAAAAGGCTTTTCTTGGGAACTTTCCCAACGCTACTATGGTGTTTTTCCAGTTCGTTTTTGCAGCTATTACGTTGATACTAATAGCTGGAGCCGTTTTGGGACGCATGAATTTTTACGCGTGGATGTTGTTTGTTCCTCTTTGGTTGACATTTTCTTACACTATTGGTGCTTACACCATTTGGTCTACTGATGGATGGCTGTCTCTGGCTGGAATGATTGATTACTCCGGTGGATATGTTATTCATTTGTCCTCCGGAGTTGCCGGTTTCACTGCTGCTTATTGGGTATAAAATCAAGAATATATCATCAATTTAACAAGTTTTGCAGTACTATATATATACATAGTTTTATAATGAATTGGAGGGAAAAAGTGCTGAATTTCATTGAATCGTTTCAGCAAGACAACTCAGCCACGTACAATACCCCCAATGCTCTGTAGTAACTTTTTGAATGATTTGAATCGAGCGTTGGAGTAATCTAATTGCTTGTGCATCATATTGCTACTGACTATAAAGGGTCATAGATTTGACAAAATTAAGAAGAATGGTCCAAAATGTGTGTGTTTCTTTCGTCTAATTTTTATGATAATTCGCCTTATGATTTTGTTGTTTCAGGTCGGCCCTCGTTTGACCAAGGATAGAGAAAGATTCCCTCCTAATAACATTCTACTAATGTTGGCTGGAGCAGGGCTGCTATGGATGGGATGGACTGGGTTCAATGGAGGGGACCCTTATGCGGCTAATATCGATGCATCATTAGCTGTTCTGAACACTCATGTGTGTGCTGCGACTAGTTTGTTAACCTGGCTCATACTCGACATTCTGTTTTTCGGAAAAGCTTCGGTCATTGGGGCAGTTCAAGGCATGACCACTGGCCTAGTTTGCATTACTCCAGCAGCAGGTAAATTCAAGATCCTAAACCTTTCCCCAAATGTCAAGATTTTGTAAATTTTAAGCGTTTTAATTTCTTGGTCTTTTAGGAGTTGTACATGGATGGGCGGCTATAATAATGGGCATTTGCTCAGGCTCGATTCCATGGTTCACGATGATGGTCGTGCATAAAAAATCGGTGCTTCTTCAAAAGGTCGATGACACGATGGCTGTGTTTCACACGCATGCTGTAGCCGGTAGTCTTGGAGGGATTCTAACTGGGCTATTTGCTAATCCAAAGCTGTGTAATTTGTTCTATGGGAAGTATGGAAAATATGTTGGCTTGTTTTATGGCTTTCATATGGGAGATTTTCATAATGGGTTTAGACAGATTGGACTTCAACTTATCGGTATACTTTTTGTGATTGTTGTGAACATTGTGACGACTAGTTTGATTTGCCTTTTGGTTCAACTCGTGGTGCCGTTGAGAATGACTGAAGAAGATCTGGAGATCGGAGATGAAGCGGCTCATGGGGAAGAAGCTTATGCCATTTGGGGGCAGGGTGATAGGAATGAGAATTCGAGGTTTTCGGCGTATAATGATGTGGAAATTGGAACACCTAAGGCTAAGGGTCATGTTGAAATGTCTGAAACATGAATGAATATGTTTGGGAAATTTCAAGGATAAAATGTGGAGTATTGTTTTAAGTTGGGGTAACTTGCTTTTTTCTCTTTTTGGAAGTTGGGAGTTTGAAAGAATTAATACATCTTTGCCTTCCTTTTTTTACTTGATAATATTTTCATTGTCTGAAAATTTACTTTCTTGGGAACATGGCATATATAGGTATGTACTAAGTGCAAAGTGGTAGGCACGATTTTTCCCTCTTGAGGATGTTGATGTCGTCTAAGACGCACTTTGATGTTAGCCTCCTTTCTAATGTTGTGTACTCGTGATTAAGAGTTCAAATTGACTCTATGCATGGGGTAACTAATGATTTTGGGCAGTTTATATTTATACCGTAATATTCTAATAAAACAACTATAGTAATTCTTACTTTATAGGAGAAATTATGATTTTTTTTTTTTTTTTGGTAAAATACAGTTTCCCCATAAAAAATAGGGTGATATCAATTACTCACCTAAAGTATCACATGTAATACTTATCTCCTTTCTTATAGTATTGAACATTTTATTCCCAAAACTACCTCCTTCCCTTTTATAATAAATAAATTGTTTTTTTATTAATTTATCAAAAAAAAAATTATTATTTATGAATTCATTCATCCACCAAACAATATTATGTTTAAATTTCTTCACATCTTTTGTTTTCCTTCAATTTTCTAGTCTAAATTTTTTTCTTCGTTTTCATCTAACCTTTTCCTTTATTTAGTTTCATTTTTTTTTCTTCGTTTTCATCTAAATTTTATATCTCGATTTTTTCTTTACAATTTGTTTCAAATTTTATTTGGTGATAATAACCTCCTTTGTTTTCGTAAAATTATAATTCAAAAGTTTTAGTAATTCTTCTTCAAAATTTTACTCGAAAAATTCAAATTTGACTCATGCTTGTATCGTTAATTCATAACTTTTTTATACATCTATTACCAATCAGAAGTAGATACAAGACCAACATAATCATTACCAATAATATGGACCTGTGTCAAACTTGAATTTTGCGAGAAATAATTTGAAGGAGAATTACTCAACATTTTGAATAATAACTCGTACCGAAGATAAATGAGATAATTATCGCCAAATAAAAACTGAGAAAAATATAAAGAAAAAAAATGATATAGAAATAAAAAAAAAAATTAAAACAAAATATAAAGAAAATAAAATGAAACATAAATAAAGAAAATATGAGATGAAAAAAAAAATTGAGATTAAATAATGGAAGGAAACAAAAGGAATGAAGAAATTGAAACATAATGTTGTTTGGTGGATGGATGGAATCATAATTAATAAAGAGATAATTTTTTTTGTTAGATTAATAAAGAATTTTATTATTTATAAAAAGGGTGGGGGTTATTTTTTAAATAAAAACTCCAAAACTACATAGGGGTATGTGTTACAAGTGATATTTTAGGGATAATTGATATCAACCCATACTTTAAGGGAAACTTAATTTCACTCTTTTTTATATATATATATAATTGTGCATACAAATACATTAATAATGCAGAAAAAGGCCTTCTTGACACTTTGTTTTTGTTATGAACATAATAGCATATATGTCAATTAATGTGACACAAGAGCAGATTCATTTATCAATTAAAACAAACAGGAAAAGATGTTTTAATTGTTCATGTGATGAGCAGTAAAAAGAGATATTTTTTTCGTACCTTCAAATTTAAAAAGTTTGCTCATAGTCAGAACAAGAATAACAGTTGATAAGTCAAATATATTTAGGGTTAATGGAAATTTACCCCTTTGCGATATGCATAATGTTTAATTGACATCTTTGTGATTTGAATAAATCATTTTATCCCCATGAAAATTTAAAGGAGCAATATACCTCATTTTGACGGGGAGTGTAACACACTCTTCAAAATTGAGAGTCGGCAAGCGAAGTATTAGTAAAAGGACAAAAATACCCTTAAAGAGGTAAAGTGTAACATTTATCATAACACGTAAGGGGGAGGGGTTTGAAATGCCACATTTAACATAACAAAAGGGGGTAAAATGTCATATTTATCATAACACAAGGGTAAAATACAATATTTATAAAAATACAGGGAGTAAAGTGCAACATTTATACATAGACTGAGTCAAAGTATAGTATAAGAGTGGTAACTTTTATATAATTATAGAGGAATTATAAAGTGCTATTTTTTAAATCTTATGAGGTAAACTTAATATTATGCGAATCATAGAGGAGTAAATTACCATTAGCTCAATGTATATTTATCTTGTAATGAATAACATAAATTTACTCTTTGATTTTTCCCGAGGTTTACTTTGGTGGCCAATAGTTGATTACAACAGTCATCAGTTTAGCTCTTAATTAAGCGAAAGGTCAGTTTATACATAGATAAGTTTCTTTAAAAATATGTTATGTTTATATTTTTGTGAAGGCCATATCTTAGAACCAATATATACAAAAATTTGCCCTCATCTCAATATATTATTTTTATTACCTATCCCATTCTTTCAAGTTGATCTAATCTAACACCACTAGTTAAAGAATTAGTACTTTGTATCTCTCATTGTTTATAATTTTTAACCTTTTCATGCTACAAATCAAACATACTGAGCTTTATGCAATTATGCTAAAAATTGAATTCAATACAATTATTTTAATAGTTCATAAACTCTTTGTCTTTTCAAAATGTTCGAAATTATGTCATTGTTGAATTATTTTCTTTATTAGTTGATGGTCGATCTTACATGGTTTGTCCTTTCAATTTTCACAATGGTAGAAATATATTTGTTGGCAATTTTTAGCAAGAAAATATATGAAAAGAAGTAAAAAGGCTTAACATTACCTTACAAAAGTCCATATTCTATAAAAATTGAGCCCAAAGAATCATACTTTTGAGTTGTGAAGCATGAAATATTATGGGTGCTATATAGATTCTTATGCTATAAAACCAATGCAACCGTCACTTAAAAATAACGCAAACAAGATTTTGGAATACTTATAGACACGATAATGACACATATCGATATATAAAATTGTACGTAGCTCAATTGATTGATGACATTATAACTTATAAGTTGAGGAATGTCAATGGAACAAAACAAAAATTGTTAAATGACGAGTGCACAAACGCATAATTAATGAATTAGTTTTATTTGAAAAATTATAGCAAAAGAAGATAAATATAGTTTATGAAAAGTAAGATTTAAACAATTAAAGCTCCTTATTAGAAGAACAATTAATTCATTTGTTTCTGACTTATTTATCATCGTTTTCCTTCTCCATCTCTTTTGCTGCAAAAAATATTTAATGAGTTGTTTTCTGCCATTCATTTATATACCTCCTTTGTTTTATAAACAATCATAATTGATTATTAAGTTTTATTACAACTAAAGGTTATTCAAAATTCTAACTACATATAATTTGGTGGGGTGAAATAGTTATGCACTCCATCAATATTGATAGATATAAATGTCTTGGTAGAAATTAAAATAAAATTAATTTTAATTGTTATTCTCCTTACTTTTATCCAATAAATAAATATGTAGATGGGAACCAGTGGATCTGCACAAAAGACAAGGCTTCTTGGGGATGCTTGCCTCTCACTTAGCTCCTCGGACGATCACGTCAATTCATACAATTTTCTTTTAGTATATTACAGGGAACAACAAGAATCTAAAAACACTTCTACCAAATGTAAGATTATTATAAATTTTTATTATAAACTTCATTAAGTGGTCCTTTGATCTTCCCACTAACCAATGAATTTAATCCCACTAATCCATTATATTGCCCCACTAACTTGAGCATTATGTGAGTCATAAAGTAAAAGACTTTACACCTACTTAGTGTCTTTGATGGCAAGACACTATATGTAGGTGAGCTCCATGTATAAGGTCCCAACACTCAACATTCTTCACTAAAATACACCATCTAAAGGAGGTTGCTAGAGTGTATAAGCATCTTATACACAACCGAATTTCATCAATGGCTGGAGGTATGTTGATCCATTACGCCTTTACTAGTTTTCATATATGCTATCTTGTTAAAGTGTATATATATGTTCAAAATATCATTGTGATATTTTATAAAGTCTAACACCAAACGCCGTCATGCCCTATTAATCCGGATCAACTATAGACGACTTGGGTAAAATGATCATTTAAAAAATGTTGTTATTATTATCATTATCCCATTTCTTTAATACATCTTCATAAATAGAGAAATAATCAAAATGTCCTTAAGTGCAAAATAATTGGGGCTATAAATGATGCAGCGGTTTGTCGTGTGAAATATGGAGTTATCATTGACGATATCAAACTTATCAAGGAGTATTTTGATTCTTTTTGCGCTAACACATTCAACAAGAAGGAATTAAACATCTCATGAGACGTCTAAAGCTCCCTTGAGAGATTCTTTTGATGTATCAGTTTTACCATCTTTGATTCAAAACATTGTTATTGTTTAATTGATTTCTTGAAAAAAAGTTCGTTTCCTTTGAGAGATTCTTTCTTGGGTTTTCTTTTTAACTTTCTTGAGTTGTCGTAGATACTTAATACGCGTAAGCATATTAGTCATTTTCAAGAAAATAACCAAAGTTTAAAAGTTTTGAATATTGACATTATTCCTTTTAATAAAGCCCAAAACGTATGAACACAAGAAAATAATTTAAAGGAGTCGTGAATGTGCCATTATGTTGATTATTACGGAAAAAAATAGATAAAAATTTGTGCCACCAAAAAACTTTTACAAAGAAGAGTCTATATAAATAGTAGAATGATAAAAAAAAAAAAAGATAAAAAAAAGTGTCTAGACAAATAGGCAAGTGGGAAATGTAGAATCAGAAAAGCCTACACACTTTTGCGTGGTGTTGAACTCTAGAACCCCAAGGTCTTAAACCCCGCTATATTCCTTTCCCTTTTTTGGATGAAAATAAACCCCACTTATCTCACACCAGTAAATCCGAGCTATTACTACTTCTAATCAGATCTTTACTATATCTGCCACTTTATGCTGCACATTTATTTCTTCTTGATATTCATTTGAAGCTTTTATAGTAGTTTAGATTATATTGCTTTTCATTTTTATGTACTGTAAATGGGTGTGAATGTGCTTAAATTAATACTATTAAAACGAAGAATGTTAGTGTTTCTTTTTCTTATTTAATGAAATTATTCTCAGATTAGACAGGCTTTCATTTCATGGGTCATTCATGAAAAATATGCTATGTGTGAATTCTCTGTGGTCATAAAGATTATAGCTTTATTAGTTTACTTTCCTATTTGTCATTTCTTTTTACTTTCATTTTCATGGGTTATGCATCTTTTAATTTGAAAGTTGTGTTTTATTGGTAGATGCCTTACACCCTTGGAAATGTGTATAAATAGATTACCAACATGAATTTGTTTTATTGCAGGAGCTCTTTCGACTACATAAATAGAGTCAAGCTATGAGCTTCAATAGCTCTTCTGGGGGTCTGTTGATCTCTTTAATTCTTTGATTAGGAACGGTTACTTAAGTCATTGTCTATCTTCAATTAAAGAAATATGAGCAATATATGTTAAACAATTGTTTCTTAAATGTTTTAGGTAGCCAAAATTCTAGAACAACATTTGAGTTTGGAAGAACTCATGTTGTCAGGCCGAAAGGGAGGCACCAAGCAACGATAGTTTGGCTACACGGCCTTGGTGATAAAGGCTCAAGGTATTTTAATTCATTGAAAAAGAATATTATTTGACTATTAATTTAGATTTTGATAAATAGTTCAGTTTTTAGATGTGAGTATTGTGAGTGATTAATTGTAAGGATTTGGATACTTTCTTCTTTCGCCGTACGCCTTGAATCCAGATGGTAGGACTAGGGAAGTAAAAGGAAAACAATGTGAACTTTTTGTCATTGTTGTGTTCTAGAACATTCACACTATGATCGATCACTCTGTTCTAGAATAATCTCATTGATCAATCACAGACAAGACGAATGGTTGGTGCATTGTACTTGTCCTTTCTTGCATCCTATAACTATTGTTTAAGACATAGGACAAGGGACCACTTCCTTACTAGCCTTTCTTTTCCCTTTTTAAGAATCTAAGACGCAATATGTAGTTATCATATTCGTCTAAATTACAGGTCTTAAGTAGTTGATTGTCACCGATCTATTTCTATGATCATATTAAACAGCCTCCTCTTGTAAACGTGGTCCCGAAACTATGGTGGTCCTTGTGAGTTATTATAGGCGTGTGAGCTTAAAGAATGAAGTTTAATCAACCTTTATCAACTATTATATCGCTACATTGTTGTCAACTTGATGGAAAAACTAAAGATATATTTTTGTTAATTGTTATTTATTTGTTTATATTCATTCTTGTGTGTAGATCAGTGTATGTCTATCAAATACATGAATATATTCTAGTGATAGTCTAAATAATTAATATCGTGTTTAATTTCTTTTCTGATTTCTGCAGCTGGTCACAACTCTTGGAAAGCCTTCCTCTTCCTAATGTAAGTTCTAATAAGCCATATTTTAGCTTGCTGTATATACCAAGCAAACATTGTATTAACATACACTAGTTCTTTTTTGTGCAGTGGAAAAGTATTAAAAAAGATTGTGTTGCATGTTGTTAATGATTCAAATTTATTCAAAATATCATGCAGGTAAAATGGATTTGCCCAACTGCCCCTACTCGTCCCGTGTCTCTATTTGGTGGATTTCCTTGCACTGCTTGTAAGATTTTTAGACTCCACAGATTTATGTCCTAAGTTAACTAATCATTGCATTAGCTATATAAAGGTAACTTAATGCAATATAACAGGGTTTGATGCACAAGATATTTCTGAGGATGCACCCGATGATTTAGAAGGATTGGATGCATCAGCAGCACACGTTGCAAATCTTTTGTCACCAGAACCTGCTGATAGTAAGTTTCTTATTGATATGGAGCCTTGTGAATATTATTAAACATTTCCATTATGTAGTATTCAACTTATTAATAACAATATCCCAGAAGTCCATCATTTTGAAGTGGATGAAATTGGGATCCCATTGATGTGAAGACCTTATGATTATTTGAACTGATATTGCACGTAGCCAAAAATATATATATATATATATGTGCATTGACATTTGCGATTTTGGTATGTCTTTACAGTCAAAATAGGCATTGGAGGATTTAGTACGGGTGCGGCAACTGCTCTTTACTCGGCCACGTGCCACATTTTTGGCCAATGTGGGAACCGAAGCCCTTACCTAGTTAACCTCAGCACGGTTATTGGTCTTAGTGGCTGGCTTCCATGTTCCAGGTGTGACGACTTCATAACACTCTTAACGTTTATATTCTTGCCACTTGGTAGTCGCACGGTTCTTTACACTTGTTTGTTAAATCTTTATCTAGGACCCTAAGAAACCGAATCGAAGGATCAAACGAGACTTTAAGGCGTGCAGCATCATTGCCCATTTTGCTCTGTCATGGCACTGGTATGTACATTTTGGTCCATATTTCATTTTACCCTGAACGGCCTTTTAGCGCCCTTTAAATTCTCACCAAAGCATAAAACTAGCTAATAATCTAGCTACAATATCATCAAGTATCATCTCGGTTCAAAGTTTACAGGATATTTGTGTTTCAGAGGATGATGTGGTTGCTTATGAACACGGAGAAAAATCTGCTCGTATCTTGAGTGCAGCTGGATTTCAAAATCTTATGTATCGATCATATGATGGGTATTGACGCTCGTTTTATAAACCATGTATCTTGTTATAAAATAACGAGCTTCGTTTTCCTTAATCAGTTCCCGTTTTCCCTTTTATGCAGGCTTGGCCATTACACCATTCCTGAAGAGATGAATGATGTTTGTCGATGGTTAACTACAAGATTGGGGCTTCAGGGATCATAAATTTAACAAGTTTGGGAAACTGCAGGTTGAGGGGTATACATGAGAAGAAGAAATAACAGTGAAAGTAGCTAAAACTAGGACTCAATATGGTATACATAAGAGTTTGTGCTCAATTATTATATCTGCTATGTATTTGTATTGTTGAAGATATATATATATATATATATATATTTAATTCTTATTCACCAGATTTGCTACTCTTTATTTTTCTTCCTTATCTTCCTCCTTTCCTATTAAATTTTCTCTTTGTTATTTTTTTGTTGCGTTATATCTGTATTTTTTGTATTGTCAAAGCAGTTGATTGTTTCTTTTTTTTTTTTTTTTTTTTTTTTTTATCAATGTGAATTCAGTTGGGGTTTTACAATTATTCACCCTTGGTTATTCTTAATTGTAGAAAATCTTCCTATGATTAGGGTTTACATTCTTGTATGAGGACATGTTGAGGGGCTGAAATATCCGATTACAGACTCATAAGAGTAAATACTCATCCTTAAAAATTTGATAAGTAGTCACTTTTACCCCTAAAAGACGAAAATTGAGGCATATAATTGTTGAGATTAAGGAAGTATACTATTAGGAGTTGGATTATATGTAGGAGTATGCTGTCTGCGCAAAAGAAAACCCCCTTCGCGTTGATTTTTCAAGAGAAATGTGAGCTTTTTTTTTTTTTTTTAAAGGGAAATGTAACCTAGTTTGGATTAACTTTAACACAACCCTCCAAAATAGGTCAGTCTCGTTGTATACCTTTTGATCGAACGGAATACATGAATCAAGTATGATCCAAAGCATCAAATCCTAAATCATGTTATACCAAGTTCGTTTACATATGTAACACATTTTTTTTTTTTTTTTTTGAGAATATTATAACACAATTTCATACACTTTAGAAAAGAATATGATCTCTGTACCTCTACACCCCCAATAACCACAAACACGTCCAAACAACATTTCACATTTTCAAATCCATTAACCGTTTTCAAATTAGTTTGCATATTTAATTTTCATATCAAATACACTCACACCCCATGAATCCATTCTCCATTCATGTTTCGAGGGCTTCATACATAAATATCCGAAGAAATACAAAAATCGAACCAATAACAAAGTTGATCCAAACTAGCCAAAGAATTTGCTGGATCCAATGGCTCTCGATTTCTTGACCCATGACTGGACAAAGAGATCCCATATTTCTAACCGCCAAGGGGTAAAATAAATCACATTCAATTATAATAAGGATGGGCATGAATTGGCTTGGTTCCCACTCTATGAAGCAATTATTATATAACAAATACTGAAACTATAAAAGGCAATTTAATCTTCGTACCATTTTGTACTATAATTCTTTCACTATAAAATAACCCTTCTCCAGATAAAAGAGAGGGGGAAAAGAAAAACAACAAAGGTAGAGATAGTAGATACTAAAAGCTAAAGTCATAAATTGTACATATTTTGTTTTGTTTCATTGGTCGAGAGTTTAGGGTTCAGAAACTAATGGGATTTGCAACAAGAAAAGATAAGAGAAACGGCCTTCAGTTAAATATATCAAGCTCAATGTTCAGCCTTCTGACTTTTCAGGTGTAATAAAGAGTTGAATAAGTTACCCTCACTTTCTCTTCTTAAGATCAAGAGATTAAAAAACTTCACTTGTATGAAGATGACACCTGACGGGTGCTTTAGAAAACACTAGATTTAAAGATCCATAGCTCTGCTGATGTCTTGATAACCAGTTTCAGTTCCTTATTAAGATGTCCAAACAACATGACTTGATGTTCCATCTTGGCATATATGTATGCCTTCGTATAACTCAAAGGCAAACATGTCGAACCTGGCAATATTTTGACAGGCAGATTATAACGAGCAAAGGTTAGATATCAATATAACCATGGCAGCACCATAATTGTTTTATGGAAATACATCACATAGATCATGATTGTAGGTAAGGTACGAGCATGGCAATAGTGGAAAGCTAAATAACCCAGTGTTATCATAGCAATAAAGTTGAAAATTAATTCACAAAGTGATGGGGTGTAAGTGGCAGGGCTTTACCTTCTCAAAGTTTTGCTTATTTGTTGCCACTGCAATCTTGAGGATCATTTGTTAGCTGAACTGAAGAACTTTTGGAATCCACGCATGGGGTGAGAGATGGAAATGGGGGCACAGCTTTCAGTATAAACTTGCGTCCAGTTCTGAGTCCAGCTGAGGAGCTTGATCTCAACTCACGAGGCGGGCCATGAGGAGGAGAAACTCGTTTCTTATTTGGAGAGCTTACTTTTACAACATTGAGTGGGGTAGGATTATCTTTCAATATGTCTGGGGTATCATCTTGCATTTTGTTGGACAACTCACTATCAAACTCAAACATCTGATGAAGTTTAGTCCCACTAAACTGAACCATCGGGGTGTTTGGTGAACCAAGCCAACGAAGAGAACTTGCAGAAGAATATTGGCTATTTCCAGAAAAAGATTGAACTTTTGAATTATTTGCCCATTCCTGAGGATTTGACATATCAGAAAGAAGACCCATATTGCCAGATTGGTGACACGCTGCTGAGAATTCATTCACTGTTTCTGCATTACCATATTCAGATTCCTGGTTATAAGGAACCAGATCTAGAATTTCCTTGCCAGTCAAAGAGATCCTGGCATTGCCATCTAGATTTGTGGGAGACCCTGGGGACATCGCATATGGTGGTGCTTTGAACGTATGACCAGATTCAGGAGACTGGTAGTACTTACTAGAAGGAAACCAAGATTTTGATGCATCCTTTCCGTGGCTATATATTTGGGAAAGTAAAAGAATTGGAAATGATTAACAGCCACTAAAACTTTCTAAAAATCAAGTTAACATAATATAAGGCTAGTTATCGTCATATCTCAAGTCAATGGGAATCTGAATTTTACTATATAAAATTGATCTTACTCCGAGAACTCGAAAGCTGGTGTTAGTGGAGTCAAATTTTGAGGATTGTGAAGCTCAGTATGATAAGAACCATTTCCAGATGCTGTCAATTCAAAATTTTCAACTAATGAGCCTCCTGTTCTATCACTTATATCTTCTTCTCTCAACACATCCTTAATCATGCCATGTTCTGGGACAAACATAGAGCAACTGAATCAGATCAAAGTGAAAGTAGTTTTCATATATTTTGAGACATAAAAAACTTATAGTTTTGTCACTTGATCATTGTGATGCATTAAATTGCTCAATTTCATATATATGTATCAAGGCCTTGCCTACTGCCCTCAGATAAGAAACTTTGTTCTAAGAAAGAAATGGACAAGGAACTGACAAGAAATTACATATTAAAAATACAGGTAATGATACAAACCATTTTAAAGAGGCTATTAGGCTTGCGCTATTAGAAACCGGATAAGCTAAGATAACAATATAAAAACAAAATTATTATCTGTAGTACACAATTTTATTACATTTTCCTTTTTCTTTCAGCTAAAAGAATAAATAGTTATATAAATGAAGAACTGCGTGCAAATATAAACAAGAGCCTTTCTCACAGCCAACGGAGATCCATGAAAAAAACATCTAATATAGCCAAGATGAAACAACAATGAGGATTAACTCAACCATTAGCCCACAAGAACTAATCAAGAAAAGATTAAACACTACTTTGATTGTTGTTGATGCAGCGCAAAAGGGAATAAAATAAATTAACAAACTAAATATGCAAATGGGGTGGCCAGGATCTGAGATTAGAGAGTTAAAACTGAGGTCTTTAGGGATGAACGGCCAGAGGCTGAATGATAATTACCACAAAAATACAAGAGGTGGATTAGTCAAATAATTGGAAGATGTGATAGTGACGATGTGGTGATCGATTGGCCAAGCCAGACGTACTAGACGGTTATGGCAACGTTATATTAAAGTTCGATCAACATATGTTTGGTGATTCTGCATAGATTTTCCTAGGTCAAGGAATTTGATACCTCTGAAACAACACGGAAAAAAGACGACCATCTGAATTGACCTATAAATATCCAATTTTCATTATGAATGAAGATAAACAAAGAACTTCAAAAAACAGAATTTGTGTATCACGTAAATGCATTCTAGCATAATTATTTCTTGACATGTACGAGTAGTAAGAATAAAAAGAGAATAGTGAATATGCCAGTATTAATCACCTAAAATAAATTGTTTTGAAGCAGCAAAGATCTGTATTTCAAAAACACTCTTGTTCCTAAAGATTGATGCTAGAATGGACACTATTAAACTAGTTTTGGATTTCCATCAACTATCTTACTGAAACTGATGCCTCAACTACCCCAATTTTGCAACTCCATTAGTTTGATATACAACAAATTTTGACATGCTGGGACCAAATTGTCTTCAGCCATTCATGTGAAAGTTTTCAAGTTTTAGAGCTGTATCATAAATTAATACGTGTATGACTAGGCATCATCAGGCCAAGATTTACACGTCTTCTTCTATGCATCACTTTTAAAGGATAAAGAGGGAAGTTAATTATAAGAAGACATTTGTATCAAAAGCAGATCATACCTCCTTTTTGGCCAAAGACATTTTTACATCCTTCACATCGGCAGCCATCTGAACATCCAACATTTGCCTTCCAGAAAGGAACAAAGAAAAGCACTTGATAATAATATTTGGAACAAAAGTACAACGCAAAAAGGGGAACATGAAGAATTAAAAGCACCTGAGTATTACATGAAAGAACATACAAGCACAGACCTGATAGCACTCACAATACTTCTTGAGACACATTGACTTCTTGCAATTGCACCCTCTTTTGTGCCTTACTGATGCCGGTGTAAAATGAGTTTGATCTCCCTGAAAAGGTAACATTTCAATTACTATATTGCTGAAGTGCTTCATGATTACAATTGTGATATGGTCAATACCCCACAACTGCTGGCAGGTAGCTCAATAAGACGTACAACTTTAGGAGCAAATGCAAGAGGATTCCGAGATTCAATTTGTTGCCTTGTCTCAAGAACTGTATCCTCATATTCGGGCCTGTTATAGCACCCTTGGCAAGAACAAGTTCCCGCACAATATATCCCAGCAGCAAAGCAATCACAGTAACTGCAGTAAAATAAATTAAAAAAGATGTCGGGGTTGTAAATAAAAAATGGTAAATGATGGATCTACTTACAGCTTCAAGCATTTACTCTTCTTACAATTGCAGCGTTTACAATCATTACCATCAGCAGGATCAGATGATTTCTTCCTGGAAAATACAAACAGACCGATTATTCTTGAAAGTGGCAAAACATAAAAATACAAATTTCCAAGATGATTAGTCGACTTGCCTTTTCTTTTTTGGGCTTGACTTGTTGAACTCATCTGAGCCACCGTCATTTTCATTATTACACTTCCTCTTATTACCTAGAGTTGATCGATCATCAACTAAATTTAAAGCCGCAGAATCAATTGAAGGCTTAGCAGAATCAGCTGCCGCTGGGGCATGACTATCATGCCTGTTATCATCAATCCTTGCTGAACTGCTCTCTGCTAGAGATAGAATTGAAGAGCTTTTTGAATTATCCGATAGACAAGAGTCAATCATAGGAATGGATCTCTTCCCACGTATACTGAATTTACCCATTTGAGTTGATTCCTTGTTTACAGTTGCACCAGATCCAGCTGGGACGACAATACTATTAAGGTGCAAGCCAATCTTGGGAATCATTGTGGTTGGATTTAAATTATTTTTAGGATGGGAGGCGTGATGTATCGTGTCAGCCTGTTTCCAGTTGACAGTAGTTGGAGTTGTCTCCAAAAATTGTGATTTTGGGCCCTCACTTTGAGCTTGGTGAGTGGATATTGCATTGTTTTGAGCATCTTCAAACTGAAGACAACGTCTCCGTATCCCACGGTGTTGAGAAGCCTGATCAATTTTAGAAAAATATGGAAGTGAGGAGAGCACCCTTCAAGGATTTAATAAAAAAAATAAAATAAGCAAGTTTGTAGTCATTTCTAAGATTTTTCCTTTTTTCTTTTAACTAGAGATGGAAGGAAATAAAATCAGTACTAGTAAAACAAATGAGCCAAGTTCAAACAACCTAAAGTCGCATGAAGTAGTTTAAAATTCCAATATTACCTACATGAAATAAGGCACATATAAGTAACATACAAGAAACCAAACATCTTTTAACTTTAGTTGTGAGAGATGATGTGACCAGATGTACTAAATATCGTGCCTTTTTCACCAATTTAACATAATGTGTAACAGAATTTTCTTAGCATTTAGATATAGTTGCATGAGTAGTAATCAGAATTAGATTCTTCAAATTGAACTTTCTAAAAAACAATAAAGAATGCTACATTCACTTCAGATAAAAGGCATATAGTAGCTCCAACCAAGCCACGTGTCCATGAGATGTATTAAAACAATATAAATTAGTTATATAACACAATAAGTCAAACCTCTGGATCATTTTGCACTTTCTCTAAAACTAGTTCAGTCAAGACTTCTCCTGTAGCATCAACAAGGTTTTCATTTTCTTCATCAATTTGTGATCCTGACAGCAAATGAGGGGATTGATCAACCGGACCAGCCTGCCCGACTTTTACATTCTGCAAAGTCTAAGGTATAAACAAACTATTTTTATATGCAGTTTACACATCAAAACAAATGGGCAGGAGATGCTTCTGATTATAACTAACCTCAGTCATCGAATCTTCCTGGTCCTGACTGGTCAAAGCATTGCCTGCAGGCAACTCCGGTTCAATTTTTGTACATTGATCAACTGAGATACCATCTCCATGCATTGCATCTCTCTCGACTGCACTCATATCAGCAGACATATCTTCTTTATGTATATTTTCAGTTTGCCTAGTTATGGCAGGAGGATCAACCGAGATTTCTTCGTTTATTTCTATATTATGTTCCCCATCAATTTTTACTCCGGATTCTTTTGGGCTTGTTACGGCTCCGGGTGGTTGATCATTGTATTCAGATTCTTTAGTAATTGAATCAGATAAAATATCTTGCTCAACAGAATCCATGTTCATGAAATCAATGAAAAAATGGTCAGGTACGGGACTTCCGATTTGATCATTCACGGAGCTGTTGCTATCTAAGCCTTTATCAGTGCATTTAATTAGCCTATCATCCAACTTTTCAGACCCATTGACAGCAGTGACACTATTCTTGCAATCTTCATCCTGTTCCGGTGATTTTGCAGCTGATGATCCAAACAGTTGAGTCCTGGTACGCATTTACACAATAACACATAGCTTCTTGTTAATTATCATAAACCGTACCTATTCAGTTAAAGATAATCAAAAGAGATCTTTTATTAAACACATATAGAACCTTTCAACAAAAGTTGGCCTTCTGTGGGGGTTGAGTCGTGGTGATGTGAATACTAGGGGTGGAGAATTAATCCCGTGGAAACGTTGTATAATTGATTGGGCCTTCTCAGGTATAGGAGAAAGGTTGTTATTAGCATAACTAAAGAAAGGTGATTCCTGATATCAAAGGAAACAACAACAGAATAAATAAATGATAAACTCTATAAAATATCAACAATGAAAAACACAAATCAGAAGCTAGTCTTCTGTCCAGCTGGTGGAAACTGGAAGCTTCTACAAGGGACACGGTGCAAAGGGTGAGGTTAATGAAAGAGGCGCAAAGGTGGCCCGAAGCCTTGTTGAATAAAACCATAAAATGCAACATTTCAAACCACCATCTACGAAACCGAAAACCAAATCTCACCGTACTATGAAAAAAAATTCCAGCATCAAGTTTTCACGACATTACATTCCTAAAAATCTACAACAAACACACCCATCCCTAGCAAAAAAAAAAAAACATACTCAATTTCTCAACCATAGCACATCAGGCTAGAAAGCATGTCACAAATCCAAACCTAGAAATAAAAATTTGCCTATAACCATCAAATCCAGCCCATGGACTTAATTCCAAGCAAAAAGTACCAAAAACTAACCCAACACTAAATTCATCACTCAAAATTAAACCAAGATCTGCACCCCTTTGACCAAGTTCAAGCAGAATTCAAAGTATAACAAGTAGATAATTATATCATATATACACACACTAGAGCGACATGTTAGTTACTTATGCCAGTAGCAAACACGAATATGCGTATTAATACACAGAAAGTACGTAAGTGGATATACTTGAACAGGTGTTGTTTCAGCGGTGGTGGTTGTAGGTTTCGTAGATTCAGGGGACTCCATTTCCAGAAACCCTAATTATATTCCTTATCTTCAGTTTCTGCATTTCTAAAACTTTCTCTCTCTACGATAAGTTTTTTTTTTCTTTCTTTTTTTTATCTCTCTTTGTGTTTCTGTTCTCCTGGAGTGAGCAAAGTTAATAAAAATGGGAATAAGATGATGATATCTTCAACAATTTTTCTCATTTATAGTCGAAAAATCATTTTTTCCATTTCAAGAAAAAATATTAAAATAGCCTTTTATTTGTTTTATTGCGTGTGGGTAAAAGAAAAATAGAAAGAGGGAAATAGCCGGGTTTGAATTGAGGGTGGCTTCGGCGGGAAAGTTTACTGCATCTTTGCCGAGGTTAGGGCTAACATGTCTTTTGGGTCTGTGTCTGTCCATTAAGAATAACTGTGGTCTTGTTCCAAATACTATGAATCGGCCCAACTAATTGGAGTGGACTTGGATTTATAAATTTTATATCCACCTCCTCTGTGTAGTAAAATCAAATTCAAATTGTTAGACCTACTAAAAAGCATTGCAATATACGAAGTACTCCTATATTTTAATTTAAAAATATACAAGTATTTATCTAGACAAAAATAGGAAACTTATTAAATAAAAAAATAATTATTGAGTTAAACACAGGATGACCTATTATTTAATTGTGATTTTATGAATTTATGGAGGGACACATTTCCTAGAAATTCAAACAAACGATATTTTATATTTCTTGATAATTGTATTATTCTTAGCCAAAAACTTAAAAGCAATACAATAGTTTCTAAAATTATTTCGTATTTGATTTGACATAAAGTAACTAATCTCTTACACAACTTAACTCACATAACAAAAATAATTTGACATAAAGTCTTACACATCTTACACCTACAAACTAACTCTTCAAAAAAAAAAAAAAAAAAAAAAAAAAACTCACACATAATTTATTTCACAAACCATTATCTCAAAAAACAAACAAACAATATTACACAAATTGAGTTATTTCATAAACTTCCATTACTCTCCCAAACACCAAACAAACATGCCCTTAACTTTCTTTTAGAGAACACAAACAAGCGGTTCTCAAGTTTTTTGTGCATCCTATTTCTTTTGGTCTATATAACATTGATAGGAAACCGAGGATGCAATTTGACCTCCTCAATATATATAATACTAGGAAATAGTACTAGTATTTTTTAATTTAATTATAGAAAAAGTAATACTTTCATTGATATACATTTACTTGTACAAGATTAGTTGCACCAGATCATATAACAACCACTTATTCCTCCCCTGTATGATACAGAAATATATACCAGAAGAATATGATACAGAAATATATACCAGAAGATAGAAAAACTAATCCGATTACGAGAATATTAATCCTTGCAATTAGTATTAATTAGTAATGTAACAAGAAATTTATATTATATCAGTCAGTTATCAGTATTTCGCACCAGACTTGCATCAGTTTCTATAATCTTACAGAACCAAAATCCTGAAATCTAAATTAAATAGTCAACTCCATTCCTTCTATAAACTTTTGAATTTTGATGACTATACAATACTATACATGATAGCATGATAATATATATATATATATGAACACCATATATAAGATATCGTATATAGATAGACCCTCAAGATTGAATCATGCTCTGATCAACAACTCATAAACATTACTACTATTATCACCGGATACACGTTTCAGCATTTCAAAACTCCTACGACTGCCAAGAAAATCGATCCTTCTGAATTTTACATAATCACATTCCGTCGTCTCTTTGCTTGAGTAAGCTGATCGAAGCCTGTCAGCATGCCTTGAGTCCGTGTGGACCGCAATTTCTATTTCTTCACTTGACATATTCTCCTGCAAATGATCTAGTAAGATTAAAACGTGTGCGTGTGTGAGTAATTAAAGTAAAGAGAAACTCAAAAAAATACCTGGTAAAATCCATAGATATGGTCCAAAACTTGCAAACAAGTAAAGCCTTTATTGCTGAAGAATGTTCTGGAACAAGGTCCCATCTCCGAAAATCGATCAACTGGGAACATTATAGTCAGGAAATGGCTTTTCAATATTATCTCAGACTTCTCGCTGCATGTAAAGATGTCATCAGAGAAAGGAAGCAGTGTCTTTGATAAGACCACAGTCACGCACACAAACTGGAAATATATTATAGTCGATGTATTAATGTGATTTTACCTTTCTGTTAGAGGTCGGGATAAGTTTATAAAGGAAGTCTCAGATTCCTTCCCATCCTCCTCCTTTGCATCAAAGCACACAGATTCAACGGCATTAATCTCAACACTTGAAGAGTCTGTATAAATAGAAGCAGTCGAGGTTGGCTCGGATATTGACCAGCAAATGGAATCCAAAAGTCTGCTTGGGGTTATTGGTCTTATTGGATTTTGACATGTCTGCATTACATAAGATAAATTAGGGCAAGAATTCAGCAGGATGGCCATTAATATCAATCGAACAATTAAGTCATGGTATGAACAGAGTTCACCTGCATTCGGCGATTCCGGCGCTTTCTAACACCATCCTTAGCCAGGGTCACTCTAAGTTGCCTTTCTTCATGACTAACCTTAATTAGAGGACTAGTTATATTTCCGGAACTAGTTAACCTGTTAGCTTCCTGAAAAAAAATAAACACAATAATAGATATTATTTAGGCTAACTAATAGGATCTTAATTATCTTTCGAGAAAAATTCTGCCTACCTCCTTAGAAACACCAGTCTCTGAAGAATCAAGCATTGCTCCAGTATACCTAGCCAAATCGGCTGATAAGTGAACAAGTCTCTGTTGACATTTTTCTTTTGCAGACTTCAGAATCCATAGTGGCTGAGGCAAAGAAAAAAGTTATTTAGATATTGTAATGAGAGAGAGAGAGAGGGGTGATATAAAAGGGATGAGCACTTACTGTAACAAGATTACTCGTGTGCCCGAGGTACTTTCGAATAGAAGGTCCTTCACATACTACATGACTTGCATTGCAGCCAATAAACCACTGATCTACTAAACTAGCACCTTCTGCAGATAGAGTCTCCGTAACCTAGGAACAGAAATTTTCAACAGTATATAGTCTCAAAAACTTGAATAAAAAGTCCCTTTTGAAATTCACAAAACTCGAGTTTGTGGAAACATAAAACAGTGATGATGAAAAATGTATGCTCAGCGCCATGTAATTCTCATCAACTACATAAAAATTCAGATATTCAATGCCTAAAAAGAAATTTAAGTCTACCTTAGTGCGAAGTCCGATAGGGACATCTACGTCAACATAGAAGGATTGACCAGAAAAGGACGAAGAAACAGATTGCCTTTTACTCTCTCTTTCCGAAAAACGCAATCTTGGAGGTTCAATCGTGTTCGGTTGTGTAGTATTCTTAACCAAACCAACAGGAAGACAAGAATTCTCTGCCTCGATGTTGTGATCAAGACTTTTCAAGACATCGGTTGGAATACCCATATCACCCACACTATTAACGCTGTACAGCGATTCCTTTAACCTAACTGAAATCAAACCAAGAATTATCACCCTTTGTTAACTAAAAGGATGATGCATCTATGAAAGACTTTGCATCTATTATGGTGTAGCATCGAAATCAAAACAAGGAAATGTAAAATATAACGGTATTACCGTTTCTTTTGACGCTATCCACAAACCAGCCAATTGTAACCAAGAATAGACCATTTGTTGGTCCGTGTTTCAGAGCATGCTCAAATTTACGTCCGTGAAAACTGTAAATTTTGTTAAGTGTAACAAAGAGTATTCTCGGACATAAATAGCAATTTATCATTAGTAAAGAGCATCTTAACCATCTAGCAACTATAAGCATTTGCAAATAAAGATGAAAGTCCATGCACTCGTTTGACCATGTAAAAGGAAATCATATTTAAATGAGCCAAAACACCAGATTAACACAAAGTGAAGGACAAAAAGAATCTGAACAAAAGAAAGGATATCTGAACTACCAAGTGAGTGCATTGAGGATGGAGATGTGGACTATATTGACCTCCCAATCTCTCTGTTGCTTCCTTGACCTGTTTCCTTGTTTCTACAAATCAAATCAGGACAATCCAAACATAACCAAATAAGATAAACAACAGATTTTCTATAAAACTCTATTTTAGCCGAAAGACAAATTATTTACAAGTGCAGAAGATTCTCATTAGTAGACCTAATATGCTTCCATACACACTATATCTCCCAATTCCCTTAACCGAATACACCATTCACCAAAAACTACCTCTTCCATGATAAAGTAATTGATTAAAGCCACTTAAATCTTATGTTTTACCATCCATCTAACCATTTACCAACATGAATCTTAACTAATTCTAGGATTTCCTATCACATTGAATACAAAATCAAACACAACGTATATGCAAATTTGTCAAAAGCAATGAGAATTGTACCTTTAGAGAGTCCGGTAACGCATACGACAAGGCCGAAAAAGGGGCCGATGGATTTCAATATTTTAACAGGAGATTGAGAAACAGCAGAGGCAGGGGAAGAGGGCTCTAATGAGTATGATGGGATACCCCTAAATGAGGAAGAAAAATCAGGAAATAGCCTTGAACACCCCTTCACATTTATCACCTCCACTCTCCCTCCTCCAACACCACCTCCCATTCTTTCAATCATTGATAAGTGATGGGGTGAACAGGGTATTTTGGCAAGGGCATAAACTGAGATTTTTCAAACTATGTAAGAAAAGTTTCTTATAGTAAGAGGAAATAAAAGGAAAGTTTTGATTTTGTGAAAGAAAGAAAGAATATACGACTACTACTTATTTCAAATTTCCTAGTATAGCAGCACAAATAGAGGGTAAAAGCGTTTGATTTTAGCTCTTTATATTCTCCTTTATTGGAAGAAAAAGTGGGTCAATGAATTTTGAAGAATTATTTGAAAAAAATCAATCTTTTTTTCTGAGTAAAAGGCAAAGAATGAAAGGAAAGAAAGCACAAATCTCAACTAATAGGAGTTGTATTATTTTTCGAATTAAAATTGTGAGATTATGGGCGGGCAATGTGAAGTGAAAGGAAGTCTGAACAAGAATCTAATCAGAGGCTTTTGTGAATTTGCGATTATATTATCTGCTTTTGTTTCGACTTTATCTTCTTTTGGGGTTTCGGAGAAAAGTGGAAATTGGCGTGATTCATCTAACTCACTTTTTTCTCTCTCTATCTCTCTCAATTTGCAGAGCAGAAGGCCGGCGGCCATGGCCGTTTTGTTATTCTTTTTTGAACTGGATCTGTAAACGCTAACGGGCGTAATCAATTTACATTTTTTACATTATTTTATGCATACTGAAAATGTGACAAATCAAATACACCAGTTTGTTTGGTATTTAGAAGAGCAGATACAGTTTGTGAAATAAACTTCATTTATATAATGTTTATTTGGGCTTTGAGATATTGATTTGAAAAATAAAGTAGGCGTATATTTTTTGAGGAGTCAGGTTGTAGATATAGGATAAGACTTTATGTCAAATGTTATGGCCTTATGTGAGATATGTTGCGTATGAAATGTGTTATTTTATATTAAATTAAAGTAGTGTTTGTATAATTTTTTTTAGAGATAAGAAATTTGATGTTTGTTTGGCTTATGGAATAGTAGTTTGAGAAAATCGAGAGATGATAAATTTATTTCAAAATAAAGAAAACATATTTATTTTATTTTTTTCAAACACAAAATAATTTTGAAAAAAATCCAAACAAACAGGCCTGAGAAAATCAAAGCGCCATAATTTTTTATCTTTTTTTTTGTTTTTTTACTTAAAGTAACGTCAATCATATATATATTATATAGTAGATTATTAATTAATTGCAATGAGAAAATCAAAGAGCCAAACAAGGACCATGCTGCTCGCACTCACAAATGGACAATGGTGGTCCAAAGCGATTACCCTTTCATTGGGCTTTAGGCTTTTCCATTTCATTAGTCAACTGTCAATAGCAACCTCACTATAACTTAAAACTAACATGAAGTAAATTTAGGAAGAAGAAAAAAGAAAAATCGAGTTTGACTCGATTTTGAAATCAGGTAAAATTAAGTCAAAACCAAGTTACCCCAAGTTTGATCCAGAGAGGCGGATCAAACTATTTGACACTGTTTGAGCCTTTAAACCAATGTTTTCAGAACCGGACCGGATAGTGAACCGGTGAGCCGACTGGTCACTGGTTTTACTGGTCGAACCGTTGGTCGGACCGGATGACGTCATAATAATGTAATAAATATATTTAATTTTAAAGTATATGCAATATGCATAAAATTTAAACATTATCCTACAATTGATTAAAAATATACAAAATCTTATAATATATTTAAATTAAATCATATAATATTTATCTAACTTATATCATAACGGTAATATGATACTAATTTGTAAGCTCATATAAATATAATATGATTATATTTTTTTATAAAAATTTAAAAGTGTAAGTTAAAAATACAACAAACTAAGAAATTCATAAATTTTAAAATATGGTTATGTATAAAAGTCTAATATTCAAAATCAAACTTGCATAATATATCGATTTGACTCTTTATCCTAAAAATAATATTGGAAATAAATATTTAATAGAACAAATTATAATAAAAAATTATTATTTGAGTATTAATTTTCATTGATAATGTGTAAAATGTTAATTTGAGTTAATTATCTAATTTATAAATAAATTTGGCTACAAGTTTCTATAATTTATAAATTTTTGTACTAAATGTTCAATAAAAATGATGTAGCTTAAATGGTAAGGAAGTTATTTTTCATGTAAGAGGTTAGGTGTTCAAATCCCACCTTGCACAAAAATTTTAAGTTTATTTTTAACATTAAAAAAATCAAAAAAAAAGAAAAAAAAAAAAAAAGAAAATTCAAAATCGGGTTGAACCGGTCCATACCGGTTCACCGGTTTTGGACCGGTTCAACCCGGTTCAAACTGGTTTTTGAGTAAGGCGGTTTTAGGGGGTAAACCGGACCGGACCAACATCCGGTTCGCGGTCGAACCGGTCGGACCGGCCGGTCCGGTCCGATTTTAATAACATTGCTTTAAACCCTTCTAAACCTATATTTTCAGAGTTAAACATCATAACTATTTGGTACAGTTAATTGGTCAATTTGATTAAATTTTTAAAAATTATAATAAATAATTTAATTAATATATTTCATTAATAAGTTGATAATATCATATGACACCGTATATATTAATATTTAAAAAATTCAATATACCACAAATGTGAATAATTTAATATGATAAGTCACTTAAAATATTGAAAAGTTTGACCGGTTACTGTAGCAAATGAAGTCAAATAAACGGAACGGAGGAAATATTTAATTATATTTTACTATCTCAATATTCCATTAAAACCATTATCCAAATCGAGTTTCACAACTTTGTTGAAAACTCCCAAACTACTTTTTAAACCAGACCGAGACGGAACCTATCCAAACTACTTTGATAATAAGTCTAATTCTTTCCATTTCAACGTGTGACAACCTGCTGCCAATGAGGCCGTAATCCAATAACTAAACAAGGATCGGACCAAGGGGTCCTAAGTTTAATTACAGTTAGTATGGTTGTCTTCTAGTTTAATATTAAAGTGTGACAAATGATTTCCTTTGTGATTTAATTATATGTAATCGAATATATTTTTTTAATTCAGTTGTATTGATGTAATTATTTATGTTTAAAAACCGTGTCACAAGTGACAACTTGCCTTACATCGTGTTATAATGTTCTACATGACCACATCTCAAATGTATCACATCTATCATTAAGCTAATCGGCACGCGTAACATAGCATAATTTTATTGTGTCAACATAATAGGATTAAGGAGAAAAATATCTCGATCGTGTTATACAATTACATATGATACTATTTTTACAATAAATATACTTGTACAAAAAATATTTCAATTGTCATAGTATTATTATATTTTCCTTCCAATTATGTCTAGAATAGAATAACAATAGGTAATGACGTGAAATCATTAAATATCAACTAATATTACACAAAGATTGAAAAATTATTTATAAATTTCACTATTTAAATTTTTATTTGAAATTATGCATAATTTAGTATTTTACATAAACACTAATATATATCTCGTTTATAGAGAATCTTATTGGCGAAGTCTTTTGTTGAGTTGGTGAACAAGGTCACCAAACTCGAATCATGCATACATGCACATATTTTGTTGGAAAAAAAATAAACAAACAGATAAGATAGATGATGATCACCCAATTGACCAAATACCTGAAGCTGTATTATTATTATTACTATTTTTCTGCAGTTGGGTGACTATATATGCTCAGCAATCTCGACCGAATTCTATATTTATTTGAAAATAAAAAAATAACAATTAATTAATGATGAATAATTAGTGCCGCACCATTATCTGTTGTATTCGCTGACCAGCCAGCCAATTCCAATTGATTTCTCCGTTATTGCATCTCGTAATATACATGTACAACATATCATGCAATCAGTACAACTTGCATTTCCGGTAGAGTACAATCCGCGAGGATACACTGGACATGCACCACTAACAATAAGAAAGAATAAAATTACCATCACTCCTCTTCTTACATAATGTCCCAACACTAATGTCAGGTCAGGAATTCATCACGTGTAGATTTCATGTCAAAGCTAGTGAAATGTCCCAACACTAATGTACAGGGGAACAATTCTATACGCGGTGACCGTGACGGAAAAATCCACAGGAGATCATGTTTTGGCACGTGTTCTCCATTATGTGGATATTGTAAATTGAATTTGGTAAACCGTATGTGTTTGATGACGTGATGTAACGGATTAATGAAATAGCTTATCTTTATCAGAATGAAATGGATGGTCCTAACAATTTCTGCACTGAAAAGGTGATTGGACTGAAGAGGTATAACGTTAATGGACATTCTTGGAGGTTCAATAATAAAACAAAGGCAAAGTTAAGCTAGTGAGGAATGAACACTACCATCCAAACAACAAGACTATTACACTGAAAACACTACTTGCAATGAACAGTACAAAAGGCAATTTGATCAAGTGTTTTTATCCTGTAAGGAGGTGTTTGGTAGCCCAATAGAGGATTAGAACATAATAAGGAGATGTTTGGTAGCCCAATAGAGGATTAGAACATAATAAGGAGGTGTTTGGTAGCCCAATAGAGGATTAGAACAATATTAATTAGGTTCAGTCCAAATTTAAATTGTACCGGACAACACATTTGGTAGCAGAGTTTCGACTAGTTAAAAGCTTAGAGCAATAATTATACTGTATATCTTTTAACAAGAAGCTCATTAATTAAAGTGATCTTGACAGATTAAACAATTTGTCAAGAAAGTGACATTGAAATCCTGTTGTGTTGGAATATTACCCGATATTGAAACCAAATAAAAGACTGGGCCAAATCACCTCTTCTACTGAAGGATATCAAACGCCTCTTTAGTTGATTGAACAAGACTGATCACTTGCAAATAATACAAGAGTAATTATTGCAATGAGAAACAAGAACAAAATATATAGGGGATAAGACAACCTCAAGTTCCATGACGCTCATGCCGGATAATGTTAGGCCCTGTTCGTTTGGGCCAATTAGCCCACAATTGCTGTAATCGGCCCAAACTATTGTATATAATTATATGTTCGGATGGGCCGACTATTTTGCGGGCAGCCCGTACTTATCGGGGAAACATGTGGGCCAGCCCGCTTTATCGGTCCGATTCGAGTTGGAGGGTTGGGCCAGAAATTAAATAATTGGGCTAGATTGACAAAATTTGAGACAAAAATGACCCTAAAGTTCGCAATAATTACGGGAAATTGCCATTGAAATGTTACGCCCAGATTACAAAAAGTCTTCTTCTCCAACAAATCATTTCACACTTCCATTTTCATTTTCCCTCCATCTCCATAGTGCAAGGTGAACTTTTTTTTTTTCTTTATTATTATTTACTCTTTTGTTAACAAGAACAAGGATTTTTACCTCTACTAGTGTACCCAAACTTTAAGATATTAATTTGTTCCAACTTTTTTTTTTTTTAACATAGGTGAAGAACAAGTTGAAGAAGGAGAATAACTAGGGTAAGAACACAATGCCCATTAGTTGTAATATCTATATTTTGTAATGCTAAAAACATTTATGATGAGTTGGGATGTTAAAAATTTCCCCCAAATTTTTTTACCTATGCCCTGCCGTAAACAATTTCCAAATCTGGAAATATTTTTTTTTTTTTGTTTCATGAACTATTTTTATGTTGTATTGTTGTACTAGGAATGGTGTATGATTGATTACATAAATAAATGCTTGTGGTTTTTTTTTTCTTTGTACTTTGTTTGTACATACCTTTTTTGTGTATTTTTTTTTTGTTTCATGAACTATTTTTAAAGTTAGATTGTGGTACTAGGGAATATTGTATGATGGATTAAAATAGAAATGTGATCAAACCCTAGCAACTGGATCTTTTTTTTGGGTTGACTTTGATCCAACGGCTCAGACTTACCCACAAAATCAATGGTCAGATCTCATCGCGCATGAGGGTATATTTGTAATTACACCATAGTCGGCCCAACCGAACTGGATATTAATTTGTTGGACCAAAGTCCAATTACAATTTTATTATCTGCCAAACACACGAGTTTTTAATTGGGTCCAATAATTTAATGAGACCAAATTAGATAATCGGCCCAAACGAACAGGCCCTTAGAATACACGGTGCAGGCCGCCAAAAACCAACATAAGGAAATAACTCCAACTTAATTTGTCTTTCCCATCTCGTCTAGTATCAATGCAATATCACATCACATTTTGATGTACACAACATAAATACAAATATATGTGCTTTAAATCTTGTTGTACACAAGACAAGCATGTTGAAATTCCCCGAGATGTGATAAAAGTAAATAATTTGATGGATGGAGCTCTTTTCAATGTCGAGTGCAAAATGGGATCATACAGCTAGCCCGTGCTGGATTTGAACTGTATGTTTGCGAAGCTGTGCAACGAGCATTAGAGTTCGCGATGAGCCAAGTTTGTAAACATGTACGTACGTGATTCTGGAATGAGATCGCATGCAAATTAGTTATAGAGAGAGAATCATTTAACCTCATCTTAATTTGCTAAAGATGTTCTTTGAACCTTGATTCTTTCCAAGTTTGTCATATCAGCCTACAAGAGAATAAGATTGCCACTCTTTAGAAAAACTAGCTCTAGTTGATTCCTGATATTATTATTGTACTTCATTTTTCTACCACGACGTAACATTGTAATCGCAAAAATTCTATTTCTATAATTACCTTTCATCTAAAAACCAAAAAACTTTGCTTCACTTTACAATTTATTTGTAATGCAGCTAAAAAGTTGACGAACCAATAAATTATAGAAAATCCATAATTAAAGCAATAATCAATAAAGTTAAATACATAAAAAAAAAAAAAAACCTTGAATGCGAAGGACTAAAATAATTGAAAGAAAATCCGTTAAATTTGTGGAAAGGAAAGTGATTTTGCAGCGTTTTTCTTTATTTTGCTACACACAATTAGGCCATAATTTTGCATTAGATCAATAATATAATTTAATACCATAAATTGTAATACAAAAAAAGGTCCTATAAATTGTACAGATACTAAAGTACTTTAAATGTGGATTTGATTAGGTAATGTTTGTTATTAAATAATGTGTTTTATAAGTTTATATTGCAACGCTTCGCATATGCAGCCGCCTCCTCAAATTCAGCCGTTTCCCTCCATTTCTCTTCTCAATTTTCAAAAAAAGAAAAACGAATGAACACCATTTAATTTCTTCCTCACTTCTAATCCTCTTCGATCTAATCTAATGGCACCCAATCCCTCCTCTTCGTCTTCTTCTACATTATCACAGTTACAACACGCCCAACTGAAGCTCACTTCTCCTGTAATCGACGACGACGATTTCCAAGACTACAACCCTTTTTCTATCTCCACGTCCACCAAAAAGCCGAAGAAATCAAAACCCACAAACCCGCCCGGTAAAGAGAATATCTTTCCCGGTCCAGATTTGTGTTCTGGGTTGGACTCAATCGAACCAACACTCGATTTTTTAAACCCCAAATCCAAACGGGATTATCTACCTAGTCATAATTCGATAGAATCAAAATTGGTGAAACCCCACATAAACTCCGAGGAGGAGGAACAATTTTGTGGTGAGGAGGAGGAGGGGAGTACACAGCTTGATGTGTTGCTCAAGCTCTGTGATGACGTGGATGAATTCGAAGTCGAACGCATTGATTCTATCTACTGTCCTCTCTGTGGAGCTGATATTTCGGTTTTGACTGATGATCTAAGACAGATTCACACCAATAACTGCCTCGACAAATTAGAGGGTTCCTCTAATGTAAGACCTTTTGTTTGTAATCATATATGTTTGCAGTATTTGTGTAATGGATTTCGTTAATGGGCATACGATTTGAGTTTGTAGATCAGTCAAGGTATACGGAAAGTTTATGTAGTAGTGTAATTATTTATTTACGGTTACAGAGTGTGTGAATAATGTAGTACTGGTAATTGCACACGAGTGTGTGAATAAAGTAGTACTGGTATTTGCACACTACATATTTGACATTTTGGATATTCTTTATAATTCAAAGCTGAATGTACGGGCTCTTTTGGATTGTTTAAGTTGATGAAAATAACACCTTAGGCTGGAAAGATACAAGATTTGATGAATTTTGACTAAGTTGCAATTTATTTTTCCCCCGAAAACATTTGCTGAAAAGTGAAGTTCTATATAGTGGATTTGTTTATCTACAAATCTGAAATCCTCATATTATCCATCCTCAGATTATATCAGTGTTTTGAAACAAAATCTGGCTTGAGCTTAAGCATTATGTATTTTTTCAGGTGACAAGTGGTAATGAAGCAGGAGGACTTCAATGCCCTGGGCAAATTGTTGATGGTTCTCCTCTTAAATCTAATGGGAAGGTAGTTGATGTGTCGCCAGTTGTAGAATGGCTACGTAAGTTGGGCCTTTCCAAATATGAGGAAGTCTTTGTTAAGGAGGAGATAGATTGGGATGCATTACAATGGCTCAAAGAAGAGGTGTGCTTTGTTTCTTTATGATAACTACTGACAACTTGTGAATGTGGCACACACCTTTGTAGGTGCAAATTTCTGAAATTGTTCCATTGGCCTGGTGGAAGTGTCGTTTGAGAATATTGTCTCTGCATATCTATAAACTTTCGTCTAGTGTTTCTTGGGTTGCATATCACTACAATTGTGTAATCCTTTTCCAGTTTGCCCAAACTTTGGTTTAATAATGTCAATTGTTTTCTCACAGGACCTATGTAGCATTGGCATTACAGCACTTGGTCCTAGAAAAAAAATTGTTCATGCTCTCGGTGAGCTAAGAAATAATTCGTGCAGGACGGTTGAAATAAAGGAAGATGTCTCGAAAGGTGTAGCTGATGAGACTAAACTGGGAAAGACTAAGTTGATTACCGATTATTTTCAAGGTCCTATCTCCGAGAGAAAAAAAGGCAGCATTACTTCTACTGCACAAAATATTGCTCGGAGAAGTCATACAGATTCTGCTCATAAGAATGTTCAAGGAAAAGGTCGTGTCAGAAATGGAAAACAGAAAGACGTTCCTTCGTGGTGTTCCATACCTGGAACAACATTTCGAGTGGTAAACATTTGCTTCCAGCATAATACGTAGTTATAGCTATTGATTATAAAAACATTTTGTTCCCTAATAATCCTTATTTTACCGCAGCCCTTGAAAATTAATAACGTTAAGATACAAATCTTGCTCAAATAACTTTAAATCCTAAATTTTCTAGTAACTTAGTGGACGTAACACTTCACTGATTTTTGTCTGCTAAACATCATTTTCACTTTATATATTGTATCATATAGCCTCTCTAACAGGTATGCGCGAGAGACTTTCAAGATTTCTCTAATCAAGAATATATACTTTTTCTTTGATACATCAGAGACACTACAAGAATTGATTTCAGTCAATGGCCTAGTTACTTTATTTATTTTTAACTACTTGAACGAGTGATGATCTATGATGATATATCTGGAAACTAATTAGTATGCATTCCCAGAATTTACAGTATATTGACGAGTGATTTTGTAGCTGCGAAGGTGTTCTTTCTTTTTAAATAATCATGTATTCTAATTTTCACATTTCATATTCTTGCAGGATGCCTTCAAATATCTAAGAAGAGATTGTTCTCATTGGTTTCTTACTCACTTTCATTTAGACCGTAAGTACAAAGTTTGTAGGAATTGGGATTTGTAGAAGTATATTTAAGGCCTGAGAAAATTGATGGGGCGAGAGTCATAACAGCTAGTTATTTAGCTACTATGCCATAAACTTCATAAAAATGTCCAAATAAATTTCTAGATCACCACTTATGAAAATCATCTATAGGAAAAAGGGTTATTTAGAAATTTTTGTTTCCTCTTCTGCAGATTATCAAGGACTTACAAGGTCCTTCTGTCATGGGATGATATATTGTTCTTCAATCACCGCAAAGCTGATCAATATGAAAATTGGAATCCCGTGGGACAAAATTCAAGTTTTGCCTCTCAATCAAAAGATTAATATTGCTGGTATTGATGTGACGTGCTTTGATGCAAATCATTGCCCTGGTGCAATCATAATTTTATTTGAACCACCCAATAGAAAGGTGTGGACCAAACTTATTAAAAACTTATACTCCTTTCTTCTGGTTTTGATGTTTAGAAACTCTGCTCTTCTTCATGTATTCAGCCTGTTTTACACACCGGAGATTTCCGATTTGGAGAGGAAATGGCAAAACTGCCTCCTCTGCAAGCTTGTAGAGTCTACACTCTCATCCTTGACACAACCTACTGCGACCCCCAGGTAACCCATTATAGAGTAAAAGTGAGAGCTATTTCTTGATTTAAGCACACATGAAACTGAATTTAGCTTATGCTAATATTATTTTTCAATATTTCAGTATGACTTTCCGAAACAGGACTCTGTAATCCAATTTGTAATTGATGCCGTCCAAGCTGAAGCTTTTAACCCAAAAACTTTGTTCTTGATTGGAAGCTATACAATTGGTAGAGTATCATTTCTACAATCTCTGAGTACATAATTTGTATGTATACCCCAATCCATGTTTGATTCCAAGCTATGCAACATGTCTGATTGAGATCATTTCATAGTACCAATCATCGTAATAAAATTCCCTAATTGTTTCGTCTTACATTTTGTTTTAAGTTCAGGAAAAGAAAGGCTGTTTATAGAGGTTGCTCGAACTCTTCGCAAGAAAGTGTGTGTAACTGCACCAAAACTACGCATCTTGGAATGTCTGGGTCTGCAACAGGAAGACATGCAATGGTTTACGCTAAATGAAGAGGAGAGTCATATTCATGTTGTGCCCATGTGGACTATAGCCAGTTTCAAACGACTAAAGCACATGTCTAATCAGTACACGGTAACAACCAATATATCTACGTGGTTTTAATGAATAAAAATCCATTGGTAGTGATTTATGATTATGTTCAATTTTTTTGGCACAGGGTCGTTTTAGTCTAATAGTTGCTTTTTCACCCACTGGTTGGTCATTTGGAAAAGGAAAAAAGTCTACAGGAAGAAGATGGCAGCAGGGTACCATTATAAGGTGAACTTGGTTTCTAACTTGTGTTAAAAAATAACAAAGTTGTGACACAAATAAAAACTTTATTTGCAATCTTAATGACGACAATTTTACTTCAGGTACGAAGTGCCATACAGTGAGCATAGTAGCTTTACGGAGCTTAGGGAGTTTGTTAAGTTAATCTCTCCAGCAAACATTATCCCAAGTGTTAATAATCATGGGCCAGATTCTCATAGTTCAATGGTATCCCAACTTGTGGCTTAATGTGCATCAAAATCTGTTAAGAGTTATTGTAAGTGAACCTGTAGATTAGCTGATGATAAACAGGCCTGGCAACTACAATTCTAGTTCCTTTTCATTTCCTATGTTGTAACTTGTCAATAAGATTTTGCATTTTCGATCACATTATTCTTGCCTGTTGTATGGCTTACAGTACTAGTTATCTTCCTCAGCTTCTAAGTGTTGCTAATTATATGAAACCTCAATGAACCTCTTGACATTTGGTTGGTCGTGTTGAGATAAATTTTGTTTAGTAAACCACATGAATTACTTTAAACCTTAAAAGAACCCCCTGAAATTTCAAAGAACCCACAAAATATATGGATTGAAATGGATGAAATCGGTCACGTGCATCGCAAGTGACTATTATCTTGTCTTTTGGAGTGAAAATTATCACGTGATATATAACGTGAGGGAAATGTTATAATTCTTTCTCCAAAATATGAAATAATGTGATAGTTTTTCATCTAAAAATAAGGAAAACATGATTATTCTCTCTCCAAAAGACGAGATAGTGGCCATGTGCCATTTTTGGCATCATTTATGTTTTCTAAAATTGCATTATATTTTGGGCCAAAAAATGCCTTAGTCCATGTTTGGATCAAATCGTCTGAGTTTTTTTTATGTTCGTGTTTTTAAATTATGTTATGCAATTGCTAAAACTATTCAATTTCTTCTATAATATTGTGTTGAAAGTTGCTTCTTTTTCTAAATTATTATTGCTGGTAAATTGAGGTTGAAAAACAATATTTCAACCTATATAAGGGTACTTTTTGTCCAAAAAAACTAAGCCTAACAGAACTTGTAATGGAAAGTTAACCTTTCTCTCAAGGTTTAAAGTTTAGGGGGGTCTTTATTGGTTTAGCTCTAATTCAAGGGGGTTTAATGGAATTAGCTCTAAATATATAGTACAGAATATCCGTATGTCCTTCTCTGTTCCTCGAACTCTTGGGAATTGTGGCAACTTTTTTTCTTTTTATGGACAGAATATAAACAGGTAACGCGATTCCTAAATTTAGAAGCTCTAAACGCGTCAATTCAACAAAGCCATCTGACCTCAACTACATTAAAATTAGGCTAATTGTTATTTCTTGACCGGCTAACAACTTCTGTTTTGTCTGAATATAATATGAACATAAACAAAAACGTTCTTCACCTTTTCTATTCTATGTAGAGTATATTTTTGTGAACTTGTCCAAATAAATTTATCTGAGTGAAAGTTTGAACAATTAAAAACCAAAATGTATTTGACTTGCTATATATTACAATGAGGATTTAAATTTGAATGTAAACGAGTTAAAAGTCTATATAGTATATAAATATATAATACTCCCTAGCAAATTTGACTTCCGTACGTGATGTCTTGTTTCGCAACTTATTGGAAGATAATTATCACAAGCTTATAATATTATTTAATGGAACACATAATTAATGTGTATGCTAAAGTTAATTAAGATCTTCGATGTTGATGTCAGCTGAGAGTATATAAATTAGAATGAGGGCTTCAATCAATGAATAGATTAGAATAAGGAAGTCAGATTTTAATGCAAAATTATGTAATTCATATTCTTAAATCTGTAAATTGCGCGCCTCTACTTTGTAATTGTGTCTTTATATCTCCATTCTCTTTCAAAGTTAATTTAATTAGTATATTGAACTTAATTAATTTATGACTATTTATTTTAGTGTAATAATTTGAAAGTGATTTGTATTTTATTCTATACGTTGCATTATATTACAATTATTATGCTTAAACTTATTGTTTCAAAGAATCATACTTCCTGAATATATGACTCAAACTTCAGTTTTGGGTTCGAATCTCACTTAAAGTGTATGTATTTACGACTATTTTAATGTTAGTTGGTTGTAAAATATTCATTATAGTTTAATATTGATAATCAGATATTAGCCGCTGACTATTTAGCAATCAAATTTGAAGTGTTCTAATGCTTTATATGTTAAATTGCAAAGTGATGAAAAAATAATTCATAGCGGTTGTTATATATATATTGTGAAAGCGAAATCTCTCTCCATGAAATCTTTTACGAGTAATGGTAACAACTTTTAAGCTTTAACGGGTCGGGTCTGTGAATTATTTGTTACGGACGAGTGATGATTAATTTGAGGCCAATATTATACTTGCCATTTAGTATTTAATTTATAAGTGAATTTGTTATAGTTTGATGTACAATTTTGCACGTTTGGCTTGTCTTCATTAATAATAGATGATTTGAAATTGGATAACATTTTCACATGAGAGTGATTCATCACACCACACATATAAAAGTGTCTCGTAGTTGAATAATTTTGACTAAATCTTGTTTGAGCTAGAATTTTCAAAAATTTGATACAAGCATAAAAATTTAGCTGCAAGTCTGCAACCTCAATGATATGATCTTCTTAATTACTAGCTTGCAAGAAAATTCTAATTTCTCAACTCTGATTAATTTGATCAACTATAAAGTATAAACATAAAAAAAAAAAAAAGATTGCATCTTTTTCTTTCAATTCTTTCAATATCGTGATGCATGCATGCAATTCTGGTCGGCCACTACAACAATTTCAGTTGAATGTAATAAAAGACAATAGACGACAAAATATGTGTGATTCGTGTTATTTTAAGTGGTGAACCTATGACAGGAAATACATATATTATAACAGGAAATACATACATATATAAAAAGTATACACTGAAACTATATATATATTGATATTGGTGCTAATCTTAATTATATATTAATAATCTTAGGATATATCTTTTGAACGTCCAAAAACAAAAACAAGTGGGCAGTTCATATTCCTCGACCAGTACTCAACTTTCCGGCAAAAAACAATAAGTACGTAGTGCACAATATTAACCGGAAAGATTTACTACTGCTGCTGCCGCCAATAGCCAAGCCCCTGAACATCAAATCCATTAAATCATGCATAATAAATAATATACTAATATTAATTATTATATAAATCAGAAATTCCAAAGAAAAGATGTGACATTGCCACCACTCCCATCACTATTAATATTATTATTATTGTCGTCGTCGTCGTCGTCGTCGTTGCTACCTGTAAAATGTGGTGTCATGTACATATGATCTCCGGGATCTGGAAAGATCCCAAAATCCGAAATATTACCCACACTAGTTGAATTCGAATCCAACGTGTCCAAAAATGACCAATCAATAGATTCCTTGACCCCACCCGAGGGCGAATTAATATTCTCCATTTCCACAACCTGCATATCATGAATATTGGAGTGGTCTTTAGCATCCTGCTGATCATGATCATAATTAGCTATGCTTCTGACATTATAATTGGTACTACTAGCATACTGCTGCGCAACAGCAGGGATTTCTACGGGCGTAAGTGCCTGCCCGCGGGCAATGTTGGGCGGGTCGTCAGGAAAATTGAATTTGGCATTGTGGCCACGTAGGCAGAAAAGGGCAGCGTCAAAAGCCCGTGCGGCTTTCTCAGCAGTGTCATATGAGCCGAGCCATATACGCTCGCGGCTATTAGGAAGGCGTATTTCTGACACATATTTTCCCCATTTCCTCTTCCTCACTCCCTTGTACTTGAATTCGTTTGGTTCGACAACATTATTGGTCGTAGATGATGATGATGAAGCTGCTGCTGCTGCTGATGATGTCTTGACCATATTTTCTTTTTTAAGAATTAGCTAGTAGTATTAATAAATTAACTTTTTGATTGATAAATTGGTTTGAAAAATGCACCAACGAGAATTTCTTGTTATGGCGGACGGCTGAATTATGTTGTGGTTTGCACATGTGTATTGATACTGTGTGTGTATATATATATATATATATATAAGACTGGCTTGAGGAGGGTCTATAGACGCAGTGCACAGTCCAGATAGAATTAAAATTAAAATTAAAATTAGATTGATCTGCAGGTGTTTATTAATTGTGAATCGATATATATATCCACCGCGTTCGTTGAATTGAGAGAAGAAAGTCCAAATGAGCGTAGAGTTAGCGTACGGCGGGGACGGATCGGAGGGACTAACTTACTACTTGGTGAGAATTGAGAAAGAGAATTATTAATGATGATATATTGGAAATTAATAAAACGCGGTGGGCTCAGACTTTAGACTCAACACGCGCGTGTGTATTATTCTTTATTTATTAAAGTACTAATTAATAATTCTTTTACGATCTCAATACTTTTGTTTTTATGAAATAATAATCCTTTTGTATATATAGTAAATTAATTTACTACTCCATGTTTCTGGAACCACCTCAAGAGTTTATATATATATATATCAATCATAAATACCTAATTATTAAAATTTCTTTAACAAAAGCAAAGCAATTGTTGTTAATTAAGTGTACATTCTAAAACAAATACTATATATATATATATCTTAATTTTGGACTTATCAAGTTCAAAATTAATTACTATATTAATATATAAATAGACTCATGAATCAAAATTAATTTCGTCTTGATTATATCTTTCAGTCAGATAATTTGAGATGTGAACAATTCAGATTTTTTAATTGTTAACTAGTAACTGTATGGAAACTGGCTAAATACAATTTTCCAAATCAATAAACATGGATCAAGACCTTATTTAAAATTACATATTTATAATCCTAAATATTGGTAGACCAGATCAATTAAAGTTGCGCTTATAAAAATTAAGTGGAATAAGGATAAGTCGCAATAATGAGAAATGTATGATCATTAGCCCCTTATCTACACACATCAAATATCATATAGCATTTTATGGAGTCGATTTCAGACACGTTGAAATCTATTACTAACATTAATTATATGTGACGATAAATCTTTGGAAAATGACATAGGCTAAGGATTGTTTTTCTCGTGTCTTTATTCTGATTTGTTTCTATCATTTGTATTTTTCTTTTGGGAATGGGCCCTTAGGCTCCTAGTCCTAGCTAGCAAATTGCCCCCCCTGTACCGGCCATGTCAATTCTAGCTCTTGAATTCCATAATTTACGTACATCCAACTAGCTAGCTAGGCTACGTACGTTCTCGAAGTCGGGCCTGCTTTGGCAATTTTGGATTTAGTCCAATTCAGATGTTGAATTACAACTCAAGATATATAACTCGATTTAGCCATAGAAGTTTGGAATTTTATCACCCTTTATGTTGGATTGTTGGGACGAAATGAGTATGCATGATAGTAGATATGATGTATTAATTTGAATTTATATTTTGTGTTGGACACGGAAAATGCAAAATGATGATGGTAGACTTTTGATTAATAGTTCATACATGATGCATGCCTATGAGAAACATAACCGTGCTTAATTTCTACTACTCCCTCCGTTTCCAATTAATTGACACATTTGCAAAAAAATTATGTTTCAAATTTGGTTTTCGAATATATCTTTTTTCAATTTTACCCCTTCTTACTTCTAGATTTACACAATAAAGTAGAGTGCACAAATATTAATGACATTAATTAAAAACAATCATTAAAAGAGTATATTTGACATTTTATCTTAAAAATTGACTAATTATTGAGTTTCTTAATATGTGTGAAAATGTCAAATGTGCCAATTAATTTGAAACGGAGGGAGTATTAGTTATTCTAGATTCACGATAAATTATCAATCGTGGTTTTTGATGCTCTCTACAAGGTTTTTAATTATATAAATATATGGATTTTTTTTTTTTTTTTTTTTTTTGGTGTTTGCGAACTTTTATATTTCATATATTCCATTTATGGGTTAGGGAGGTCTGAATAATTTGTAATATATATTCTTTAATTCGCATTAATGTGAAATCGGTAACATAATTTCTTTGATAAATGTTTGCAAAGTTGGTGTATAGTCACATTTTTTTTCACGATTGAGCGCGATTCATATGATCAAGTTCAAAAATGGGTTTTCATAAAAAAAATATGATCAAGTTCAAAAATGGGTTTTCATATATAGCCATATATAATGTTGAACAACTCACATCTTGTAGTACTAAATGTACAATTAATTAATATTAGGCTTAATTATGTATTTATGTATATCTGAACTCTAAAATACAACCGGAGTATCAAGTCCTTATATATATTAGGATTATAATAAATTTTCTCATTCGTATCAATACTCACATATAACTGATCAATATGTACATGAATGTTTCAAAAGTCGAATGAAATGCTTGAAAACTAGATTGAGTATCATACATGGAACGATTGTATAAGGAATCTTCACTCGGAGAGTCATTATTCATATAACTAGAATTGCGATAACTAGAAAAAGAACTTTCTAGTTCACTGAGAAAAGAGTGATCGTTGTCAATCTCAAAAATTTGATTTTCAATATCAAAATAGATAGAATAACCGTCTCCATTACTATCCCTAACTAAAAAAGTATCATCAGAGATGAAATTCCGAATGTCTTTGACGCCGAATAAATCATGGACATTACTGTAACTAGAATTGTATCGACCCCTTCAACTAAAGGCATTCTCATCAATATCTTATGGTATAATATTTGGTACCACAAATTAGGAGAGGTTAGACTTGGGCAAATCAGGTCACAACATATGGGTCGACCCAAACCCGGCCTCATTCTAAATTACTCTTGTACTTTTTGGACGCTACAATTGATATATGTTGTTGGTTGTTTCTGGCCTATTAAGGGAGCCCAATCCCGAAGCAACTAATACAGACCCAACTGGTATATAAGTCACCCATACTTATACTGGGCTTCAAATGGGTTAATATTCATTTTGGGCCTACCTTGCAAGTTTATTAGGAAATTAAACAAATTGAAGTGTTTATTTTAGCGATTTGTAATTAATGTGATTTTAAGTTGCAATAAGAAGAATATAGTATTAATATATATGAAAATACCACATAAAAAATTAATTTTTTTCATGCAATAACATTTAGTCATATATTCGGAATTATTAGTCACTTAATTCTGAATTATTAATGTTATTAATATTTGATTGTTTCATTAATGCTACGGATGGGGACGGGTAGCTGAACTGCCTGTCTTCGGTCTTAATAATACATTTACTTGACTTCGGTCTTAATAGTAATAAATTGGCATATGTCTCTATACGGCCATGAGCCCTATTGCTGACAGATCACATTAATTAATTTAATTTATGTTTAGCCCTCACATACAAAGCACACACCCGTCCTTTTCAAATCAAAATTACTCTTTTTTTTATATATATATATATATATATATATATATCCATTTTGTATACTCTGCAAAAAAAATTATAAGAATAGGCGAAAAATAATACTTTTCACATATATTTTATCATATAATAATGAAGTTAATAAGTATATTAGTGATGCATGTCGTCAAATTGTTATTTTATGGGAAATGATAGTTTTTGAATTTTAAAAAATTGAAATGAAAAGTTGGGGTAAATGCAAAATACTCCCCTGTGTTATGCTAAACCTGCAAAAAACTACCCTGTGAAATTTTTATTGCGCCAAACTTCCTTGTGTTTTCAAAAACCCTGCAAAAAACACCCAATTTATAAAAAATAGGTCGTTTTGGATCGACATATTTCAAGAAACCATTTTTAAGATACTTCAAGTTGGTCTCTACAACTTCACGTGATATATTTTTGAAATCATTTCTTGAAATATGTCGATCCAAAACGACCTATTTTTTACAAATTGGGTGTTTTTTGCAGGGTTTTTAAAAACACAAGGAAGTTTAGCGCAATAAAAATTTCACAGGATAGTTTCTTGCAGGTTTAGCATAACACAGGGGAGTATCTTGCATTTTCCCCTGAAAAGTTGGTGCAAGTATAGAAACGGAAGAGTTTTTTTTGGTTAATAGATTTATTTTTCTTCTAGGTGGAGTTGAAGAAGAAGACAAAAGGCAGCGACTCTCGCTTTGACTATAACTTCGTCAGAGTCGTGTGTACTTTGAGTTTGAGCTGAGCGATATGCATGTATGGACACAACACAACACCATGCCTTTTTCAAAACTATAAGATACGATGATAAGAGTATATATTATTTCCTTCGTTTCATAATAAGTGTCGTTTTAGAGATTTTTTTGTTTTAAAATATTTATCGCTTTAGAATTTCAATACATTGTTAACTACTCCTTTTCCAATTTTGTCTTTATTTATTATACCGAAAAACTCTATCTTACCACCTCCTTGCTATTTATTAAGGGTTTTAAGAATATCTTTTGTTTTTCCCCCCAAAAATTCATGTTATTTATTAGGTACCTTATATAGTAGCCATGCAGAACTTTAAAATGACACAATAACAATAGTGATAAAATATATTTTCAAGTTATCACTAATAACTAATTAGTTACAAATGCACAATTATCAATAGCAATAGTCAAATTTTGAGGTGGGTTGAGCGAGCTTATGTCCCTCTAACTAAACTAACAATGGAAAAGAAAAGTTAATTTCCATTGAATTTGGCAGAAAAGAAAAGAAAAGAAAAGAAAAGAAAAAGCAGGATGTGTTCTCAAAATTCCGAACTACTTGTCATAAATGCAATGCAAGAATTAATTGCCGTTTGAATGCCAACCACCTTCCACCACCCTATCCTCCAAAATAAATACTACTACGAGTACTCGATATCATCTACAACAATTCAATCTTATTCAAAGAAAAAAAAGAAATAAATAATATAATGGCTGCAGCAGAGCAACAGCTCTTGTCAACTGAAATTGTGAACAGGGGCATTGAGTCGTCGGGGCCCGACGCCGGGTCGATGACTTTTTCCGTGAGGGTGCGGCGGAGGTTGCCGGATTTTGTGAATTCGGTGAACTTGAAGTATGTGAAGTTGGGGTACCATTATTTGATTAATCATGGGATATATCTGGCCACCATACCCGTGTTGGTTCTGGTTTTTGGGGCGGAGGTTGGGAGTTTGAGTGGGGAGGAGCTGTGGCGGAAGATTTGGGATAGCACCGCCGGTTATGATCTCGCCACCGTGCTTGTTTCTCTTGCTCTTTTTGTCTTCACTCTTTCGGTTTACTTCATGTCACGCCCCCGCTCTATTTATCTCCTCGATTTTGCTTGCTACAAACCCACTGATCAGGATTTCAAGGTACGTTTTTATCTTTTAATTTTATTTTATGCCTGCCTCGCCTGCTTTTTTTTTTTTTTTATTTACTAGACTGTGTATTTACCACTTGGACTGAAGAGTGCAAAGACTATATGTCCTGCTTTATATACAGTATATATTATTCTAGATCTCTTTAATTACATTTCATTTTATACAATTACACGAGTTCGAATTGTTTTTAACTCAATTAAATTAATCTGATCATTCGAACTTGATGTATTACTCTTACACTCATCAACTTATTTGCAATCTATGCATGTAGGTAACAAAGGAACAGTTCATCGAATTAGCCCGAAATTCTGGCAAATTCAACGAATCAAGCCTAGAATTCAAAAAACGGATCCTCCAATCCTCCGGCATCGGCGATGAAACCTACGTCACCAAATCCATCGGCTCGCCTGGAAACACCGCCACCATGAAAGAAGGCCGCGCCGAAGCTTCCACCGTCATCTTCGGCGCTCTCGACGAGCTCTTCGAGAAAACTCACATCCGTCCAAAGGACGTCGGAATCCTCGTCGTCAATTGCAGTGTCTTCAATCCGACGCCGTCTCTCTCCGCCATGGTAATAAACCACTATAAGATGAGGGGAAATATCCTGAGCTTCAATTTGGGCGGAATGGGGTGCAGCGCTGGAATAATTGCGCTTGATTTGGCGCGTGATATGCTTCAGGCAAACCCTAATAATTACGCGGTGGTGGTGAGTACTGAAATGGTGGGGTATAATTGGTATGGGGGGAATGATAGGTCGATGCTTATTCCGAATTGTTACTTTAGGATGGGCTGCTCCGCCGTGATGCTGTCCAATCGCCGCCGTGACTACCCACGCGCAAACTACAGGCTTGAGCATATTGTGCGGACTCATAAGGGTGCTGATGATCGGAGCTTTAGGTACGCCTTAATTAAGTTTTATCATGCATTTTATTTTAGTATTAATATTAGTATTTTATTGGGCAATTATGCATTTCATTTTGTAGAGTGTTTTGTTTTCCAATTTCCACTCATTAGGAAACCAAATTTGAAGCCCAAGGTCAATTATGAACCGATTTTCTACCGTGCCAAAATCCATATGTATTGCTTCACTTGTTATGAAGCTGCCACTGGGAAGGCCCAACCCACTCTCAGCCCAGCCCATTGTCCAAATCTAGCTTCCCCCTCCACCTAAACATTGAGTAATTTGACATGGCATCTGTCGTAGTATATTGATTCTATCTCTCTCTTTAAAACTTCAGCATCTAAAACTCAATTCAATTCATATATAACTCAATTTTCCAACAACTAATATACTCATATTTTATTTATCACCACAATATTCCTTCAATTTTTGGAAACGCAATGGAGCACAATTCAGGCAAATCAGATCTTAAACACCCTGGAATTTTGAATATGTTTGTTATATCAATCAGCCATAGGTGTTAATGCTAAGAAAAAACGATAGAGCTGCTTCTAATTAGATTTGCTAATTTGCTACTGTGGCTGAACAACCTAAATTGCCTAACCCTAGACCTTTTGTAGGGAAATCAATCAACAAATAAAGCCTAAAATTCTTAGGCCCAATTTGTATTGGTTTTGGCTCAATATCTGGCATACGAACATGTCCAGATTAATATTTTGAGGACATCTAAAATCAACCAAAACAATATATAGACTTCAAGTAATTGGAAAGGATCTTGTTGAAATGTGAAATTGTACAATAGAGTCTGTAAATACTTTAATTTGCTGGATCATACTGCAGCTGTCTAGTTAATAATAAGAATGTAGCTACCGGGTCTTTATCATACAATATTGTTGGGGCAATTAAAACTAGACATGATGGGGGAAGCAATAAATATGAGGGCACAAACCACTAAAGACTACTTCCAAATTTCATTTCAATAGTCAATAGTCTAGCAGGTTGTAATAAGTCATGTACTACCTACTTGGATCCTCGGACAATAGAGTTAGCAACTACATATGTTTTGGTTTTTACACTAATATGATTAGGAATGGTATTTTGGCATGTACAGTTGGGTTCTAGACGGTTAAAGACGAGTTGGGCTTGAGTCAGGTCAGAAAAGGGTTCGATCTGGATCAACCCTTTAAATGTCAAGTTGTCTTACCTTTAATTCTTGTCTCATGACAATTTAATTAATGTTGCATTTGACAAACCAGGAGCATATATCAAGAAGAAGACAGCCAAAAGTTTAAGGGATTAAAAATCAGCAAAGACTTGGTCGAGATCGGGGGTGATGCACTCAAGACCAACATCACCACATTAGGCCCCTTAGTCCTGCCTTTCTCAGAGCAGCTCCTTTTCTTCTCAACACTAGTTTGGAAGCTCCTGAAGGGAAATGGTGCAAATCCACAGGCCACAAAGCCATACATCCCCGATTACAAGCTAGCTTTCGAGCACTTCTGTGTGCATGCTGCAAGCAAAACAGTGCTTGATGAACTCCAGAGGAACTTGGAACTGAGTGACAAGAACTTGGAAGCTTCACGAGCTACATTGCACAGGTTTGGCAACACATCGAGCAGCAGTATTTGGTACGAGTTGGCTTATTTGGAAGCTAAGGAGAGGGTAAAGAGGGGAGATCGGGTCTGGCAACTCTCCTTTGGGTCTGGTTTCAAGTGCAATAGCGCGGTTTGGAAGTCCATGCGTAAGAATAAGAGGCAGTCGAGGAATCCGTGGCTCGATTGCATTGACAGGTATCCACAGAGGGAGTTTTAGGCATGATAATAGCATTGTGCTTTTTAATTTTATCAAGTTCAAGAATGGACCAAATCAATGTACTAAGATTGGTTTAATAGTTTGTGTTGTCTTGTTTGAGCATCTAAATCGTTACACATAGAACTTGTGTATTAAGAATATTGCTCTAAGTTTAGTTGTAGATTATGAAGACTTGTCATTTCACCAAAACTCCTAGAGCGTATTGGCTTTATTCTTTCTTTCTACTATTACTGAGTGCAGTTGTGAGTCATTTCAGCTTTCTAAATTCATGTAAACTTAATGCTGCCTAATTCTCTGAAAAAAAAACTAAGGTTGGAGAATTTAGACAACTTCTTCCCTTTTATCAAGGCACACAAAAGCACCTCACAACCTACCAGCCTGATAAAACACGAAACCTTACTTTAAATGGCAATCTCAAAGCAACTTTTTATAAGCATAAAAGAAAATGATGAAACAAAACCTGTTCAAATCCTCAACCATACTTTCAGCTCTCTTGCTAGTTATCCTTACAACTCCTCCAACCTTGGCCAAAAGCTTGCAGCATGAGACAGAAATTGAGAGCCAAAAGCTTGCAGCACGAGATGCAATCACTCTAAGCATCCGGGAGGTACGTGAATTGAGAAAATTTGTCAATTCAATCCCTCGGCTCAAGAGCGTGCAGCAAGCTTCTCGAATGCTGCCCTGTGTGGAACACCTGATTAACGACCTGAGTTACATAAATCACACACTCTATCAGCTGAGGCATCTGAAGCCAATGAGTCTCAAGTCAGACACTAAGTCACTAAAGAAAATGATGGCTCGTATTCTTAAATCGGGAAAGATTTGCTACAATAATAGTTCACTTAAGAATGTGGATCAGATTGTGTTGTCAATGCTCCTTAGAAAGCTTGATGATCTTTCTATGGTTATCGATGATGTTGTTCATCATGTTTCCATTATAGAACGAGCAAACTATGATGTATATGGGGAAAGGCCTTGACAAATTAGGTGTCCATGTTCGGTGGTGAGCGCTTCAAAAGGATGATGATGTTGCTTCCTCAATTGTAATTGATAATAAATTTTGTTGCCTATTCTGTAATAATAATGAAAATGTTTTTATTAGTATAGTTTATGTTAATTCACATAGGACTACCATTTATAAAATAATTGTGTTAGATTATATGGGATTCTTCTTCTCTACAAAAAACTAAAACCACTATTTTATTTGAGATATTCAAACATCTTCATATTTTACTTTTTTCAATAACTAAAAATTCATTGTTGACAGTGAAAGTGAGAACCCAATATATTGTATTATTATTCATACATGAAGTAAATGATATAAAAAAAGAATGCCCAAAATATATGAAGTCATCAGCGTATTTAAGTAATACTCCTATGTACATAAAAATTGAGCAAATGTCAGATGTTGGAGTATTTTTAAAATAAAGTGGGTTCCGTGAGATTTTTAGAAAAACAAAGAAGCTCCCAAAATTATTAATGCGTACTATGCAAAATGGATATTTAATATATATATATATATATATATATATATATATTAGACTTGACACTATAAAATTGCTATACTCCTAAAAATGATTTTAAGTTTTTTTGGGTTAGTTAAAACTCATTTTTTGAATTTTAAATATTTGAAACAACAATTATTTGAACAAAATAAAACATTTAACTTTATGATAGTTTTTTCTTTTTTCAGGGTTAGTTAAAATTCATTTATTGAATTTTAAATATTTGAAACAACAATTATTTGGACAAAATAAAACAATTAACTTTATGATAGTTTTTTCTGTTCAAATTTGAGTTAATGTGTGACTGTTTCCACCCGCCACAAATGTAAAGAGTTGTGTCTGATTGAATAGACACAAATTTCGTCTAAATAGGGATGTTTGGTAACAGAAAAATACATCTTCATATTCTTTTCTTCTCCATATTACTTATATTATATTTTACTGCAGAAAAATATCAAGTTAGATAATTTTGTCAATTTCGTGTGGACCGGTGGTTTGATTATGTAAGTGCAAAACAAAATTAAACATTGAGTTTCATCGTTTTCTAAAGGCTAATCGCTTATCCCTGTTATATACCGAGTGATAGGGGTGTTCATAAACCCGTCCCACCCGATCCACCCGCCCGACCCGCCCGCAACCCGCCGGTTTTATTTTTAAAATAAACAAGTGCGGGTTGGTGATTTGTAAACCCGCACGTTATGGGTCGGGTGACGGGTTTGATGGTTAAAAAACCGACCCACCCGCAACCCGCACTTAATCATCTTTAGAGTAATTTTTATTCATGTTTTAATAAAAGTGTGAAATAAATTACATTTATTAACAAATGAAGAAGAACAAATTAACAAACTTTCTTCAAGTTTTTTTTGTTTATATTAATGTTAATGGTACAAATATATTAGTACATTTTTTCCTAAAGAGTTTGTTGTCGAAAAATCTAGAAGAAACTTCACTAATTTGTTATTGTTTGTAATGCGTGAGTGATGACTTGTAATGAATTTTTTTGTGGGGATTTGTAATATTCTTTTTGGTGGAGACCGTTGATTTAATTAGTAAGAAATTGTTGATTATATTCTAGTTTTGTACTTTTTCATCCTTGGATTTAATTTCAAATGTAACGGTGAACATATTTGGCACATTTTATTTGTTGTTTGAAGAACTTAAGATTATATATATGTTTAATTTTTATATTTATTTATATGTTGCTAGTCTATTAGATGTCAAAAATTTATGACATTCTTTGCGTTCAACCCGCCAACCCGACCGTCACCCGCCCGCACCCTTTCCACCCGAACCGGGCGGTTTATGAAAATAACAATGCGGGTGCGGTTTAAAAAATTGGCAACCCGCACGTATTGGGTCGGGTTGATTTTTTTATGCAAACCCGCTCAAACCCGACCGCGTTCACCCCTACCGAGTGATGGGGGCGAAATAAGTCTTCAGAAAATTGGCAATGCAACACGCCTTGAATTCATTACTGCAATTCGTTTACTAATTTCCTACCAGATTGTCTAACAATAGATTGGAGAACAATTAACGAGCTTAACTATAGAGTAAAAACTTCATTTAAGCATAATGAAAACAATTTCCTACCTCATATGATAATTTATTCGATCGATTGCTTGTTCATTACAAACAAATTCAAGCAAGTCTTATTTGCAGGAATTGAGATTTTTTTTTTCCTCGAAACAAAACAAATAAAAAGGAAAAAATTCAGGTGCCCAAATGGATGGGCAAAAAAAGATTTGATTATGTGAAAAAAGAACAATCAATCTTTCTCAGGCTAACCAGTCCCCATCCATTCCTTCAATTTCTTCAATGTCCATGCTGCCATTTTTAAAACAGATTGAAATAGAAAGCAAGTAGTCAGAGACTGCAATATGCCAACAAAAAAAAAAAATTATAAAAGAATAAGGAAAGTCACAGGCATAAAAGAAGTAATACAATGAACAATTTCCATAATTCCGAAGAGAACATGTAATTCTTGAAATATACATTGTGAAATGTCTTGTGGTTGGAATTCTTTTTATTTTCTACAATTAAGGAAAGATAGGACAAGAAGTGTTATTCCTTTGCAGAGTAATAATATAAGTCCCTAGTTGATGTAAAAGGTAAAGTATCTTTTATTCCACATCCATGTTATATTTCCGTGTCACACATATGCTATGACAAGTCTATGTGTAGACTCGCACACATTATAAGTTTGTGTGCATGTCAATAGATTCATATGTGTGACACCAAAGTGTGAAACAAATCCGTGTAATGGTTCGAGAGTAGTTTCAAATATCAAGTGTGAAACGAACATGAGATAGAAGAGTTAAAATAAAGAGCAAAACTTTGCTTATTGAACATTTCACATTAATTTAGTATATACTCATGTCTCATGTCCAACCCTTTCAATTTCAATAAATCGAATAAACACAACAAAATAAAGGCGAAATATCCATTAATTTGCCGAAATTTAAAGTCCATAAGAAAGGGTGCTTGAGATTTATTTTTGGATTGGATTCTATCTAATAATTCATATGCAACAAAGAAGTAGTTTTTTTCCAAAATAACACATAGAACACATCTAGCAAAGTATTTATATACTCCATAATGGAAAAACTGAAAAGAAAAACATATTTCACCAGAGATGACAAGGCAAAGAGATAGCACATATAATAATTTAACATATTTAATCACAAACAAATAAAATAATTCTTACCATGGCAAAGCAGGATCTTGAAAATAATCATCAGAGCAATAATGATTGAAGCAGCTCTCGTTTGCATTCATCCAATCTGGAAATTCCATAGCTTCATCAAATGGAGAGTAAACAAAATCTACACCATTTTTATCCTCATTCTCAATTTCCATGGCTTTCAAGTACTTGAACCAACAAGCTGAAGTCATCAAATTCATGGTGTCATTCCACTCCAGCTGATGTTGCTCCCCAATGGACCTGATCTCCGCCATCTCCTTATCATCCATTGCTTGATGCAACCCTGAATCCTCGTATTCCACCGCCACCGCTGATGGCGGCCCCAACATGCATGGAAGTAGTTCCTCTGATGCCGCCGACAAAGCAGAGGAGGAAGTGTTTGATGGGGATGAGGATGAGTAAATTGAAGAAGGGTTGTTGCTGTGGTGAAAAGCAGAGGTGTCCAAATTTGTAAAATCTTGAAGATTGAGATTAAGGCCTAATGTTTGGTTTGGAAGTGGGAAATTGAGATTTTCTTGGAAAAATGATGGTGGTGGTGGTGGTGGAGCAATTGAAGAAGTAGGCCATGAATATGGTGAAGAAAAGCCTGGTGAATATGAGAAATTCTCTAAACTATTGGAAGAAAAACTGGGATTGGAAGAATTTGAAGCATAAATTCTTGGATTTCTCCTAGATTTCAGTTTAGCTTCTTGTTCTATAGAAAGTTGATGAGATGACGATTCCAATGGTTGAATACCATACCCTTGTTCCAATTCTTGATGCTGTTGTTGCTGCTTTTCACTGGCCTGTTTCATGGAAGCTCTATGAAACTTAAGAGCCGTAACAATTTCTCGACGGGCTTCGGCCATATTCAGTAGCCTTTCTTGGTAGGGCCTACTGGTATGAAGCCTTCTCCTTACTTGCTTTTTATGCTGTGGAGGGGGTTGGGATGTTCCTTGTTTATCATCATTTTCAGGCAAACTTTGGTGTCCCTCTAAACATTCAGGTTCTTTGGTTCTTGATGAGGTCAAGTGTTTAACAAGGCTACGAATATAAGCACCTGATAAATGAGGTTCTTTCAGTTTCTCAATTTCTAATCCACCACCATTTTTAGACTTTGAGGAAGATGATTTTCCCCTCATCTTTTGTTTAACTAGGATACTTTTGTTGTTAGTTAGTTATTATTAGATATTGGAAATGGAGGAGTGGGAATTTGAAGGGTGGGTCTAGAAAATCATGCTTTTCACTTTTCTGGGTGCCAAAGTACAGAATGAATGCAGAGGTCCAAAGGGAAGGGAGCTCGTGGGTGTTATAAATAGCTGGCGACATAGCCTAGGATTTTTTTACAGTATTTCTTTTGGAATTTTCCCTGTTTTGGCAAATTACTAGGTTGTTTCTTTTGAATTGCAAAAACCTAATAAATTAGCCCTCTTGCTCAAAATTTGGATACTAAAACTTCAAAATAATATGCAATTGCAATGTATGAAATCAGGATAATGTGAAATGTTTATTGAATAGAATCACTTTACGGCATGGAATCCTTATATACTTCTAAATATTAGGAACCCCCATCCGAACAAATTTTGAAAGTCTATTTTGTATGCATGAGGGATTTCGTGCCAAATTTTAATGAAACTTGGGGATTTTAAGCAATAAACATTATATTGGGTTTTTCGTACAGATTTCATAAAACACAGGGTAATCTTGCATTTTACCAAATCCATTGAATTCCAATATTATGATATATATTGAATACAGCACTCTTATTTAAAGCTAAATAAAATAGAAGTTTATCATAATAAATTTCTTCAACCAACAAAAACAAACGAACAGGAAGATCTTATACACTACTCTTAATTAGAGCTAAATCTTACAGTTGGTTAAAAGATTTTTATCATAATGAATTAATTTCAACCAACAATAACAAACAACCAAGAGATGACATATTACATTTTGATTTTATGCATAACGTTCAACAGAATATGAAGCCAATTTGCACACCATACATGACAAACATGGACTTGTGAGATAAGCGATGACTGACTGAGGAAAGAAATGTTGGTCTAAGTATGATAACAATTGTTCTAGTTATGAGGTGTGTATGTATAAATTATGATGAAAATTTAAATTTGAGTTATATATATTTCTATCATTGTTAACTATAGCTTTTAACACATGTAGAACACTCCATCCTGCAAAGCTACACAAAAACTGTGAGGAAGACCACTTAAATGCAATTATAATTCATATGATCTTAAATGCTTTATTCTAATTAATCAGGTTTTTTAAAGGTAGGGGAACTTTCTTATAAGAGGTTTTCTTGTTCTTTAATGGGTTTGTTATAAGAAAATAAAATGGTGGGCAGCAAAATTAATTTCTTCCTTATCTCCACAGTTTACATTATCAAAACAAACCGCCTAAGACTCACACAGCCAACGCTCAAAATTTCTTCTTAAAGACTCTAACGTTCTATACGTGTCACTCATGTCATGACACGTCAAGTGATGTACTAAATGTTCATAAAGAAGTAAGACCGCTGATAATCATACCAATCTGCCTAATAATTAAGAGTATGTTTGATGGATGAAAATCAAATTAATTCATTTACTACAAATTTGATCAATGAAAATTTGTTTGAACTGAATATTTCTATACAAAGCGAATCAGTAATATACTATTTAATAACTTGTGAAACTCATTTGACTCAATAAATATAATATATGTGTAAATAACAAGCTACTGGAGCTCGATTACTATAAGCTTTATTAGACTTTCAAACTCAATTTATTTAGCAATCAAACTCAATTTATGAAATGCACTATCACGCTCGATAGAAAAACTGAACTAGTGTGAAAAAGTATCATGCGACTCGACTTATTTAGACCCCTAAATTCATAATAAAATAATCAGTGGGACTAACTCCACTTTTATGTTAATAATTTACTAAGTCTTCTATTAAACACTTGTATGAGCTAAATTCACTTGAAGAACTCAATACCTTTATGATGTGTAATTGAATGATTTCTTGGATTGCCAACAAATTCAGGCTTATTAAAATAAAGCAGGAAGTAATATATTGTTTTTAATCAAGTCAATCTCTAATGTATGTGATATGTAGTGGTACCAGGATCTGGAATCGTCAGCCGAAACTGACAGCAAAATTTCAATTACTGTTGTAACCTCCTCTATTGATAAAAAAATAACAATATGTATAATATTATAGTATAAAAAATTATGAACAGAATATTTGATTCTACACTCATTATTTCAAATTTTAAATGCTCAACATGATTAGAGTGATGAAACAAAGAATTTGGACCTTTTTTATAAAGTCATAAATAAATACAGTCTAAAGAGGACAGAATTGCTCCATACCTCTTTCTCTCATTGTTTCAGTTTTCCTTTCATTTCATGCTCCTTTCTTGCCAAACAGCTTTTAACTTACTGGCTGCCTTTGAGTGTTTTCACAATGGCTCTGTCTCACCAACTGTAGCAAAAAAAATTAACTGAAATATTATACTCCTATATGCACAAGTAGTGAAACTCAGATTTTTAATTAAATTAATAATACATTGGAAGTGCTAAAATATTAATCTGACACTGTTCAGAAGTTAACTTTGTTCTATAAATGGGGAACAAACCCAAGTAATTTGCTTAAAAACATCCTCAAAAATATGCTATGACATTAGATTTTCTGGAAATACAAATATGCAAACTGTAATAGTGTAATTTATCCTTGCTGAATGTGAGGATAATGCCTCAAAGTTAGCTTGCAACTTAAATAAAATCATAGTTGATTTCATATGTCACATGTAAACACAAAATTTGAAGATCAATGCAGTAAAAGATTATTTCTTGAGCCTAAATTAACATGAATTGTCCAATCAACTGCACAAAGGGCTGCATTGTTCAGAAGTAGCAAACGAGTCTACAGTTATCCAATTTAACCATATAACATATTTGCAGAAGTCCTTCCATTTGCAACCAATTTCTTTATTATTATTATTTTAATTATGAACTGAATACTTAAGTTTTATCTAGATATTTCATTTACTATTCAAATTTAAATTAGAAGTGAAATCTTTTTACCATCTATTGAACTACTGGTGCTCTAATTTCTTCTTATTGATATGATGTTCTTCCTTCTGAAAAAATAATAGTGGCAAGGGTCTTTGTAGCTAGAAAAATTGTAAGCTCCTTATAAATTGGGTTTGGCCCAGATATCGCCCCATTGAGAATGAATCAAAACCGATATGTATCTAGTCCCACCCAAAATCAGCTCTAAACTTATGTTCCAGCCCATCTCCTCATAACCCCCTCAAACCTACAAAATAAAAATATCATCTCTAAATTGATTTTGTGGAAGGGACTAGTCTTCACAATGCGGCGAACTCAAATTGCAATTCCCGCGGGGAGAGATTCCGACGTTATATGTCCGTTATTCCTCGAAATGAATTAAGTCATGTCTAAGACTTGAATACCCTTAAGAAACCCAAAAAAAAATCATACCTGAAATTGTGTAAAAATCGTTGATCGACACCTACCAGGTGCCCCAAACCCCAATTTCTAAGAGAAATCCAAATCTTTACTCAAATTTTTGAAATCTATAAAACTCAACATTTATACTCAATCTAAATCAAGTTTCAAAGGTTCGCTGAAACCACTTGAACCGATTTTTCAAAACCAAATCAAGCAAAACCAAACCTGTAAAGACCCTGATCCACTTCTGGCCCTGTCAACATTGTTGGACTCTAATCCACTAGCCAAAAATGCTTAAGTCCCATTTTGATAAGTAAAAGTGGGTCAAGTCTTTATAAACTAGTCAAACATTCTTTCCAACAACCAATGTGGAATTGGGGTGTTACAGAACCACATCGATCCATATGACCCATAAATATATGTTCTCCTCGTCTTACAATTATCCCGTCTAAATAGGCATATTGAATTTTTCGCATAGGTCAAATTTCTCTCTCGAACCCAAGGCCCTTTATGGATCAATTTTGACTTAGTTTTACAGAATCCTGAATCTGACTCGCGTCTGGGTATAAAAGTCGTTGATTTGACACTTACCACCTATTTTTTCAATTCAAAGTTTAACTCAAATCACATCTCGAATTTCCAAAATTCAACATCCCAGCTTGATTCAAATCGTATTTCAAACGAAAATATCATTATTATGAAACTAAAAGCCATTGAAACCTAGTCAAGAAAGATCCTACAGACCCTATAAATTGATCTTAAAAAGTAGGTTCTAATTAAAAAAAATCAAATAATGTAATCATACATAATAATTGTCTCAATTGTGTTTACATCAATTCGACATGATCTTGAATCTTTGAGATTGTATCATAAACTTAACAATTAATCTTATAAATTATAAAAAAGAAAAAAACAACTAATCTTATAGTCCCATGATTCAAAACAATAATGCAACACTACTTGTTTTTTCTATCATACTTGGAAATTTGAATTTTTATTACTCCTGTCCATGGTAATCCATTAAAAGTATTAAATTAACTGGTGTAGAATAAAATAAACCCCTAACATAAGTTATATATATTAGTAAATAAATATAAGCATGAAAAATATGAAGTGAAGGAAAGGAAACAGACCTGACTGCTGCTGCTACATTGTGGATAACATCCAAACACACCGCATTTAGCTTCTTTCTTTTTTTCTCTTTTTCCTTTTTTTTTTTTTTTTTTGATATTTTATCAGGAAAAAAAAAAAGGAAAAAAGAATTGCTGCAGCTTCAACCAATCCCCATCGCCCGCAGTTGCCTCAGATGGTATCGACGAATCCAATTTCTCTTCATTTTTACCAATTATGACTTAATATATATCCAGGCAATAAATACTCACACGCACTTTCACTTTTTATTTCTTTCTCTCTCACACACACAAAAATGGCTTTTTCTCATTGGATTCCATTCACACCACCGCCGTGAGAAATGTCTGTATTCTGTTCTTTAATTGAGAAAATAAAAATGATTTTCAGTCAAGTTGCCAAATGAAGGGGGAAACTGAGTAATCAGAAAGTGAGAATTGATTCTACTGACCTTTTCTTTTGCACCGTTCTCTTTTACTTCTTCCAGATGTGGATTCGACTTTTCTCAAATTTTTTTTTGGTTTTACTGAGGGTTTAATATTTATTCCAACAGATATTTGAACTAGTAGTCACATTAGGGTATAGTCCCTTCCCATTAAATCAATCATTGAATACGATTAAGTAATTAGGTCAATATAATTTATCAATATTTCATTTTACATCTAAAGTATCTGATTAATTCAGTACACTGCAAAGTAAAACAAAAATAAAATAGCAGAATAAAATAATTACGAAAAATCACTGCTTCCTAGTAAGTAAGAAAAAAATCAGTATAAGAACTCAAACTCGAGAAAATACTAAATCAATTGGACTTTTACTAAAAATTATATGTTTACACAAGTGATAGGACTACAGAAAATAAAATTTATTTACTACTAAATAAGTTTAAAATAAAAATAAAATTAATAATCTATTTAGTTAATTGGTTCTTTAATTGTGAAATGGGGCTTATTAGATTTTTTTTTTCAACTGGGGTTTATTAGATTACATGTACCAATTTCTCCCCCTCTTGCTTTCCTGAAGTTTCTTTAACGTCTCTTTGGGTCCCCTACTACTAATTACCTTTACAGAAATAAATAGGCTTAATTTTACTTTGCACGCTAAAAATATCTTAAAATTTTACTTTGTACCCACAAAGTATCTTAATAATTTTACTTTGTACCCTAACTTCTTCAAACACTTTAATATCTCCGGAAAAAGTCATTCCAACTTCCATAAATGACATGTTTGGTATTTATGGAAAAATTCTTCTAATTTTTTCATATCATTTTTCTCTCAATTGGTTGTTGAACGAACCCGAAAATATTTTGATCAAAAATTCACACGTCTCCACCAAAATAACGAAAAATTTCTATTTTCTGGGATAAGTCGTAAAGAAACTATAGAGTAATTTACATTCAATATTTTTCTCTGATTTACAAATTTTACGAATGTTTCCGAAAATTTTCGAAATTTTTATAATATTTGATCGTACAAAATACACTATAGAAATTGAATTTTAATTCATGGTCTCAATATTGTGAGAAGCTTGTAGTGTAGGTTTGCAAACTGTTGTGGGTAGTTGTGCTTCTAAGTTTTCTATATGGCACTCCAGATGTAAACAATAATGTGACTTTGAGACGAAAACTTAATATTTTTCAGACTAGGTCAATATTTAAGGGAGGAAAAATGACATGCTTATAAAATTAATGGGAAAATTATCATAAATACCTTGCTCTTCCTGGCAACATTGAGGTGGTTGTAAACATTGGGACGCATAGTGAAGTCATTAAGCTAATTTGAGGGTGCAAAGTGAGATAATTATTTTCCGATGATGTAAAGTGAAAAAGTAACTTAATTTGGAGGTGTAAAGTGGAATTAAGGCGAAATAAATAGTGCCAACTAAATGGCACCGGTATTAAATGCATTAGTTTGGTGTCTATATACATCCAAAGCTTTTTATTTTTATTTCACTTTTCTTACCAATCATTCTGTAATGATTATTACTTTCAGATTTTATAAACCAACTGAATGTAATATATATTTTTCCAATTAAATTTGAATTCATTAATTTGACTTGAAAACAAGGTAAATGTCCCCTTTTGTCTTAGAATTGTTACGGATCTTATGGAAGTGGGACAAATGTACAAAAATGAAACATACTAAATCTCCAAGTGATCATCATTAACTTAGAGATCAATGACATTAAGTTAGATCATGAGACTCCGATGATAATACTCATATTCTTAATAAGATAGATATGTTTTTAAGATAAATATTGGAGGTTGAAAGTATAACTTAAGTATGAGGGTGACTTATGGTTTATATTTTTTTGATTTACGCATAATTCTCGAGTATGTATAACAAATGTATCTTAAACTTATGAAAACTATGTAATTTGAATATTTTCATCGTAGGAGGACAATGTTCAATGTATGAATGGACAATAGTTATAGGAGATTGTGAGTTGCATAGATTCATTGTCCTAATGCAGTTAATGCGGCAAACACTCTTAGCAAACAACAATCTAGTTGTTACTATGAACAAAATCTATCAATCAAAGTGCACTTATAAGCATTATGATGTATTGTGCGTCTAGCGAGTACATAGTGATCAGGTGTTGAAGTACTGCCAAGGAGCTACGACTTGTTGCATAACTTGTGCCTTGTCACAACTTATTCCATGTAGATCATCCATATTAATATAGTAGATTGGTCCAATCTCCAAATTGCTTAATGGTTTGAATTTTTGGACACCGATGTAAGATTTGAAGGCAATAATTTAGAACAATATCTTATACTATGATATGATCAAATCAGGTTATTGAACCATTGATAATAGAAAAATAAGTAAGTAACTAATTTTTTCATGACCAGGTGATATTTGTGTATCAGTTCACGCTCGATCTTATTAATCTACGCCTTTGATAAGAAATTCATAGAAAAAATCACCTTCAAAACGTGTTGTTCAGGATATAATAATATTACATTTTAATGAATGTTATAGGCGTGGACATATACAATCGAAACTGGGTGCTAGGGATAATACACAAGTCTAATTATTTAAATTGTACCGTTGGTAATTGTTATAGCTTTTAGACATATCATTACCCAGTCTTATAATTTGTATTAGGATTAAGGTCATGAATTTGATCCTAATAAAGCAATTATTGGACATGAAATTATTTGTCTGAATATATATGATGTCATAATGGATAATAGATGCTCGTGACGTTTTTCCATTTTTTTTTTAATAATTGAATTAGTTCCGAACAAAAAAATAATTGAATTAGTTAGATTCACTTTTATATGCGGATCATCTTTATCTCTAGAGTCAGAATTGGAATTAAAACTTGGAGGTTAATTGAAACTTAATTATAAAGATATAATAGAGAGGTGATCCGTAACTAGAATATATTAGTTGTGAATTGTGATAAATAAATATGTTCTGGGTCAAGCCAGTCCGCCTGGGGGTGAAGCCTTGCAAGTCTATTTTGATCCTTTTCATAGCAAGTCTGTTTTGATCATTTTCACGTCTACAATTTCGGGTTTAACTTTAATATTCTCTGCAAAAGTGCTAAGTGGATCCAGGTTATTAAATTGCTTCAAATTTCAACTTTTTTTTTTTTTTTACATACATGCTTATATTTCAAATGTCCGAAAAAAAAAATTTATTTTTTATTTTAGTTTGAGAGTAATTGTATCTAGAGTTGGAGTGAATTTTTAATGTCTCGAATTTCGTCGAATTTTAACTTAGGGAAACATAAGTAAAAAATTCGAATAATTTAAAAAATTTATATATCTAGCTTGCCAGTTCCACATACGATTCGACTTTTTTATTTATTTTTAATTAGCATATGATTCATTATTAATAAATGAGAAAAATTCGGTTGATGAGATTCTTAGAACATCCATATCAGAAAAACAACAGGAAATAAGGGAGAGAGGATATGGCATTTCCAATCACACATATTTCTCCATTTTATTAAGTTATGGACTACTCTGTTACCGAACCAATAAATCCTTTTAACAACCCATAGAATGCTTATGCATCTCAAGAACATTTTAAAAACAGTGGATTTAAGTCATTTAACTCGCCCCAAGTTGACTTATTGAATATACTAGTATTTGATTAACCGCGCGCTCACTTGACAAAAGATCTCGGCATGGCATGAGATGAGGTGAGAGAAGTGGGGACCATCATCTACGAGCACACAGAGGAGGTGGGATGTGACGAGTCAAATTGAACGGCCATATGGAAAAGAAGATGAAGCCTCCAATAGGAGAAGCCCTCCACGTGGGCTACAATCGAAAGGGACATCAACTCACTCCTCCAACGTCCATATCCAATCACTCGCACCACAAAATATGATCAATTTCCTACAATAAATTGTCAATTGTCTATATGCCAATTTTTTCATATTCCCAATTGTATTTTTTAATTAAATTTCATTCCCTTAAATTTTATTAAGTCATTACAATGCGTGTTGGCCAAACACATTATATAGGAACTTCTTCCAACGTGGATTTGAACAAGAGATCGACCGACCGACATATTGTGCAACTGGTTCTTTCAACCGTCATTCATGAATAATGCTTATTTACTTTGCATTTGCTGTAATGACGATCATTAGGACATACTATAATTCTTGGCAAATCCAAGCTATGTGAAGGTAATTAAGTACGGTAATCGTTACTTGATTAATTGGATAAACATTTTACTAGCTAGAATAACTAAATATAAATGATGTTTAAACATATCTTATATATTGTTATGTTATATAGGATATATATATGCTCGAATGTGCATTCAGAATTTCTATATTTAAATATAGTAATCTTTCTAATGATGTTAACGGCAAAATATATATATATATGCTAATAATACAAATATATATCCGAGTATAAATTAATATACATATATGTATTGCAATTGACTGAAGAAATATTTCAGAGACGTTCCGTGTCATTTAATTGAATTAATTGAATTGCAGGATGCAGACCACATTGCTTTGAATTGAATTAAATTTAAGCAGTAGGCCACAAAATTGTAAGGTCACTTTCCGCTATTAGTGGGGGTGCCTAAATTAATTGGGACCATTTCACATAAATTAGTTTACCCCACCTACACTACAAGCAAAGCAAAGCAAAATGTACGCACCGCCCCTCTCCTGGAGTCCTTCTAGAATCATGTGTTTAACTTTCTCTGTTCACTTTCACATTTTCTTATCCCTGCAAGTAGCTAGAGGGATATCGTAGCAACATATGATCGGTCTAACACGTACGTACGTATACGTATAAGGAATTTATCCAAATAACATGACGAATTCAAGTTTGAATCTTCACCGTAAAATTTTCTATATAATGTGTATGACGCACCTCAAAATGCATGTATTAAAAATCATTTCTAAAGTCTATAAAAGCTAAAATAAATAATTTCATTAGTTTGCTTATAAAACTAAAAAACCCAGACTTACAGTCATGTGATAAGTACTACGTACATTTGTAATTTCTTGTGTACTAGAAATTTATACTTTACTCTTCTATCTATATACTAGGTTGCAAAATCTATTTGGTTACTAGCAAAATACAAAAATAAACAGAGTAGCTATTTGGATAAAACTCCACAATAAGCACATTTTTGTGTGAGATTTGGACCTAATACCTCTAGAACATTATATTGCAACCTCGATCGCCTTTGCCATGGGGAGAGAGATGAGAGAATATTCTAGAAGGTGAAGTTGAGAAAGGGTAAACAGAGTCGTTCAACTTTGATTTACAAGTTGTAGCCAATAAAAACCCGTGAAATCCAATCCATTTACGCTGAGAGATAAATTTTGTACAGTATATATATATAACATTAGATGATCAGTGATCACCTCAATCCACTGTACAACAGGGACCAAAAAGTTGGGATAGACTACAAATTTAAGATGGTGATACCTCAGGAAAACAAATTAATACTAATTATTTAATAATAATAATAATATGTATCGTTCTTTTTTCTATATTTGATACACTGCAAAAACACAGCTGGTGGATTCATTGCACGCATGCAACAGCAGACAACACACTGCAAGAAAAATAAGGAAACTCTAGCTATGCAAGCTTCAATTCAAAATATTGACTAGTACTTAATCTCAATTAGATGCAAAATAATTTTCAGGTTAATTGATTATATGATTGTCAAACTTTGAGGATTAATAATTAATTTTAGACCAACTTTTTGATTTAATTGTATTCATCCCAATTCTTTTTCTTTCTAGTGGTTGAATTTGACTAACATTCATGTTAATAACTTGCAAATTTAATCGAGTGAATATCAAATTAATTCTCGGTGTTATTCCTAATAGGTAATTTACCTCACTGTGATAAATAAATGAGTAAAATAACTCCTTGCATTTTTGTAAAAGAAGCACAATGCAACCCTCTTGATGATTTTTACATTTTTACAAGTGGGTGATATGTCCATTATACAATTTCACAGAGAGATAAAATGCTCATTTATACATATCATAGGGAGGTAAATTATACATTTAAGCATATCACAGAGAGGTAGAGTGAAGTGAATATGTTTCACATGAAAATAAAGTCCCAGTCACATTATAGAGCGTGTGTGCAACTCCACGAATAAGAAGTTAAATTGTTCATTATTTCATATCACAGGGATGTAATAAGTTGTCTATTTTCATACCACAAGAAGTTAAATTGTCCATTAGACATATCACAAAGAGTTAAGTTGTCAAAAACCCTCTTATAATCATTCACTTTGTCGGGTGATCCAGCCCATTTGTGATCTGACCCAACAGATGATCCGACTCAACATGTCATGAACCGATCAAATGTTTTTAGGACGGCAGGCAACAATTTTTATTTTCTGACCGATCCATCTTAAGTCTGGTTAAACCAATTCAACGCAAAATAATTGACACCCATGAAATGAGACAACTCAACAAGAAAGTGTTTAATTTACAAATTAATTAGTTGATAATGTACAACTCATCAAGAAACACTAACCCGTCACATGGAAAGACAATATATGGAGGATGAATAAATACTGGATCGATCGAGCCGAATATATGGTCCTGCATGTGATGGCCCGTGAATTTTTAGGGCCGTCAATTGGTAGATTTCAATTTGAATTCGGTTAGGACTTTTATCAGGTTAAAAATGAATTCGATCTCAATTATGAAGATCTGTAATTTGAATATGAATCTAAGTGGACATGATCCGTTAAAGATATGTATACAATAATAAATAAATTTATATATATATACATTATGTCATATTACAATAAATACTTTAATAATATTTTACAAGCCCTATAAGAATTTAGTTAGTAATGTTTAATTAGCCGTATAAGAATTTAGTTAATAATATATTCATCAATTGTATGCATATTGCATCTAAATTCATGAATTTCACTTAAGAAAATATGGATCCAAAAAAGATCTTATAATCGTCGAATCCTGACAAGACTCAATGGACTCAGAAATTTAGATCCAAGCAAGATCGAAATTCAACCAGAATTTGATTCAACGTAAATAAAGCTGAACTCGGGTCGATCCAATCTGACCCATTGATAGTCATTATGGTATCATATATTTGCATTGGTAGAATCATCTATAAGTATTAGACCAAAGGGTGACACGAAAATGAAATAGTAGAATTATTTATGATTTTATATTGAAAAATCAATCCTCATTGTACAACATGAGCTAATTTTCAAACAATTTTTTTTTATCGAAATGGAGAGTTATATCATTACATTAGAATATCGATTGATTAAACTAACAAATTACGATGATAAATACTAATAAGTAAAACTAATACTAATACTTCAATAGTGGTAATACTCGAAACCAAAACCTTTCCAAACAATTTTAATCCCGATGTTTTCCATTTGTGAGTAGTTGATCTTTTTTCCAATATTGGAGTACAGGAAATAACGAAGAAAGTCTTATTAGGTCGTGATTTATAATTGAATAATTATGTGACTTTAATAAACATATGTAGAGATCATAGTGGAAATCTATGAGAATGAAAATTCATCTGATTCGTTTTAGCCAATAGCCGATCATCCTTATTATATCCCAATGAGTGCAAGTTTGGTTAGAAAATTTTAAACTCTAAAAAACATAACAAAAAAGGAAATAAACTGTGAAAAGACCAAAACATGATTTAGAATATAAAGATATCATGGCTGATGTGAAATAATACCCACAAAGTTTGGAAAAATAAAGGAGGAGAACAAATCAATGTATACGACATTATAGTTCACGGAAACGAAATAATGTGGCATTCATCAGCATCTAAACATACATGTATTCGCCCCCTCGAACAGCATTTGCGGCCCCTTTCCTCTCTTCCTCTGCTTCTTTTTCCCTCTCCTTCCAGCTTTCATACTCATGATCATCAGTTTTCAGTTCATGCCGACAAATTGGACAGGAATTGTGTCCATCCTATACAAAACCAATACTACTTAATTTCGGACAAAACCAAATCGTAAATTAGTAATAATCCAAATTCATGAGATACAATATAAATTTTTACCAGCCATGTTTTGAGACAAGAAGGGTGGAACATATGCTTGCAGGGTAACTCTTGCATCTTATCATCTATGACCAGATTCTGTTGACAAATCGAACACACAGCATCTTTACCCAGCTTTAATATAAAATCTTCGGTGACAGTAGTAACTGGAAGCTTTGCCACTACTTCTTTACTTGCAGGTGGTACTCTCGGGACTCCAGAATCACCCTCCAAGAACTAAACCAGTAGAAAATAATTAGCATGGCATTCATTTCAAACACTAGATAATGGAATAAAAATAGAATCTTTTTCAGGAAGAGTTTAAAACATAGATTTACAAGAATGCAGCAGCAGTAATGGATAAATCCCTCAGGTTAAATTTCTATTGGAACCAATTATGCATGGAATTCTGTTGTAAGATGCTAGTATATGACTATAAGATTAAAAGATACCTCAGGCACAATATCATCAAATCTATCAATAAGGTCCTGGAGTAGATTAACAGCACCTTCTGCAGAATTATTACCGCCCGTTTGATCTCCAGAAGATTCACCATGGAACAAGGTTGCAGCTGCAGTCATCAAATTTGATTGCACTAACCAATTAGGCTGTGGAGGCTCAGGGTCAACCGTAAGATGCCCTTCGAATAAATAACCTGCATTATCATTATCCATCAATTTCAAAAATCTTCAAAAGAAATGGCGAAACAATGGAATTGATATATATTAATTGGACTTATGTATTATTCAAAAAGGTGAACGTTGATAGACCTCTATTAGTTCTATTTTCTGACAATCTCAAATCCTCAGACGAGTTTTCGACTTCAGACAAATGCTCCCTTGCCTGACTAATGCAACTTTGCAAGTGCTTTTTCTCGGAAGCACTACAGACCAACTGCTCAGCTTCCTGGAAAAGCTTCAGCCCAGCACTCCAAAATCCGGGTGAAGTGTACCGTGTCTTCAAGATTGTCGCAACTCGACATACAACTGAATAAAACTGCAAATACCATATAGTTTTTTTTCCTATTATAGGTAACATTATTTCTTGGAGCAATAACACATATATCTTGAAAAAACCATGATTTTTTCACAATAAATACAGAAGCTATTCTAAATTATTCTTCCCATATAAGAAAATACATCATACATACAACTTGAGAATTGCCAAAAAAAGAAAATAAAAATCATTTCCACAATTTCTAATTCATTATATCAATTCCAAAAAAGGGGGTTTTGGAGATTGCATAACAGTATAACATTGATTCAAATTAATCATGAATTCATACCAAGAATTCTGTAACCCACGACCCAAAAAATGAATTATTGAAATTTAATTGAAGAAATGCATACCGATTGCTGGAGAGAAGGTGAAGAGGACGAATAGTTTTGCAGGAGGAGAGATCTGATGTTGGAAAGGGATTCCTCAAACATTTGTTTCTTCCCAAGTTGTTTCTGCAATTCTTGAAGCTTCTGCTTTATTTCTTCTTCGTTTGTCATCCCTTTGAATCTTGATTCTTCAATCCTTTTCTTTCTGTTAGTTCGTATTCGAATTCTTTCTTCTATTTTTCCTGTATTAAGATCAAAATCCTGCTCTCTTTTATATATGCAAATTGTGGTGCAGTAATTCTGTCTTGCAGAAGAGGAAACCCAAACCGAACACTTTCTTTGAAACACGTTTGACGAATGACTATTGACGCTATATTATTTTCTTCTGCTGTTATTTTTTCAGGGAAGTGAGATGGCAGATTACTATATTTATTTTTATGTTAATTAATTGCACAAATGAATTTTAATAATTAATTAATTATTAAATACTATTATTTAATTAATTAATTAATAAATAAATAGAACTACTATAAAACATCTAATTGAAAAGAAACAACTTATAATAATTTCATCTAATCTCCAAATACACAATTTTGTCATATATTATATGCCACAATAATCTTTTCATATTATTGTATAAATATAAAAGAATTATGTCACTATATATGACAAAATATTGTGTATATTCATATATACGATGAAAATGTATAATATGTCAAGGGAAAAGAAGAAAAAAAAACTGATACTCCTTAAATCAAGTTATAAGTCCAGCTAAAAACCTGTGTCCTCTTTTCATCTATGGCAATCTTTATTGTTTAATTAATAATTACCTATAATTAAAGAATATGATCTTATTGATGTAAAATTATCGCTACTAAATATGACGTAAGTAATTATAAAAGGAAATATGACGTAGGTCTGTACGGAAAATTCTTACATAGACCAGGTCTAAGAGCTTAGTGGTAGACCTTGTGATTGTAAATGCACCACATTATACATTGTGAGAGCATGCTCTCACAATGTATAATGTGGTGCATTTACAATCACAAGGTCTATGAAAAGCTCATAGACCAGGTCTATGCAAGAATTTTCCGGTCTGTACTAATACAGTAATACTCTCTAAATGGAAGGAATTAGGGGTGGGCATTGGGTTCGGGTAACCCAAAACCCGACTCGTCCCGTTTTTAAAATACCCCAACGGGACGAGTATTTTTTGGGTTTGGGTACCCGAACTTGAAAACCCGTATTTTGTTACGGGACGGGTTTGGGATTAGTCTCTTCAACCCCGAATACCCGACCCCGTCTATATATTTTTCTTACTATTACATAATTATACACTTTACTTATACATTAATTAATAAATTAATTAACATCATTTAATAAAGACATTTTTTACTTTACCTTAATATTCATTTTAAATCTTACACTAGTTATTAATACATTACGTTTGCCTCAATTCTAAAAACTTTCATAGTCTTTACGACTCTACCACTTCTTCTTCTTCTTCTCAACTACGCCAAGGCATACAAAGTTTTTTTCTCTACATTAAATTAGTACTATTACTAATCTATTACATATAAAATTTTATATAAAATATTGTAATTTAATTTTTTTAGATTCATGAAGAATTGGCGATTTAAAAAAAATATGGGACCCGTAATCTCGTCCCGTCCCGTCCCGTCCCGTCCCACAATCATTCGGGTATCCGCTTCCGAGTACTCGAATAATTACGGGGCGAATTTGGATGAAATGTGTCAATCCCAAAATTTACTATACCCATATCTCTAGCCCCAAATCCGTCCCGTGCCCACCCCTAGAAGGAATATAAGATGTGGGCTGCGCTCAATTATGTAAAAAGGAATCTAGGAGGTTTCTAACCTTTTATTCATGTGCCAAAAGTCATAAGGCCCAAAACATAGTCCCGTGGTAGTTTAGTTTATGGGCTTTAAGCCGAACCCAGACTGGAAAAAGTATAAAATTTATGCAAAACAACCAAGCTACGTGGTTGGGTTAAGACTTGCGATTCCAAAGACGAAACTTAGTTTGAATTCTAGTTAGGGTTTAGCAGTAAAAACACAGTTAGTAGATCAAAAAAAAAAATGCAGGAGAAGCCTTTTATTTGTTTTAAGAACAGAATTAAGAAGCTTTGGAGAAACTATTAAGTAATTCATGTGGAAAGATGAAGGAAGAAAGATGAGTAACAAAAGAATTGTACAAATGAAGTGGGAGAAAATTGAAGAACAAGTATGGTTATTAATTATTGAATCTGTCAATCATCAAATACAAATGCTTCAATCCTAGGCTCAAACGAGAACGCACATACAAACTCTTTAACTTCACCATTCACGCGACACTCCGGTAACTCAACCCATTCATTCCTAACTAAACTACACATAACATAACTACAAATCTCATCAGAATTCAAACACACCAAAATCTTCTCTCCAATTCCAGTACAGTTAATATCCACATTCTTCCCATAAAACTTATGCGACATCCAATACGGCATCACCGCAATCTGTTTCCATGTCTCATCCCACTTCCACACTCGAACGCTAGCACTCTCCAACATTTCCGAGAGCAAGACCACATACACTTCCCCTCCACACTCCACTAAATCAATCGAGTATTCCGAGATAACGGGGAGTAATCTCGGGTACTCAAAGTAGAATTTACCTGTAAGATTGCAAGAAACAACTGCCCCGGAAGAGCTCAAGAAATGTAAGACTTCATCTCCACTTTTTTCAGTGACTAGTACTGATGAGTATTGCTTACATGGGCTCCTCTGTATATCTGTTGACAATATATTCCCACATTTGGACAAGAAATATTGTGCAGTAGGATCACAATTGGTTTCAAATTTGATTTTTCGAACAAGGGTAGTTTCTTCTGCTTCCCATCTATCTGTTTTCGAGTTGTATTGTTTGAATTTGAGGTTGGGTAGTTCACCCGAGACTAAAGCAATCTTGAATGATTCACGTTTCGCCATCATTGCAATTGCTGCAATTGGATGCTCTTCGATTTTATCCAATGAGGCGATTATTTTTCGACACGAGCCGGTGATTGGGTTAGTTACAATGAATTGATTTGTTGGGCTGTGAAAAAAACAGAGTAATCCACCTGATGAAGAAACAGGCCTAGGGGTGAAATTATAATTATTGCAAGAGTTGAGAGGCAGGGGATTGAGTTTTTTGTAATTATTTTCTAGTGAATCGAAGATGATTGGTAATTGGTTACCGATGTGGGATTGAGAATCAACCATGAAAAACCAAGGATCACGAAATGGGACTTGAGAACAGGAGAGCTTGAAAGTAGTGGAATCCGAGATTGATTTCCATTTCTTGCATACAGAAGATAAGCGAGTAAAAGAAGACGTGGGAAGCCATGAGAGTACTCTTTCAAGAACATCTTGATTGAGCTCGTTCAACGGAAATGTAAAACACTCATCAAACTTTCTTTTTGGAGTTCTTGTTGAGGCTAAATTGTTTCCAATCTCCATTTCTTCACAATATCAGATGCGAGGATTGAATTATATGTGTGGGGGTGTTTTTATAGGTTGAAAATTTTTGAGGGGTTGACAAAGAGTAAAGTAAAAGATTGGGGATTTTGACAAGTTTTGTATCACGGGTTGTGGAGGAGAAAAGAAAAAGCTGAAAAGGTGTTTGTTTGTTAAGGCAAAGCATATGAACTAACAGGGAGGAGGAGAGGAAAAAGAGAAAGTCTTTCTTGTATTGTATGGTGCCATCGCGGCGCCGGTGGAGTTTTTCTGACTTTTTGCGACAAAAGAACATAAAAGAGGGACACCCCACCCCCCACCCTATGTTCACTTTATTTGCTTCTCATTTCGCTTTATTTTGATGCCAACAAATATCACATATTCTGAAATTAATTGAGTTAACGAATATTTAACTATAAATTATTATGGTTACTAATTATTCCGAGTGAGGATATTCTATATCAAATTTGGATTGATCAAATTATATCGAAAATGAATTACACTGTTCTTGCGATTTGATAACATTTTTAAACGCGTGGTCGACAAATGTAATACACTTATTTTATGTGATTGAAAACGTTTGGTCTCTACTATAATTTAAAATTTACCAAATGTTAGAACTAGTTTATGATATGAGTAACAAAACTGTGACTTCAAATTCATTTGATCTCATTTATATTTTAATTCTCAATTTGATCTTCTATCTTTTCAATTTTGAGCGAGGACAATTGGGTGGCCTCACATGACAAAACCTTTTTTTTTCTTTTCCGAGTTCCCTCCCCAATGAAAACTTGGGTTCTTAGGCCATCTCCAACCCGGAGGGCTTTTCACAGCCCAGGGGTGTCAATCTCCACCCGGGTGAATCTGCACCCCCTGAGCACCGTCTCCAACCCACAGGGCTATCTCCTCCAATTAATTAAAAAAAAAACTTCCCCACTCTCACCTATATTATCTATAATGATGATGATGATAATAATAATAATAATAATAATAATAATAATAATAATTTTAAAAATAAATAATATTAATAATAAATATGAAAATGCATAATAATAACTGTAGAGACAATAATCATAAAATTAAGCATAATAATATTACATCGGGAACAAGAAAAACAACAACGATTACACGAAAACAACTTTAATTTCATAGGCAAATTTATATATTTAAAATTAAAACTAATAATGTTACATCTTTAATTTAAAACAAATTGTTATTAAACCTTACACAACTTTTATAATTAAATGTATCTTTCATTTCTAGTTAATTAAATTAAACAAGGTATTGTTAAATTCGTAGTTAATTTTTTCAATCTTTAACTTTTTTATTAATAATTTTTTTAATAATTATTTATAATTTATAATAAAAAAATTAAAAAAAAATGTAAATGCACCAGGTGGCTCCAAGTGGCACCACCTGGTGCAATGGTGGGAAGGGACGCGCTAACAGCGCGTCCCATTACCAGGGTTGTGGCCTGGGCTTTTGAAAGCCCAGGCCACAACCCTGGGCTGTCCAAATTAACCCCCCTGGATGGTTGGAGACCATCCAGGGGAAGGCCCCGGGCCATCTCCACCCACCCCCTGGGTGGGTTTTCGTGTAATCGTTGTTGTTTTTCTTGTTCCCGATGTAATATTATTATGCTTAATTTTATGATTATTGTCTCTACAGTTATTATTATGCATTTTCATATTTATTATTAATATTATTTATTTTTAAAATTATTATTATTATTATTATTATTATTATTATTATTATTATTATTATTATTATTATTATCATTATAGATAATATAGGTGAGAGTGGGGAAGTTTTTTTTTTAATTAATTGGAGGAGATAGCCCTGTGGGTTGGAGACGGTGCTCAGGGGGGGTGCAGATTCACCCGGGTGGAGATTGACACCCCTGGGCTGTGAAAAGCCCTCCGGGTTGGAGATGGCCTTACCAGGGTTGTGATGGTCCTTAAACAAACGAAGTTTAACACTAGCCATCTCTCGGATTCAAGCACACTGGAAAATGGAATTTTGATTTGTTAGGCTTTATGGCATTCGCGGAACAAAAAGCTTTTTGAGGACCATAAGTTGATTGAGTTGGATCTTCTAGGTCCCCAATGACTCAAATCGTATATATACGAGACGAGTCTACTTAACATGAGTCGCGCCAATTTCGAGCTCATGTTCAATGAATTTATGATTTGAATTTGAACTTAATGATACTAAGCTCGATAAAAAACCAAACTAAATAATAAAATTTATGTTTTTATTATACGTGCTGTTTCCCAAACTGAATTGGCCGGAAATCAGAACTTAATTACCTACAAGTCATCTATTATTTCAAAAGGGTAAATTAAGTTAGGTGTAAGAACTATGTAAACTTGCAAAAGAAAAGAAACCAGAAAGTGAAAAAATAGTCTTTATGATTATGAGATAGACTTAAAGTGAAAGCAAAAAACTAAAGGATGATTTATTTCTGATTATGGGACTTGACTTCAAATGACTAATTTAATTATTGGGAGATTGAAAAGTTTTCTTACATAACAATAATTTTTCATTATCAGTTTTTTCTTTTTTAACCCATATCAAATCTTCACAACAATGATCTCAAAGGATTCATGGAGATTGAGTGCATGTTAGATGTTCCTGTAACTTCAAAGAAAATGTATATTTTGCTAGTGTGATTTGGTCCTTTATGAATTTGATATCCGAAAAAAATTGTAAGAATCAAATATGTCATTTGCTGTAATCGTTGTTGTTTTTCTTGTTCCCGATGTAATATTATTATGCTTAATTTTATGATTATTGTCTCTACAGTTATTATTATGCATTTTCATATTTATTATTAATATTATTTATTTTTAAAATTATTATTATTATTATTATTATTATTATTATTATTATTATTATTATTATTATTATTATCATCATCATCATTATAGATAATATAGGTGAGAGTGGGGAAGTTTTTTTTTTAATTAATTGGAGGAGATAGCCCTGTGGGTTGGAGACGGTGCTCAGGGGGGGTGCAGATTCACCCGGGTGGAGATTAACACCCCTGGGCTGTGAAAAGCCCTCCGGGTTGGAGATGGCCTTACCAGGGTTGTGGCCTGGGCTTTTGAAAGCCCAGGCCACAACCCTGGGCTGTCCAAATTAACCCCCCTGGATGGTTGGAGACCATCCAGGGGAAGGCCCCGGGCCATCTCCACCCACCCCCTGGGTGGGTTGGAGATGGCCTTACACCTTTAGTGTTTGTTGTCAACGTAGGAGTATTTGGGGAAAAGTATAGCTAGATTTATGTAGGTATAGTTACAAAATAAAAATTATAATATTCCCTAAACCAAATTATGAGAAAAAAAAATGTGAAGAAAATGACATTTTTTCCTTTCTTTTGTAAATAGACACAGAAGCGTTTCAATTCAAACTTTTGTGTATGGACTTAACCAATTTTTTCATATTTTTTTTTTTGGGTGATATATATTTACTCTCATGGAATATTTGTTCAATTATATTCTGACATTAAGTTGTGAATGATCTAGGCAAGAATTTTCCCTATGTGTGTATCCTTCAATAAGTTGATTTTCTTTTGCAGAAAATTATAGACAGAAATGTCAAAGGGTGGGCTGACTCTATAAAGTGAAAGATAAGAATTTATGTTTTAACAAAATTAGAATAACATAAAAAAGTAGCAAGACAAGACATTCGATCTGTAATTAAATGTGTTGTGGTTGAATGAGGAATCTGACCCTCGTGCATAGAAATAGAATACAATTTTCTTTTTCTTTTGAGTATTTTAATATGTTGTTGAAGTCAATGCATGGCAGTGTAAGAATCCAAAGCTCTTGACTTTTCATTGTGAATAAAACTTGCTTTGGATGCTAAAGCAGCAGATAAATATAATAGTAATTTAGAAAATGAGCAAAAGCCATCAATTGCGCCTTCTTTTCTGTGGGGAAGAAAAGCAGGTTTTGGCTGTTCTGTGTAATTATTGAATTCTGCTCACTACTTCACTTTAATTATTTTTTGGGGTACTTTTGTGTGTGAGGGTCTTTTGTCTTCCTTTGGTTTAATCATCAATGAATTAGAGAATTGAAGAAAATTATACTCCATATGGGATTTTATGGTGGTCATCCATGTTATTGGTGTACCTGCAATGGATGATCCAGAATCAAATCAAACAATTTGAAATAAGACCGCAAGTTATATTGAATAAGGAACTCATATAAATGTTTCAAGGTTGATAAAAATGAGTTACATCGATTTATTATTTGGCTCAAAGTAAACTTCATTTTCATTTTAGTTTACTTTGTTCAACAAGAACAGGCCTCAGACACAATTAATTTCAATTGGAATACCGAACACACCTCTAAGCCTTAGACACAAGTGTAGAGTATATGAAAATATAGGTCTGATATATATATATATATACATATATAATTAAAATAAGTATGCATTTGCATATAAATACTCGTCTGAATTTAGAAAAATACTCCATAAAATTAAAAAGAAAACTTCGAATTATTACATTTCCTTTTTGTTTGTAGAGCAATAAGCCAATAACTCTTCTTAAGGCCCAATATGTTGAATGCTTTCTAAATAAGAAAGGGCCTAGTAAAATACCAGATGAGGCATCATTCAACTTTAGCCGGTTAGCGGCCTTGGGGGTACAGCAAGATTCAAAGACCTATGCCTAGTTTGTTTGGATTTGGACTTTAGATTCAAAAGAAAACCCAACTGAGGATGATCCAAAGATCAGATCAAATAGACCAGAAGATGGGCCTTTATGCTAATTACTATTTTAGTTATGGGCCTAAAAAACACTTTCAAATTGGTTTAATTACAATTACAAACCTATTATTAAAAGTTGAAATATGTAAAAGCTTAATAATATGAAAAATTCTATCTTATATGTCACCAATTTTCGTTATTCTGAAACTTCGATCTAAGTGAGAGAGATATTTTAAGTCCGAAAATGAAAAGTCCAATTTATAATTATCGAAACAAAATAAATGATTATAATTACACCTGGGATATTCCATTATTTCATCTATGTATGCATCAAAACAAAGCATATTATTTTGAAATCAATTTGCCATCTTAATCCATTTGATATTGCAAATATTTACGTGCGCTCTAAACATGATAAAAGTGTTTTTTTTTTCCCATCAAAATAAACACAATACCATTTATCATATTCCTTTTTTTTTTTTTTTTTTGGATAATTACCATTTATCATATTCTCATTATGTGATTATCATCAAAAGGAAATATGATATGTTTTCGATCCTCTCATACAGTCATATGTGATATTTATTGTAACTTATTCTATTTTTAACATGACCATCTTGTTTGCTTATCATTTGATATCTATGTATTTCTAATATTACTTAGAATTGCAAATGGTATTGCCTTATCTTCGATCACTTTTTTTCTTTAGCTATATGTCAACCTCAATTGACAATTATTGATTCCAACCCCTTAACAATAATGTATGTGAGGTAAGTGACAGAAAGTAATCAAATTCCATACGATTTGAAAGCTCATAAACCTAATGAACTAATGTGTACCATTTTAAACCACGTACGTAATTCAGTTAAGAAGTTAATTTCTTTGTCGGTTCACTATGAAGGCTAATATATACAGTATATTATTAGGTCCAGATTAATTAATTATTCTGTCAACTAAACACCTAATTATAGTTGCCCCACAAGTTATACTAACCTTCCACGACCGGTAATTCATTGCCAAGTAAAGTCGTCAAATCTAGAGAAACAAATTCACTACAACAAAAACGATCTTTGGTGGCATCAAGCTTGATGGCATTTTGAAGAAAATGTGAGAAAAAATGAATACAATTACATTTTTTAAAAATGTCAGGAATTATAGATGTTAATCATATTGTTTAGTGACATTTTTATATTATTATGGCATTTTATAATGTTACCTCTTGTTATGATAGTGACATTTAACTTTTAGTCACACTGCTACAAGTGGCAGTTTGAAAAATGTCGTTACATATAAAATGTCACTAGCAAAGTGCCACCTGTAGCGGTGTGGCTAAATGTATCAATGTCACAATTATTGAGCAGATTGAAATCTATCTTCCGTAACTATCAAATGGAAATATTTTCATGTATTGTTTTGTTTAACATGAAAAAATAAAGTTCAAATGTATTGATTGAGTTATTATAAATTTCAAGTACATTAGGTTTTGTTTCGCTAAAATTATCTTACATGAATATAATACTTTATTGTACCATACATACGAAATATACGACGGTGGAAATTGGAAATGTAATTAAGAAAAAGCCTTACGTCAATTAATATATAGAATACGTAATCTACCATTCCAAAAAATGACAAGTAACCGACTAATATGAAGTCATAGATAATCAAAGTTTATCCAATTTCTTTTTTTTTTTAGGTAGAAAGAGATGCGTTTGATATTGACATTCTCGGATGATCAAATACTTTTAAGTCGTGATTCATTTGTTTGGAATGAACTAATTAGGAAATAAAAGAGTACTATAAAAGAAATTATACTCCTATTAGATTTATCTTAAACTAAACTATGACTTGAAATTTTATTGGTTTTTGTGAAGAAATTATACTCAAATACACACTCTTTTAAAATATTGATTTAGCTTAAATAGTAAACTGGGCAACACGTCTTTTAAGTATCCTTATAAGAAGCACGATTAAATAATAAACAAGTATTTTTGGCAACATAAATAAGTTTGTCCTGTTCGTCTTTTTTTTAGTAGATAAAATGTTGAATTATATCCTACTAGACTCGATCGTTTGCATATAGATTACGTCACAAAACATGCGACCAATTATAACTAATACTTTTGTTAATAAATAAAGAAGTCATGTATATATATACAAATGTCATCAAAGTAGGTACAATTATTTTCGCCATCATACGAAATTTTACATATTGAAATACGTGAAATAATCAGAATTTCATGAATTAGATTTAAGTATGGTCGAAAAGACTTGCTGCCTTGAAGTCGAATTTAGCATGACAAAGAAGTTACGAGGCTAGATTGTCATGACAATTTTTAATCGAATATATCTATATCTATCTATATCTATACTTTTTTTTTTTATAATAAAAGTGTGAGTAATTTAAGTTTTTTTCTTTTTTTGTGAAGACTAATATACCCTTATTTGAGTTGTAAAGTGCTATTTAATTCAATGGTAAATATGTAAATGAGTTGAAGAAGAATAATTAGACATGAAATCTTTTTATATTAATTATGGTAAATGTACAATTATACATGGAATCTTATTATATTTATCTCCTACATAATTTCCTAAAATTTAGAAATTATCTTTTACATCAAATTTTATAATTTCAATTTTCTTCTCATATAACACATAAAATAAAAAAACCATAAGAAAAAAAAAACAATATTGCAAAAATATGTTTTAAATAGCTCCTAAAATATCATGTAAAATTATTTTAATTTAGCAAAATATGTTTTAAGTAAAAATATGTTATTTGTATCTTTGAAAGATTTAGTACAATATAAGTCATATACAATCCTCTAAAAGCAAAATATTAAAATCAAATCTCTTAAAATCATTATGCTATATAGAAGAAGAAGAAAAATTAAAAAATTAAAAGTTAAAATAGAATCGCATCTTACCTATAAATGAACCAAAAATGCTTATAACTTAGCTAAGTACTTAATGTTTATTTGGCTAGAGAAGCAAAATATAAAGAATATCAAGACATGCATAACCTCATACTTTCATGGAATTTGTTTCGTGAAAAATGAGTGAAATTGGTCAAAAAAGTGGTGAAATCGACGGAAAATTATAGAAATCAATAAAAAAATATTAAATCAATGAAAAAATGTGAAATCCATGAAAGTCCAGGTGAATTGGTGAACGCTGGTGAAGTTGGTAAAAAAATGGTGAAACAGGTAAAAAAAAAGGGTGAAACAGGCAAAAAAAAAGTGCATGTGAAATCGTAAATACATTTTGACATCGATAAAAAAAATTGAGTGAAATTTGTGAAAAATGGATGAAAACGAGTAAAATCGGTTAAAAAATGTAAAGTTTGTGAGAAATCGATGAAAATTAATTCGAGTGGAATTTGTAAGAAAAATGATGAAACATGTGAAATCCAGTAAAAACGGGTAACCGGTGAAAAAATGGTAAAATCGGTCAGAAAAGCGTAAAGTCGGTAAAACATATTTAATCAATTAAGAATTAAAGTGAATAACATGTGAAATCAGAGAAAAACGGGTTAAAATGGTAAAAATGAGTGAAATCAGCTAAAAAAAAGTTTAACCGAAAAAAAGAGGTAATATCGATAGAAAAATGGTTTCAGCTGGAAAAAACAAAAGAAATCAACAAAAAATGGGAAAACAATGAAAAAGGTTATAACCGATAAATCGCTAAAAAAATATAAACCGGTAAAAAAATAGTGAAAAAGGGTAAAGTCAGTCAAAAAACCTTAAAGTCGGTGAAAACATGTTTAATCGATGAAAAATTCAGGTGATATACATGTGAAATCAGTGAAATAGGTGAAAACGGGTTAAACTTTATCTGACAAAAATAAGGTGAAATCGATGGAAAAATGGTTTAAATTGAAGAAAAGAAATTGAAGAAAAATGGAAAAGGTAATAACCGATAAAGAAAAAAGCGGAAAAATCGATAAAAAAATATATTAACCGCTAAAAAAAATTAAATAGTGGAAACATATGAATCTATGAAACTTTGGGTGAAATTGGTGAACACTGGTTAAGATGGTGAAAAAGCTGGTGAAAACAGTAAGAAAAAATGTTCGTGAAATCGATGAAAGTTCGGTTGAAATTTGTGAAGAAACGGATGAAACATGTATCATCGATGCATAACGGATAAACTTAACATGAAAACTACTATTATAGAACAAATTCTATAAGATGTCCTGACTATATCAGTCATCATTTTATTTTATTATAATTATTTAGAGCCATCATTTTTTTTTTTGTAAAATAATAAAATTAATAAAAATAAATTTCATAAAAAATAAATTGAATATCAGTCATAAATATATGATATTTCATAGCATAAAAAAGAAGAAGCTAATTTTACTCTAATTTACGAAAAATACCCATGAAATTAAAACTAGACACGTACAATGTACGTGTATTTTTCTAGTATATATATATATATATATATATATAACGATCTTGATCAAAAGTAAAACTAAAATTTGTCTCTTTATATATAATTCGTCTTATTTTGATGGATACCTTTAATAAAATATTGTTCCATATTAGTTTTTGATTCTAAAGTAACCTGACTCAGCTTTATGTCAACTACACGTCCCTTTGAAAATCGAGTCATTTGAATGAATGTCTTAATTACACTAACGAGGAACGATTATTTGTTTATTAAACATATATCATCCATAAATTCAATGAATGGAGCAGTATTACATTATCTAGAAATTCATGATCAATCTAAAGTTTATCTGAATCCGTAGTATAATTTTTTAAAGAAAAACAAATACTCCAATTCATATGGTCATTAACACCACAAAGTGCCAAAATTAAGATCTTTTGGCTGGGCCTAATTGTGCTTCCTCTAACCCTGGCAATTGGAGTAGTACTATATATTTTTATAATTTAATTTTTTGAATAAATAAACTGCTACTGCTATGTGGTGTTCCACTAAGCTCCACATAGGCATACATTATATATATCCATATATTTATTTAAACTAAAATACAAAAATAATCATAAAATAATTCCTTCGGACCCAGTGTTTGTACAACTCATGATCCACTCCAGAAAAAAACAGATAATATTATTTATAAGAAACAAAACTAGTAACTAGTAACTAGTATATTTTATTCCATACCCACAGCTACAAATATTCCCGAAAAGTTACAATTTAGTAGACAAGAGATTGTATTCTCAGTTCTCAAGTGGGAGAAAAATTCAAGTTTATTTAGTTCCTCTGGTTTTTCATCTCCCCTGTTTCTGCTTGTGCTCTGTTCAGAGACATTGTTTTGATTCATTATCAAAACACAACTCCTCATATTTCCTATCTAATTAATCTAATTAATTTGCAGTACATTAAACAACTTTTTTCCAATATCAAACATTTATTAATTTCGCTTGATATTGTTGAATTTCATCTTCATCCCAATCAATCAATCAATCAACAATGGGAGAAGACAAGAAAATATTGTTCGGGAAATACGAAATGGGCAAACTATTAGGCAAAGGCAATTTCGCCAAAGTTTATTACGCCAAACACCTCATTACAAACGAGTGCGTAGCGATTAAGGTCATTAAAAAAGACCAAGTAATCAAAGACGAACGTATGATGGAACAAATCATACGTGAAATCTCCGTCATGCGTCTCGTACGACACCCCAACATAGTCGAACTAAAGGAAGTCATGGCAACCAAATCGAAAATCTTTTTCGTCATGGAATACGTCCGCGGCGGCGAGCTTTTCGCCAAGGTGGCGCGTGGGAGGTTGAAAGAAGACGCCGCGCGTAAATACTTTCAACAATTAATCAGCGCCGTCGATTTCTGCCACAGCAGAGGCGTTTTTCACCGAGATATCAAACCGGAAAATCTCCTCCTCGACGAAAACGAGGATTTAAAGGTTTCGGATTTCGGGTTGTCCGCTTTGCACGACCATCCCAACAAAGATGGACTGCTCCACACCCAATGCGGGACCCCTGCTTATATAGCGCCAGAGGTTTTACGCATGAAGGGTTATGACGGATCGAAAGCGGATATCTGGTCATGCGGCGTCGTTTTATACGTCTTACTAGCTGGATTTTTACCGTTTCAGGATGAGAATTTTATGCTAATGTGTAGGAAGATTTTCAAAGCGGAGTACGAGATTCCGCCTTGGTTTTCTACGGATTCGAAGCGTTTGGTTTCGAAATTATTGATGGCGGATCCGGGTAAACGGATCTCGATTCCGGGTATAATGCGGGTCCCGTGGTTTAGTAAAGGGTTTAAAAGAGCTCATGCTTTTTCAATGCAAGAATCTATTTTTGAGAAATTTGATGAAGAGGAGAAATTAAGGCATCATGATACTTTTAAAAAATCTCCTTCTTCCCCTGCTCTTTTGAACGCTTTTCAATTGATTTCGTCCATGTCTACTGGGTTCGATTTATCGAACATGTTCGAGGATAAGAGGAAGGATGGATCGGTTGGGTCGAAGTTTACTTCGAGGTCTTCGGCTAGGGTGATTATTAAAAAGATTGAAATTTTGGCCAAGAAGTTTGGATTTAAGGTTGCAAGGATTAAGGACTTTAAGTTGAGGTTGTTAGGGCCCACGGAAGGGAGGAAGGGGCGCTTGTCGGTTACGGCCGAGGTGTTCAAGGTTGCGCCGGAGGTGACGGTGGTGGAGTTTTCTAAATTTTCCGGTGATACATTGGAGTATATTAAGTTCCGGGAAGAGGATATTAGGCCGGCTTTGAAGGATGTCGTTTGGACATGGCAAGGGGACCGTGTTTTTGATCAATTGGATTATAAAATTGGTGGGGGAGAATGTTCTAAGCAATGAAGCTTAATTAATACAAATATTATTATTTTCTTCATTTTTTTGAATAATTAGTACCCTTGTTGATAGGGATATATCGTGGATTTTTTTTATAAATTTGAGGGCAAGGTTCTAGCTCAAACCTTATACGGTCAAACTCATTCAGTCGCCAAGGAAACTGTATTGCATATATATTGTGATTAGTAAGTGTCTTGCATTTGTTGTGTGACTGTTTTGGGTTTGACCATATTTGGTTTGGACGTGAATTATCCAATTTTCGATTTTTTTTTTTGGTTATGATGCATATACCGGATTGATGTTGTTAGTTGTTCGTGTAGCATGATTTGTACATATACCTTTTTTAATGGAATTCATTGACTTTTAAAATTGAGTGTGTATATGTAATGGCGTGTTGATACATTCCTTTTAACTTTTCAACAACATGAAAGGAAAGGATTGATTGTGTTTTAACTGTATTTTAAGATTCATGCTTGTATCTCTATTCTTTATGTGGTATATACAGCCATATTATAGGTACGGTTGATGTTGTTGGGACTTATAATTATGTTGCACTTCAATAATCTTATTTTTTGTCAACAAAAGTCTGAATGTCATCCAATTAGTTATTAATCAAGAAGGAATATTAGCCAACAATTATTCATTTTCTTGTGCTTGCATGTTCTTCAAAGTGAAAGTATTAATGTATTGGACGCTTAAATTTTGATCATAAATTTTTACTTACACAAGTCTATACATGAGGATTTCCAACATTTTTCAAACGTTGTTCCGAGAATTCAACATCAATATAAAAGGGATTTAATTTCCGTATTTACAAAAACATGTCTCAAGGTGAAGATTGCATTATACACCATTCGGACAAAAAAATGGTTTTTCCTGATCTGCCATGTTGTTGAAGCTTGAGCAATCCCAGGGACGCCGCTAATATACACTCTTGGGTTGAGGTGCATTTCATCTCGATCCCATCTAGCTAGCTAGCTAATCTGTTGAATGAAGTACATATGAGGATATTGATTGTATTTGTATGTATGAAGTTGCGAGACATCTTGGATTGTACTTGCTTTCTCGTGTGATCATCTTCCATCTTTTTCGGAAGCATTAAGTTTCACCTTCTTCTGGTTTTCTGCTTCTTTCTGTGCTTTTTTCTTCTCAAATTCAAGTTGCTTGCAGTTTTCATCATGAGCCCGAAGAAACATTCTCACAAAATTTAGCAAAGTTGAAACAACTGCAAAAACACATCTCAACAAAAATGAACAAAACACAATGTGAATGAAAAGATATTGCAACTGGAAAAATAATGAAACAATATGAACTGAACTTAGACCACAATGTATGACCAGAGCTCCGTAATATTCCATTTGTAATATTCTGATAATGTGGAGAATAAAAGATAAGATAAGATACCTTGCTCAAAAGGGCAACGGGATGGATCTTCCCCAAAATAAAAAGCCAATGCATCTGCATTCCTCCCCTGGATATGATATGGCAATCAAAACCATCATCAGATTAATTTACGGAAAGGACTGGTTTGTAAAAACGAGGGAAAGGAAATTACAAGTTACAGAAATTTACCACTCCAGAATAAAGTGAAGCCAGAGATCTCACTTCAGCTTCAGCAGAGCCAAGAAACTCCTTCAACGTCTAAACATTAACCGCAAAAAGAAGAAAATTACAATTGTTTATATATGCGACTACATCGGACATAAATAAGTTACCTGACAAAAATGTTCTGAGATAGCACCATCATTTTCGGAAGCAGTTAATTCTTGTGTAACCTTTTCAAGCCCTTTGCCAATCGCTTGCATTTCCTCTGCTAAATATTTTAATTGGGTCTGCATCAAAAATATATTAACTATCAAGTTATTCAGGTGAAACACAAAAGGCAGAAGACGAGAAAGAAATATGTACCTTTGTTGCAGCCTCTAAACTTACTAAGTCTTTCTGAAAATCCAAAACTTCCGGCAACTTTTCAGCAAGCACCTAGAGGTTGATGGAGGGTATGTGTCAAATTTTATTTACCACAATATTTAGAGGAAAAAGAAACAAGTATATACAAGTATAGAATACGAAAAAAGTTTGTACCTTACACAGATAGTGCATAAGAGTGAGCTTATTATTACGGGCTCTTGTTTCAGTAAGTTTTAGAAGACTATCCAGTCGAAATCCAACAGCAGAACCTGAGGAATAGAAGTGAAAATTATTCCATTTGTACTTACTAATATTTCACCAAATGCGGTCTTCATAACTGGTAGGATCATGAGTATGCAATCCATATTGATAGATTTACTACAAGAATTATGATAGGAAGCAAATGGGATATATATACTCACCCCTTGCTGTTCCATGATTCAAAGCATTACCCAAGGAAAGGACAGTTTGCATGATTCTTTTCAACTTGACAGAACTCCTGACCTGATGAAAAACATTTTCAGGCAAACACATTTGTTTAAAAAAATAAGCTATGTTTGGTTCCTGGATTTCATCGAGTAAAATGCAAGAAAAACATTTTCCTTAGCGTTTTATTCACTAAATTCCAAGAACCAAACATAGTCTAAAGAAATAAAGGTGGAAAGTTGCTTGCCTCTTCAGATGCAGAGTTCACAATATTCAAACTCTTTCTCAGATCAGATACCTGTACGTGAATGGATGGAGAAATTGAAATATACCAACTGATAATTTAAACCATAAAAAAAGTAGCAATGTTTAGAGAAATAAAAGAACTACCATTGCATAGTCATAGTGTTAGCTACATTTTGTACTAACCTGGGAGCAAAATTGAATTTTAAAAGAGAAAACTCTTAGCTTTGACTCTACACGTGGAACTTTCATCAACTCCAAGAAAAACTGCAATAGACATGCACGAAGCTTAGTTAACACTTAACAGATTCATCAAATAAGGGAAAGAAGAAAATAATCATATTCACCTGTTCACACTTTCCAAGGTTTTCCTTGTCGCCCTTGTAGCTCTGAAAGGTCAAATTGCATTGTGACTAAATTACAATACCAACATATACTGCACTCCAGTAACCATAACTACATAAAAAAATAAAATGAAGGGCCCAATTGTGGAAGAGATAAATGGTTTGGGAACAAATACCTTAAGGAGTTCAATTTCTTCTTTGGTTGGACAAAATTTTATGAGATTATCAACCTGATCAATGTCCAGTGCTGTATCATCCAAAGCAAGGAGAGAATTCTGTGATGGAAATGAGAATACAACAATAACAGTCAATAACTAAGAAAAGCATGATACTTTTGGCGACTTTATGCAAATAAAAACTGCAATTTAAGCATATAGCTGCAATGCCAAAAAAATCTGTATACACATAAAACTTTAAACATTTTGAATTTTATCCTACCATCAAATCTGACAAAGGAACTTTAACTTTTGTCAGCATTATTTCGCAATTGTATGCCCTTCGTAGCTCAATCTGCAAGAAACAACATATTAAATGAGACTACATGAGTACTAACATTTACGATTTATAGTTATTCCCATTGCAAGTAAGCAGTAAATATGTGGGAGTTTATGATGTAAAAGGAACATACGAACAAAACTTTTTTCATATTAGCTACCAGACGAGGTTCTGAAGTATAGAACTCTTCATACAAAAGACCCCTCAGGTCAATCAGACAGTTGTACCTTAAACATTTACATCAGCACAAATAGACTTCCACTATTCAGAAATTTCTAAGTTAATTTGTATTGATGGTATTTCTGGACAAAAATTGCTTAAAATAACAGAAACAAGGCAGCGTATAATAACAAGGCTCTGGCGCTCTGCTATTCCAGCTTAAAGAGCCCTCAAGGGTATATGAAATAAAGGAATAGCCAGAAAAGCCATTTATCTTATGTGAAGGGTGCTAGGGTGCTAGTGATATGACGCTCTGCTGAAAATAATATGATTTAGATTAGAATACAATGTCAACCAAAAGTATGATGCATATAGTGTAGAAAACTCTAGGCTAATATACCAAATGGACTCTATCGGATTTAAGCGAGCCACGCCTATTCAGTTTTCTGGTAGCGTCTCCATGATCTGAATTAGGAACACTGGCTGAGAAAAGACTCTCGAGTTCCGACATGTCTAGTTCAGGAGCTCTAAGAAGGAAGATAAAAGAGAAAGCAATATTGTTACCATACATGATTATATAAAACTAGAAAATACATAAATGAAGAGAGCATATAATACCATACTTTGAAGCCTCCTCAGGTTTTTGTGCCTCAGCCCATAAGCTTCCCTGCATAGCCCTCGTTAATTTCAACCAGTGATATGGTTTGAGGGATGCCTTCTTCGACTGGGTCTGAATTCTCGTACTCGACCGCAATTGCAACTTTTCCTTGGTACCTGAGGGAGGCACAGGTATGTTTCCATTACTCACTGAAGAACGCGCAGCACAAACTTTTGCAAAACCATTCAGAAGTGGAGCAGGTGGAGGTGGAACATTTGTCCCACTCCTAGCTGAAGCTTCCTTTCGGCTAGAACTAGGCGGAGGTGGTGGCGGTGGTGCTGAACATTTAGCAGTAGAAACTTGGGCTGAGCCTGAACATGGAGGCAGAGGAGGTGGAGGGGGAGTCGCAGGTACTGCCTGATTATTCGCTGATAGACGAGGGAGAATTGGAGGTGGAGGTGGAGGTGGAGGTGCTAATGATGGTGGTGGTGGTGGCGGCGGCGCTGTTGATGGTAGCAATAATGGCGGTGGTAAAGGTGGCGGCGGTGGTGGTGGCTGTCGTAATTGTGGTCGAGGAAGTAATGAATGTGTTGACGGAGACAGTGGAGGTCGAGGTGGTGGTGGAGGAGGAGGAGCTTTTGATTTAGTATCAACGGAATGCTTCTCAGAGAGAAGTGGCCTTGGTGGAGGCGGCACTGAGGAATCAGTGGATTGCGTAGGATTCGATGAGGATGCAGCAGATGCTGATACAGAAGATTCTGATGTTGAATAAGTGATTTCCCGGTTACTAAACTCAGCCTCATCTTGCAGCAGTGCTGTAATCCCAAGTACAGACGGTGCACTATTGTACCTTGAGAGGGTTACGGGCGAACCTTGCAACATCATATTGGAATACGAACCTGGATTAGATAGTGAATTTTGAGAAATACGTTGAGATATGATTTTAGATAGAGCAGGCCTTTGAACAGATACTTGCATCTCCCTTGACTCGATCTTTTTTGAATTAAAATTTGTGTCATTTTCAATAGCTCCAGATTTTGGACTCTCTACAACTACAGCAGGACTTATTTCAAGAGATTCGCACTCTTTAACACTATTAGAAGAAAGACTGACAAAATTCTCCTTTTGAATAATTTCAGGAGAGGTTAGCGTAGAATTTTCTTTGTTTACTTGAATAGAGCAACTCTCAAGCTTTTTGTCTATGGCATTCTTGAGAGAAACACTCTTTATTTGTTCGTCTCTCGTAATCGGGCTAAAAACATTCTGCAAGTTTCTGTTCTTGGCACTTGGGGAACGAGTAATCTCTAGTTTCTCTTGCACGATAGTGGAGGCTGTCATTTTTTGGATCATATTAAGGGCAATATCTGTGTTCGGATCCAGCCAATCTAAGTTACTGAATATTTCTTGAACTTTAGCAAATGCTTCAATAGGAAGACCTTCATTGTCTTCGATACCAGCCAAATCGAGCCCAACAAGTGAAGAAGTGGAATCCATCTCAGAGAACAGAACCTTAATCCAAACAAGAGACAAAATTTCAAACTTAAAGAATCTTTCACAACTAGGCACTCTCAAAACAAAGTAGATAAAGATACATACCTCTGCTCTGAAATCCTTCGGAAATTGATCCTTAACATTCCAAAAAACATCGATTTCATCACGGTTAAGCATCAAAATATTCGATCTGATATAAGCTGTATTGAACATCACCCTGAACATCATTCCTTCATGTTTTAAAGTATCGTCCAATGTGATACACTCGAGCACAACATCACCTTGTACATGGCAATTGATATCAATTTTAACAAGGTCACAATCTGCCTGTAACAAAGTGTGACTCACTTAAAGAAGAAAAACGCAAATAGAATACGTCTCTTTTTTCAGTACAAGTATGACAAAACGAGCATATGAGAAAAGGTGGCGGAATTGAAGACTACCTGTTTAAAATAACGCACAGATTTGCTTGTTTTTGGCATAGAGAAAAGAACCTTTGTTGTCCTGTCAGCAGCCATGAAAGGATCTGGCCCATATATCCTAACTATGGGTCGGCATCCACCCTCTCCATCCATATCAGGAATGACTCTCAAAATTACACAGTCCAAAGTCAATGCCCTATCCAACGGGGGCCATTGTGAACCTAAGTTCCTTCTCGAGACATATTGCAAATACCTCAATTGTGAAGGAAAAGGATCCAATGGGGATAAAGATTGCAAAAGTTCTCGCGGAGCTTGCTTGTATATCATATCTAAAGTTTTTTGTTCACCAGTGTATTGCTTTCGATATATTAGGAGAGCAGCCAACATGAAGGCTAGAACAGGTAATGCGTCACTTTGACAATGCATTAAGAGAATGTTCCTTTGCCCGAGGGAAAGCCAACTTTCACTTGATCTCAAGAAATGGTGAATCATTTCCATGTTAAGTAATGGGCAATTTTCGTATTGGCGAGGATAGTCTATCACAGTCATGTCGTATTCAGAGAGTACATTAGCGATTTCTCTTTGATGATCTCCCTCTCCAAAATTAAAAACCATGAATGAAGCATTGGGAAAGTAATCACGGAGCTGATCGAGTATGGTTCCAATATATTCTTGATACTCGTTGTTCTCCAAAACATGAGTAGTAAAGCAGCAATCGAAGACTACAAAATCACATAATTCAACATTTTGAATGAGCCAATTTCAACATATATTGAATGCTTGGGGGGGGGGGGGGGGGGGGGGGGGGGGGTAAGGGGGTACATATAATCTAGGCAAAGGGATTCCATTCTGAAGAAAAGCATTATCTGCACTATAGTGATTTTGTATAAAGTTGTTATTTGTAAATTACTTAGCTTCACAAAAACTTTATCCCTTCACGGTAAAAGTCTCAATTTCTTGACCACAAATTTCAATTTTTAAAGAACAGAGAACAACCATACTGTCAAACAACTCAGTGCCAGTAAAACTTAAAAGCCCACATTGGGTGACAGAAAAACTTTACATATTCCAGAAATACCAAATAAATCTATAACATCAAGAAAACCTAACAACTTCCAACATTTAAAGAACTAGAAAATTACCCAAAAAACAAAAATAACGTACCAAAAACTCTTTCAGAGATCTCCAAAAGCCCTTCAGGCGGCTTGCGGTAGAAAAACTTGCGAAAAAGCGCCATTTCTTATAACGAGATCCGACCACAATCACTGCCAAGTAAAACCCTACTTGTCACATTAAACTCAAACTTTCATACAATCACTAGTACCCAGATTGGACAAATCACCCCGAAAACGTGAATATATACACATACATGAATTCAGGGCATAATGTATAATAACATTATCCTTTACATTCAAGAAAGTGGAATCTCAAAGTGGTATGGGAATTTTGCTGAGACTGTAAGGAACACTTTATTTCTTTTCCATGTGGAACATTTCTTCACACTCACATTTACTCTGTGTCACACTGCGTGTGTGTCTGTCTCAAGATTAACTTGGCTTTCAATGTGAGGAATCAAAAAGAAAGTAAAGGGTTTCTCAGAAAAAGCCAAGGGTATCCCCTGTTTCTTATATTTCTTGGCAAGATTCAAGATTTCTCCAAAAATTCAAGATTTTGTTTTGTTAATGTAAGTTTTATTATAAGAGAATATAGGATCTGAGTGTTTTGTTTTTGTCAGTGTATGTAATGCATTATTTAGGAATTCCTTTTGTCAGTGAGTGGTGCATGAAATAATTATAGATGTCTGAGTCTTCCTTTTTTAATAATCCTCTTGTTACTTTCATATTTTTCTCTTTTGCGTATTTGCACGTGATTTGAAGATAATGACATGAGTAATTGACCTATTATATTAATTAAGGATCTTCATGAGTTGCTGTTAATCTGAAATCTTGAGGGTAAGAAAAGATGCAGGTTAAAGCCACTATTTGATGAAAATATTGGATCACAAAAACTATAATTGAATTTTGAAAGTGAACCAGAGAAAAGCCCATAAGGTTTAAATAGCTGACCCATTAGGTAATTATTGCCTCAAAATGATCCGGCCTATCAAGGATTAAATTCATTTAATTTTTTTTAAGACGGAAAATATATTGTTACATCATTACATCAAAAATTCTATTCAAATGTATTTCAATTACTACCACCAATGTACAAGATAAATAATAATCAATATTAGTAATAAACTATATAAATACCCACATTAGTGAGAGTTGAACCTATAACTTTTTGGTAAAAATGTAATTGTAGTAACTAGTATTCGCCGACAATTTTCTCCTAATACCAATTCAAGCTAGTAGCTAAGTTTTCTCCTACTCCTATAAAACTTTAATTTTCAAAACCCCAAGTTCATTTTTAAGTTTTAACTTGAATCTCTGAAGTCAGACAGAATTGCGATTATTCTGCAGACGAATTTCAACATATGAGTTGCAACAAAAAACTCAAGGGAATAGGCTCGTGAACCCTAGAGAGAAAATACATATAGTCTTTTCAAAAAGCATAATAATCAAAGATCGGATGGATAATAATATGAAAACCTGCAACTCTTTATACTCTCTCTATCCTTAAATTTTCACTATTATTTCCTTTTTGAGATGTCCCAAAATAACCGTATCTTTCTATAAATGGAATTATTTTTCTCAAAAATACTCTCTCACATAAATTAACGATTTGACACCATTAACTCTCAACCTCTACTTTTAAGGCAATCTATGTAAAAATACCTAAAATTTCAATATTTTTAACTTTTACCCAAAAATCCACGCAAACAATGAAAGGATAGGAAAATAAGAGACAAAGGGAGTATAAGACTGTGACACTAAGTAATAAAAAAGGCAATATGACCATTGAAGGGAAAAAAAAAAACTCCTAAACTCCTATAGAAACTAAATAACCAAAAATAAAAAAAAAAATTAAATAATATAGGAAAACCTAGTTACTAAAGAAAATTAATAAAAAAGATAGATTAGTGTGGATTCTCCAGCATTACTCTCTTAATTGACCCAAATGAAATCTACCCAATTTTAATACCAAAATGTTTATTAATTTTGATTTTATTTGTCTTGGAGGACAGACACCATAAGGTATTTAGGATAATCATTTAGACACCCAAAGAACGCTTTAATAATAATAATTATTATTAAAAGATGAAAATTGAAATTCACGCATATAATTCTTTTAATTTGACACCACTAAATTTCAACTATATTATTTTTTAAGAGCAAAAATATAAGAATACCCAAAAATTATTTTTTCAACTTTTACCTAAAACTTCATATCAAATATAAAATGAACAACAATATGAATCAGAGGAAGTACCTATTAATTACAATAACATTAGAAAGTTGACATTATAGACAAATCCAGGTCGTTAAAAATCCTGGTCAACGTAACCTCGATGTTACATAACAATCAAGCAGCACAACATGTCGGAACCAATCAAAGGGAGATTACTTCATACGAAACCAACAGAATAGTAGCAATATCGATGATAACGAAGATACAAGATCATTCCACATATATACAATCCATGCATCAGCTACAAACCAAAGTTAGAAATTGTCAGTAAAAATAAATTCATCATCCATATCAAGCATGACAACATAGACTCATCAACACATCTCAGTATCAAATTTGAGAGCTATCCCCATGCTAAAAAGTTCCTGACATAGCAGCTTGGCCCCGTACGGCACGTTCACCCTTACCACGTCTTCCACAGACTCGCACAAGCGACAGTAGGGTCCACGAATCTTCCGACCACCAACCACTGGTCGTTGGATCACGTTAGCCATGTTTTTACATCTCCTACATATGTGCATTTGAGATGAGTCACTGAGGGTGAAAAGTCGCTCGTGTAAATTGGCTGCAGCACCATGGGCAATGAGGCAGTCTCGCTCCATCTCACCAAACTTGATTCCACCAAACCGTTTCCTGTCTGCCACAGGCTGGCGAGTAAGAGGGTGAACTGGCCCAGTATTCCTAAATTTGACTTTGTCCTCCGCCATGTGTGTGAGGCGCTGGTAGAATGTTGGGCCCACAAAGATTAGGGATTCGACCTTCTCACCAGTCCGGCCATCGTACACTCTCTCATGTCCCCATTTTGAAAACTTGCAACTGCCAGTCAAAACAACTTGGATTATTCGGAGAATTTAGTAAACCAAAAAAAAAGAAATATGATTACTGAAACTAAATAGGACCTGTGAAGTTGAGCCGTTATGTCATCAACTGATGGGGTGGAAAACGGGGTGGCGTATTTGAGTCCACCACCAAGGGCAATCCCTTTGCCCAAAGCAGCCTCTAAAAGTTGACCGGGTGTTTGGCGAGAAGGAAATGCATGAGGGTTAATAACGATGTCCGGAACTATTCCTTCCTTGGTGAAAGGGAAGTTTTCTTGAGACTCAAGAAACCCCAGAACACCCTTCTGTCCATGCATGCTCGAAAACTTGTCTCCAAGGCACGGAGAACGAACCTGGACAGCCACAAATATACAAGCATAAATATCCATCACTACATGAATTTCTAACATAAAAATGGTGAAAAGGGTAGTTTAGTAAATTCTCACCTGTCTCAATTGTACGACAGCAAAGTTCTTTCCTTCATCGTTTGCAGAAAGAATTACCCTTTGAACCATTCCTCTCTCAGTGTGCTTTAGCTTGATACTGTGATCGACCCCAGATGCAGCATGCTTCCCGATTACAATGTCGCCCGTTTGGAGGTTTGCTCCAACATAGGGAAAGCCATCATCATCAAGGCTATCCACGCGTCCAATCTTGCTCTGCATCTTCCCAAAGCTGACCAAGTCATCAGGCTTTAGCTTTTTCCCTGGTGCTTCTGAATTGTCGACCTCAGATTTGTAACTCCTTATATGTTCAGATCGGAACATACCACGTTCCACTGAGGCACGATTCATCACCAAAGAGTCTTCTTGGTTGTACCCAAGATGGACATTGACAGCCACGATAGCACACTGGCCGTTGAAGAACTCAGGGTGTGGTAGCATCTTTTTCTTTTGTTCAACATATTCCAATTTCCCAAGGTTATCCGAAAGCATGGTTCGGAAAAGTGGCCTTTGAGGGTAAAACAATGAATGAGTATTTGTATCTGCTCTGATTTTCGCATTTGTAGTTGGGAACCCAATGGCTTGCTGAGAGTGTTTCTCAGACTGGTAGAGAACTCTCCTTGCATGATCGTGATTCGCAAAGGGAATGATACCGCAGCTTAAGCCAAGTAAGAATGAACTGTCAAGTTCACAGTGTGTGTACTTTTTCTTCTTCACAGGTGGATTCCCTTTTACAGGTGATGTTTCTTTTTTGGCTGAGAAAAGGTATCTCCATCCCCATGCAGTAATACAATCTTCTTCTTCTTCGGCTCCTATCAGCTCAACGATCCCCTTTTCTAGAAGATCTTTAAATAAAAACTCTCCTTTCAAATCTTGAATCTTCTTTATATTCTGAACTACTAAAAGGGGGCGGAGTATTCTTCCAGCATCAGCAAATATACGGACTTCTGCATGTTCCTCGTCTCTTTTGATTTCAACCTAAAAAGGAACAAAATCCAGAACACAATCTATAATGTAAAGGAAAAAAAGAAACCTGAGATTATTTTGAGCTCAAAGCATTATGCTATGGAAATTATGTTCAAAATTTGTATTTGTTTACTGCAATACTTTTGGGAGCTCGCCTTCAGAATATAGGAAAATTTATTACCATCTCACGACATGTTATTGCAATGTAATAAAGTTTCTCCATCTGGCTTCCAAGTGCAATAACACAAGTTTAATTTATTGCAATAAATATAACCAACCTGATGAGGAATTTCCATATTGCGACGTTTACTTCTTAGCTCAGCAACAAAAGATGTGGAATCTCTACACATTCCTACCCAGTCACCATCCAGAAAAATTTTGTGCTTTCCGTCCAGCAAACCAGAAGTATTATCAACCATTTTTTCCATACCACACTGATAAAGTTCTCCAAGAAGACTTTCCTGTTCCAGAACAGTAATAGTAGTACTGACAAGACCCAAGCTCGCTAGATTCTTAACCAGTCCACAATTTTCTCCGTCCGGCGTCGAGAGAAAGCAAATCTTACCCCAGTGAGAAGGGTGTCTGTATCATCAATACCAAAAACCATTAGAATTTAGATATATTTGCTCAGATTTAAGAAAAATAGTTAAATTGAAAATATAAAAGCTTCAAATAAGAAAGCTAATGAATTTATGCGTGATATGCAACTTTAATGAAAAAATTGCTCTAAATTTATTCTTTGAAAAGTTCAATAATTTGTCGACTCTTCTAAGAACTTCAAGCTGGATATGATATCAGCTGAAATGTCAAAGCCCTACCCAATTCAATCACATGAAAGAAGTCGAACCGACAAAGTGTGAATGCAAAAGATTATATTTTGGAATCATATTCTAAAAACAAAAGAATAAAACTCCAGACAACTTACGGGTATCTGGCATCACCAACCCTCCCTGTGTAAGAAACATGCTGCTTTGTTTTCCTCATATCAGCTATTGCCTGCAATGGATTTGTTCGCCTTAGTGTAGCAACTATACCAGAAACTCTCTCCATCCTCTTATAAGGATGCGACCAAGCTCCAGTTGAGAAGGCTCTAGAAAGACCATTTGTAATGATCGAGGCATCCAAGTAATGATCAATTGACTGTACTTCTCTGTAAATATCCCTTTGCAAAGCCTTAGTCATGCGCCTCTCCATATGTTTCACATGAACTCTAAGCTCTCGTTCGAGTAACTCGCCTGCCAACTCCAACCTCTTGTTCCTAAAATCATCCCTGTTGTCAACTTTGCGGTGACCTCTGTAAGCCTCCAAGAGACATTTGATCATATAAGCAAGGAATTGAGTCTTCTGGCTTGAGCTTTTGAGACTGGGAAAGAGGTACTTCTTGATGCATTCTGCCACCGAATCTGAAGGTGGGAATCTGCAGCCTTTCATGAGTTCTTCGATGTGTTTGGTTGCATTTTCTCCCTTACGAAAACCTTCACATTTTTTATCAGCATCGTAAATTGATGCCAGAAGTATATTTGCAATAGTGCAGTCTTCGGTGTCCAGACTAATCAACTTTACCACCTCTCTGTCATTTGGAGCTCCCAAGGCAAAGAATAGAATCCAGATAGGAACTTCAGTCGCTGAAAAGTAGACTGTGAGGATCTTTTCCCCTCCAGTTATGTGTTCCACCTTAGGAACTAACTTTACGTAAACTCTTTCCATTTTTGATCTTGACCGGTATGAAATTGTCCAAGCAGGATCCTTGCTCACCCATAGTCTTTTGAAGCATATTTGCTCCTGTGCAATGAATGTCTGCAGACACAAATCAAGGCAATGAACCAATCAATTCTAGATAACTGCATTGTCACAAAACAAAACTACCTTTTAAATACTTAGGACATCAACAAAAAAACCCACTATGTTTACAACAGGTAATTCAGTGAAGTTGAATTAAAGCTTATCATCGCTCTACTAGATTGTGCAAAGTACAACAAGTTCATGTAATAGCATAGCCACCCAATTTATTTCTAGTCCTTAATATTAAGTGGCAACGAAGAAAATGTGAAACTAATAAACGATTATTCAAAAACTTTGCCATTACTATGAAACAGAACAAAGTTCAAAAAAGGAAAGATGGTCAAGCAAAAAGGAAAAAATAATGCCGAAAAATCATATTTTCATTAAACGAAAATACAAAAAGATTTACATTGTGAATTATTATATTATTTTCAGAAGTAAACACAATACCGAATGCCATAGATTGGGTATTTTAATTCTAAAGTTCCACTATTCAAACAATATACCAAAGAAAACCATGGCATTAGACCCTCACCTTCTCAGCACCCTTGATTACGAAGTATCCTCCTTGGTCGAATTCACAATCCTTTTTCTCAAGCTTTTTCATCCAGCACAGGTCCGACTGCACCATGACTGGAAGTTTCCCAAAGTTAACATTGCTATGATATTCATTCAATGTTCTCTTTTCAACAAAATCTTCTACACCAGTTTTGAACTTGTCACTTTTGGAGCGGCTCATGGTGTATACCTGGAAATTTTGAAGAAGAAACATATGTAAACATTTTAAATGTGGGAACCAAATCCAATGCTCAACAAAATCAGCCATAAAAAGAATACAGCAAAGAAACAAGAGCAGAGAGCTAGTCTACAACCTCAAGATGGACCTCAACATTTATCTTGGATGAATAGGTCATGTTCTGAAGACGTGCATGCCGGGGTAGCAAGTTTAAATACTCTTTACCAACATTAAGTGATAAGAAGTTTTCGCCAGTCCAAAGTTGTGGATCATCAAGGGTAACCTTCCCAAATTTGACAGATGCACGTCTCCAATCCTCATCATCTCCCTTCTTTGACGGATCATAACTTGGCTCGATAATGACCTCACCAATCGAGTCGAACAGTTGTTGAATCCCATTCTTAGTAAACTCATTATATGAATTGATCTGGTGACTTATTAGACCATAATGCGCAAAAAATTGTGTTGAAGCCTGTGGACAGAAAGTTTTCAAGGATTCTCTAAAAGCTTTGGAGTCGTCAAGTTCCTCATCAGAATCACTGGAGTCAAAGTCTACATCATCGTCTATGTCCATTCTGTCAATGTCCATTATGGTGGAACCATTTGAAAACTTTTCTCTAGTGCTACTAGGTCCCGCTTCTTCCAGAAAATCCCAAGCACCCATCTGTATAAGAGTAAAAATAAAATAAAATAAGCATGGCCTGAAAGGAAAAATAATATTCATTTTCGGGCAACAAAGTAGCATTGCGCCCTTTTACCAATTTAAATGCAAAATAACCAATCAACTAAAATCTAAATTCCAAAAAGCCATGTAACTAACAAATTCCCTCTCACCGCAGTCAGAGAAGCATGGGGGGTCCTCGAATTTCCTACTTGCCAACGATTCCAAGGAAAATATTGCTTTTGAGATTTCTTCACAGAATTTAAACTTAACCACTAATAATCCCTATCTAAACAGAATCATCCTCATTCGTGAGAAAGATGCCTAATAGCCACAATCTCATCTTCTAAAATTAAAAATTTCTTGAGTGTTTGAGCCCTAAAAAGTAATATTCAGGACACAGTTTGTTTTTGCTTTACAATCAACTCAACCCTAAAAAAGGAGAAACTAAAGAACCGAAAACCCAAACTACCAGCATATAACAAACAAACAGAAGATCACATAAAACCATCTACATGCAAATGTGTTTGAAGAATGTCCTCTAACTTTAGTAGGTTAACACCACCACTCATAAAGTTTGTTCCAGCGTATAAACAAGTAATCAAAGTGACATGCATTTTAGTTCTATATATTTTTTTCGGCCAGAAACCCCCAAAAACAAAACACAGAAAATAACCCCTTCAGTTGTACCAGCAACTACATATAGCATTAACCCTGGACAAAGTAAAATCGGGAAATTGCACACTTTTCACACCAAATAACAAGTTTTGAAGCAGAAACTTACATCAATCAAATCTGTGTGTAAAGATTGAACCTTTTTCTCAAGTATTTCTTTCCCTTCCACTATCACAGAGTCACACTCAGAGTGAGGGAAATAGTGCGTACTTACCGAGACAAATTTTCGTAGTGAAGGAAAAAATAAATAAAAAAGGAAATGGAAGGGGCTGTTGTTAATGGGCTTGGGCCGTGAGTTGGCCCAGTTTATGCAATTGGAAGGAACTTCTATTTGATTTTTGTGTTATATTTTTGTATAATGCATATATGTAATAGACGGATAGAACCGGATTGGGATGCTCGAGTTTTAATTGAAGAAATTCAAAAGTTTTGGGATTGGTGGCTTAAATGGAAGTTCCGTTTCTCGTCCCGAGGCACAAATTTTGCGGCTCATAATATTGAGCTTGGGCCGTTGTTTCGAGTTGGGTGAAACTTTTTTATTATATTCCTTTTCATTCTCTCTCTGTTGGGGTGTTTTGTAATGGGATTCCCCACCTTTTATTTTTGTTGTACCTTTTTTTTAGTCGATTTTATTGAAATTTTTATTATAAAAAAAAAAAAGAATTACTCATTTATATATCTATTGGCAAGTTTTTGAATTTAAAATTTATGTGAATCGTATAAACTTGTATAATCCATCACGTGACACTAAATATTGTCTTAAATATTTTCTAAACACCAAATATTATACTTAGAATAAAGAATAACTATATCCATACATTATGAGTTAGGTGAGATTACATAAATTTATCTTGACGTCTCAATAGTTACAAACACGATGCGTACAAAAATGTAAGTTTTAGCTATCATTCTTCTTTTAAGTATTGATTTTTTTTTTTTTTTAAAAGTACTTCGAAAAAACTAAAATGCACTTGAGAGTATGCAGTAGTTATTACTTGACTAAAAACACTGGTTGGTGCATCTGGTTGACTGGTTGAGGTGATAAATTTTCACCCCGTTGTTTCGTGTTTGAGTCTCTAAGGAAGCATCTCATTTCTTAACATTTTATACATATATTTTTTATTCTCATGGTAGAGCTAATTAATATAGATTACCATATCTCATTTTATGCTTTTCTTAACAAATTGTTTCTTCTATTTTTTCAAGATTATTCATGGAACAAACATTTTATGTTGAAAAGATATATTTTTTTTTAACACATACTCGATAATAGATAATCTATATTCAATGAAAGATTGTCGATTACAGTTTAAATGATTATGATTCTTAAAGATATTTATATTTTCAATGTTTGTGGAATAACGTTGTATTACTCTATCTTATTTTTTTCTCATTGTATCAAAATATTAAAAAAATATAAAATATTAAGAAAGTATTTGACAAAACCCACCCCCCAAAGAATTGTTCCTAGCTCCACCCATGCACTTGAGACCATATATATTGGGCAGTTAAATTCGAACGAATCAAATGAGTCTTTATATTTCAAAAGGGGCCGAGTCAAAAACTGACCAGGATATGACCAGTTCGTAGCCTTTTTCTTTTCAGTGTTTTTTTTTGGGGGAGAACGATCATAATACATCAATATCACTAAATCGAAAAATCTATTGAATACAATCAAATTACAAATAAAATCAATCATCATACACTAGTATTAAACTAGAAGAAAAACTCACATTAATGGAAATTGAACCCAAAATCTTTAATCCGGGAAGTCCTGGGATAATATGTTCGATTAAACGTTAAGAAATATGTGCATATCTATAAAATATGCAGTTTTAAAAATTCACATTTAAGTAAAAAGTAATAATAAAAAAATAGCTATACATTTTTTGGCAGATCTTAAAAACTTTGGATACATCAATGTCTAGTAAGAGCTTATTAATTATGAACAAATATTTAAAAAAATAATGTTTTTTGAATCAAAATGTGATGGGCTTAGGAAAGGTGACATACTAAACTTAACTAAGGAAAACAAAAAAGCCTGAACATATAATGTACTGTATATATTTCCATCATAATCCATAGCTAATATAAATAAAATAAAGTATAAATGAATTGCCAACTATGCACCAACTACTCAGTCGAAACAACCATATTCTGCATTCTAATGTCAATAATGAAATCATCCTCTTGAATGATAAAATTCTTTCTTTTGTTTACACTTTCTTACTCAAAAAGTAGTATATTTTTCCTTTTTTTGCACTTTTAAGGTTACACCAGAAAACATACATTTCCATTCTGTGAAGAAGTTCACAAAATACATTGAACAACAAAAAAATCTATGCATATTTTCCAACAAATTGAAACATATATAGACTAGACCACAAACTAAAGTTGGGAATCAAGTGTTGACATTCATCACCACCAACCAAGCAATTAACCATAAACTACTTGCTTGTCATATTTTGAGGCAAGTTTTTATCATGAAACTACATCCATCTATTGGAATTAATATCAGAATATGTTACAACGGAGGAAAAGACTTCAATCCAGACGACGTAAAAGGTATTCAACTTGAACAAATTTAGTTAAAGGCATCACCCAGTCTCCATACAATTGAGACACTATTGATGGATTAACCTTGTACTTGCCTTCGTTGTCATTTTCATTGAGATCCACATCCTGTCCGAATATCATCGCTTTCTTTTCAACCCTTTTCTTGATCCTTTCTTCAACACTTTGAAATGTTAATAATTTCATCAAAGCTTCCCTATCCTGCGAATGCAAGTCAATAATTAATCAATGGAAGTGGCTAGCTTGATTGGGTCAATAAAACAACACAAGAAACCAAGATTGAACAACATTAATTGTTATGTACCTTAGCACATATTGCAGGTGTGTAATCTGCAGGAGCATCTCTGAATTTAACCTCAGCTACGAACTTTCCAAAGTGAATCCTCCTGGAAAGAGCCTGAAATTAGAAGAAAAGATTCATGCTTCACAATGGGATAATCTTCATTCGTCTTCTGCACCATAAAATAAATCTTTGTGTTTTGTTTTTACCTACCTGTAAACAATTTACATCGCTGGCTGCGGTGACTGCATAGTTCCCGTCATCGCCTTTGGCTGTTATCAAAGGAAGCAATGTCTTGAGGTAGAGATTCAATACTTGATCGTTTATGTTGATGGAATCTCCTGGAGGATGCAAGACCTAATCAATTTGCAATCGGTAGTTCGGTATCAGTACATAAAAATAATCTACTCCGTATAGTTGACTGACAATAATCTGGATTCTGGAATGGTATTTAGATACCGGTGTACAGTTAAGAGGTGGCAGCAATGGGGTTGGTAAATTATCTGGGAAGAACGCATTCTCATCTGGAGATGTATATCGACCAGCCTACAAACAAACAAACAGAATGACATGAATTAAGCTTCTTTCTTTAACTTTAATTGAATTGAGACACATACACATGTACACTCCCATTATGGAGATAGCATAACATCTTTTTGTGATGAATCAAATCCGAGACATGTTTTGTATTCAAAGTATATATATTGTGCAAAACTTTCCACATCAAAATATGAAAGATAGCACTCTTAGAGCTAGAGGGTGTTAAACACACATACATGGATCTAATTCACATCAAAAGCTAGGTCAAGTAGTGAGGATTGTTGAACACCATATATACATATATATAAAATCAATCTAGCTATATATGTGGGAGAATTAAAAACAGGGGAGAAATTTCTAAGCATTTAATTTACTAATTGAATATACCATGTACCAAAGACAAAATTAATGAATATTTTTTGACAAAATGAATGAGATGAATATATATATACCTTGGCTTGAAGAGCTTCGGATTGTTTAAGAAAGAAGTGGAAGAGAGAATTAGTGGGAAGGTTGTTGTACTTGTTATCGTACAAGGGAGAATTGATGGGGTATTTTGCTCTCTCAATCAAACTGAAGATAATGGTGTCCTCTTGCCGAACCAAACTGTCCCTTATCGATTCAAGGTTCAACAAGCTGCTGTCGTCACTACAACTCCCTTCTGCCGTTGCCATCTCTACTAAACCACTGTTTGATTTCGTACAGAAGAAAATAATTATCAAAAGATTAGCAATATAATGGTAGACTTTAGGCAAAGTGAAATGTAGGTTGGGTGGAATCTGAATAAAGAAAAAGTGAAGGAATTGAAAAGTATAAATGTGCGTAGCGTGCACGTACAGGTTCTCCATCTCTTCTTTCCCCTTCTTAAAAATAATAATAATGTTTTTGTTTTGGTTTTTGTTTTTGGTTTTGTTTGCGTTTGTTGGTGGAATGCGTGGGTCACGTGTGATACATACAACTACAAGTTTATAATCTCATAAATGAATTTAAATCTAGATTACTTCAATCTAAGTTATCTAACCTAGGGCTGTCAATGGGATCCGACTCCATTTATATCGGATCGGATTATGTCGGATTTGGATTTTATTTGGATTGTGTCCGAATCTAGATTTTTTGAATTCAATGGATTTTGGTCACATTTAACCGGATATCGTATCTTTTTCGGATTCAATAAAATTTTCATTTAAATTTTTTTTTTCTAAAACAAGTTTATTAATTTTTCAATTTTATTTAATTTTAGCTCTTATGTTCAAACTTTCTTTACTAATATTCATGTTTGTACATGAATATATTGGTTTAAATAAATTTATAAACGAGTTATAAATTACTATCTTCTTAAATTGACGGTGAAATATTATTAATGGTAATCACTTTTATAAAATATTATATATATTTGCTCCATGTGTTTCGAATTACAGATCTTTATAATCAGATCATGTCCATCGAATCTTTAATCGGACCGAATTCGAAACAATCCAAATTGAAATCCACCCCATAGCCCTAATCTAACTTTTCAAAATTACGATCGATCGGCGTATCTCAAATAAAATTATCAAAGGCCCAATAGGTCCATGTAAGCCCAATATGAAAGAATTCAATTCAGTAATCAGTAGTAAACATCCCTACTCTACGTTTTTTATTCGGTTTTTCTTTCAACAAATAAGCCCCCCCCCCCCCCCCCCCCCCCCCCCCCCCCCACATCTCACGCCTGAAATTATGGAATTCAATATAGTAGTAATTTAGTCAAGTTAATTTTCAACCACATAATCAATCAAAAAACCTGGTCGAACTCGAATTAACGGATGAGTAATTTAAAATTTAAACCCTAAAAATTATGATGACGTACAAATGTTTGGTATGCGCAAGATCTGATTTTGCCAAAATTTTGATTTCTCATCTCTTGAGGTTTTTTGGAATCCCAAATAAACGTTGAATTATCGGTATTTTACGATTATCAATAAGATATTTGAATTAAATATGATTAAAAAAAAAAACTAACCCACACTCGTCCTTGGTATATGTTAATAGATACATTTTCTTTTATACGCTTCATATGTTTGAATTTTTTTATATTCAACTTTTTTTTCAGAATATTTTTTTCTTGTTTAAATTTATATTTATTTTCACTCTAACTTTATGATCATAATTTATGACGACCACCTAATATAGGAATCTCCTATTAATTCATATGACGTCATGTGACACGTTAATTATGCATCTATCTATATTACTATATTTATTGATTTTTTTTCCAGGGGTATTCAAGTTTTTGAATTGACTTTCGAGCCGTGTGACTCGTCGGGTATATTAAACGGGAACATTTTTCAACAAGAATTTGAACTTGGTTAGCTACTTTCTAGTAACTAATATTTTTCACTAAATCAATCACCTTTTGATTATTATATTTACTGACTTGCATACAATTAAACAAAATTTTCAATAACATCAATTGATCAAAATGATAATAAAATAATACAAACTCAAACTAAATCAAATTATCAATCAATTAAATATATATATATATATATATATATAATAAATTTAAACACATTTTTATATTTTCTAAAGTTTAATACCCAATTGTCGCACATGTTTTGTAAAAAGGGTTCATGCCCATTTACCCTTTATATGCATAATTTTCAATTTAGCCTTCCGTGATTTCAAAAAGAACATTTTACCTCACATGTGTAAATTTTATAGTATCAAATTATCTCCTTCCATTAGAGATTGTAACTCACTCACCCGAAATTGAATAAGGGGGAGAAAGCTAATGCGTAAAAGGGACAAAATTACCCGTCTTCACTAAAAATAATATAGGGGATAAAGTGGCACATATAAAAGTACTGGGGGGGGGGGGGGGGGGGGGGGGTTAATATGATACATATAAAATAATATGGGGATAAATTGGTTTATATAAAATAACATAGGGGTAAACTACTTTCTTTTTTCAAATTTAAAATAAGTGTAAGTATGTAGAGGGTATTTTTGTCAAATCATGTTTTGTTTTAAGTTTTAAAAATATCAGGATAGTGTGAGTCTTTTGTAAAAATATAGGAAGGTAAAATGCGTTTTTTTAAAATCACAATAAAACAAATTGAACATTATAATTATCATCATGAAATAAATTGCCATTAATTCTCTTTAGAAACCTAATATTTGAAGCTCAACAATCACAACTTTCAAATGTGTTTAGTATGTGGTTGTTGCTGGAGTGTCAAGATCTCCACTACCGCACTACGATTATGTATTGTGAATGTTTCCACAATAGCTAGGGATGAGCGGCATTTGATGTTTTCAACCACAACTTTTGCAACGGCTGTGGAATAGACTATAACGAAAAAAATATTCACAATGGTCTAGAACCGCGGAGATGTTCCATAAAAGTCTATGCTACTTGGGTAGTTTTCAAAAAATCAATTTCTTGTAATAATCCTATTTATTTATTTTTCAAGAAAAAGTCAAATTAATTTTCAAAAGTTCAATAATATTTGAAAGATATGAGTTAATACTACATTTAAAAGGTGCCCTACAATATGAGAATGCGAAGTCCTCTATCCTACCCAAAAAGAGGAAAAGAGATTGTAGAATCCATTGTGAAGATACGAAGATTAAATTTTGTTCGCCCAACTACACTGCACTGCATTGATGACAAACCATCCAAGCACACATTGGATTGTCTTAAGAAATTACATACAACATAACATGATCAATACATTTATATATTATATATATATATATGTAATGTGGTGCAGTCAAACAATTATATATATACTACAGATCGAGATTGGATCTTTGGACTATTGCAACTTGTAGAATTACTAACATTCTTCTTCAAATAGTAGAACTGAAACATTCAAGTCCATTAATTGTTGGAATTTGCGTTAGATACCACAATAAATACAAAATCTCGAAAAATGTCCTTTCAAAATTTCCCTCCTAATATATGTTAGAAGTTGCTTCACATCCAACCCGTGATCAACAATGATTACCACCAGACCAGACCCTCTCTGAATCCTCTCTCTGCATTAATGGAAATAATTTTAAAGCAATAATTATATTTTGAATACATTTAATATAATTTTAGATACAGCTAGCCATATCTGTTTAATTTCCTATATAAGACATGATATACTAGTACAATTTTAGTCAAATTCGTGAAGTTGATTCAAAATGAGGGATGATGGATATTGCAGCGACGACCCCGTTTTTACGAGAAGAAGAAGAAGAAGAGAAAGCTGCCAGAGCTTCACTTGTATTTCGCCCTGGTTTATCTTTTCGCGTTTGTTCAACGGAAATAAACCCAAAGGCTCAAAAATCAAAGTGGAGAGAAAATGGGGGGAGGAGAAAATTGATGATAATTTAAATATGAAGAGATACGATGCATCATCCTCTTGTTCTGCACCAAATGATTCAGGTAATTAATATATTTTACTTGACACATGATGAAAGTAATTTGATTTATTTTAAACTCTACATAATTAATTTAGTTTATAATACATTTACTCTTTCATGTCATGATGCCCCTTTTATGTCTTGGGCAACATTAGCCCGCCCGAAAAAGGGTCGCGATAACTCCACCATAGTCAATTCTTTTTTTATTAAACTATATAAGCACATACATTAATATTCTTATAAACACATCTGGTCATTTATATTTGGGTGATATAAACTTTAATTTTCGATTTTGTCCAAATTAATTGTTTGTATGTGCCCTTTTCTCCAAAATATTTTTCTATCTTTATCAAATTTCAGCTTAACTACTGATTCATTCACATTCATGTTATTTCAGCAGAAATTCAGAAAGAGGCCTCTTTCAACCTTCTTGTTGGATTTGGTCTAATTTATCTTGTTGCTGCAAGCAGAAATGAGCTTCATAAATTGGCTGATTTGAACAAAAGAATTGAATTGTTACTTCAAAATTTCCCAACAGAATTGCAAATCCAAGAGAAGAAACAACCTTTTTTGCCTTCCAAGTCCACTACTTTTGCTGCTTCTTCCTCCAACACTAATGACCAAGAAACACTATGCGAAGAGGAACATGATCCAGGGCACTATTTATCTTCACATGATGTAATTAAAAGCCCAGAAATCGGTCTTGGCAGTAATCGATATAGACGAGAAAAAAGCTTGAAAATGGATCAACTCGAAGCAGAACTTGCAGCTGAATTTGCTCGTCTGCAACTTCAAATTGATACGCAACAATCTTTAGAGGTACATATATATCGGAACAGATTTCAAGTATCGAGTTTTAGAGTTAAGGGTATTTTAGTCATTTAGCGTATCTATTTCCATCGTGGCAGGTTGATGTTGAGGATAGTGCACCCGAAGAGAGCCAAAGCACAAGCTTTGAAGAAGTAATTAGCAAGGTGCAGCCTGATGAGTCGAGCAACTACGAATTCTATGGCGTATGTCCAAGTGAACTTGAGAGAAGGTTACATGAACTTTTGGAATCGAGGCAACATGAAAGGATAATCGAGCTCGAATCAGCTTTAGAATGTACTATGCAACAACTTGAAGAGAAAGAAAACCAACTTTCTTGGTGGAAAGACACTGCTCGCCTCATTTCTCAACATCTACCGGGGCTCCCTAGCTTGCTCACGAGAGACGTAACACAATCTAGACGCAGAGATGAGACTAAGATTTTAAGTTTGGGGTTCGAGAAAAGTTTGGTATAGAATCCTAAAAACAAAAAAAATGCAGGGTCGAAGTCTTGATTTTTATAGAAATATTAATACATTATGTATTTATCATGGAGTTATGGATGGACACTAGTCGCCTTTAATTCAATAATTAGACTTGTAATTTTCTCTTCATTCAATACTTTGGATCTCAGCTATAGGATAAGAGCCACCGGCCAAACGACATTAACAAGTTCTTTAAATTAATGGCAGTATCATTGTCACATTTTATACCCATTGGGCCAAAATGTGGTTTGAAAATTTATTGTAAATGGGCCTGACATGCAAATAGAATTTCTCATTTAAAATGGACTGTCTTATCATGTGGCCCAAACTGCTCTGACTTTGGACTCCCACAGTCCCACACTCGTAACACTACCCAACACATGCACGAACATTCGTTTTCTCTCGCCCAAATTTAAATTCAAGGGTAAATTACGGATTCTTCCTCAGTTAAGTTTAAATTACAAAATCTCCATCACATATTGGTGGGTATTACAAAACCCCCCCTCAATTTTGACACTATCTTACAATTAGCCTCTTACTCTTGAAAAAAATCAATTTTGTCCCTAGGGTTTATTTTTAATATCTTATAAAATTTTAAAACTTAGGTATTACTTGTAATATCTCATAAATTATCAAATTAAAATTAAATATTTACCACAAAAAGTTGATAAAATTGTTAACTTGCACATAAGTTTCAATAAATATTTATAAAAACTTTATTTACTTATTTAAAATTGAATTTTTATAATAATAAATTAATGATAATTTCAATAATAATATTTCATAAATATAAAAGTTTTATTTACACATTTAAACAAATAAATAAATTTTTAATATTTATGATATTAAACTTTAAAAAAGTATTCACATTCAATTAAATATAAGTATTTCTTAATATTATTTTTATGTTTATAATATTAAACTTCCATTAAATATATTAAATCAAAAATGTTAATTATTTAATTAAATAAGTAAATATTTATTATATATACAAAATATTATTATTAAAATTTTATATAATTTGTTAGAATTAAACATAATTTTTTAATAAATATGTAATTTTTTTTAATATTTGTTGAAATATTTGCAGTTTTTACAATTTTATCACATTTTTGTGGTAAGTATATAATTACCATCACTACAATTTATTAGATATTACAATTAATACTCAAGTTTTAAAGTTTATAAATTATTACATCATTACAAATAACCCCTAGGGGCAAAATTATAATTTTTCAGAGGTAATGAGCTAATTATAAGACAACGACAAATCTGATAGGAATTTTCGTAATATCTAATACGTGAGGAGGGATTTGTGTAATTTGATCTTACGTCAAGGGTATCCGTAATTTACCCTAAATACTAACGTTTACTTGGTTCATAATAAATTAGCGTGAGGAAATTCGTAATATATTTTGTAACAGGTGATTGGTCTAGTGGAAGGGACTAGTCACTACAAAGTAGCGGACTCAGGTTCGAATCCCTGTTGGGAGAGGTTCCCACTTTATGTGCCCGACGCGCCTCGAAAGGGATTAAACCCTTGGGAAACCAAAAAAAAAAAAATTAGCGTGAGGAAATTCGTAATATATTTACATATTATTTCGTTTGTATAGAGAAATAGATAAAAATATAATTTCTCATTCCAATTTTATCGGTTAGGATAAATATATAAAATTATGAACAAAAAAAATCAATAGACCATAAGAAGTTTACCTCTATTATTCAACCCCCCCTTTCTTGACAATTTTATTCGGTCCTTAAACTTTGACCAAAAATCATAGAAATATATGAGGTTTTACGTCTAAGTGCACCTTCATTTATAAGGAGAATAATTAAATGGAAAGTCGTGTACAATTAAGAATGGAGGATACTAATAAATAAACTTTGGCTACTTTTATTTTACGTGTCTAACTTTTCATCCTACCATGCATGGTACATTTTTTCCTTTACATTCAACCCTCTATATAATGATCAAACCTACTATTTTCTCTAGTAATAAACATATTATTATTTCTAACACCAATCTTTTCCAAATAATATTTATTTAAAAAAATGTAAAAAATTTAATTTGTCAATGTGGTTTCATTTTCTTATCATGTTAGTACTAGATTTGACTGGATTGAAACTTACTTAACATCGATTTACTTAACAATCACATACAAGGATGGATACAGGATTATAGAGTCGGTCGAGTGTACCCATCACTAAAGCTAATTGACAATAATATCAATATAATTTATTTGCATAAGAATAGATTTTCAACGATAAATCTATTGAATTCAAAATGCCAAAAGTAATTGATGGAAAAACTATAAAAATTGTATGCGACACTCTTCATATCATAAAAAATCTTAGCATCAATGTGAATAATTAAAACAATTCGCAAGGTAATATCTTTCATCTCGTTTCTAAGCCTGTTATTCAACAACTTTAATGATTGTTTTTGTTATCAAACAATTTATAAAGTTACATCATATACTTTATTGTATTCTTCAATGGTAAACTTAGCACACAAACTATTGATATTTATGTTTTCTAAATTAAGTCTGAACGGATGTTTTTATTGAATTAAGTAGGTGTAATTATAATTTAACATGGGAAAATACTTGTTGTTTTATTAGAATTATATCAGACTCATAAATATTTATGGAGTATAAGGAAATCAGTGGTTGAATAATATAAAATAGTAGTACTAACTCAAAAAAAAAAAAAAAAAGTAGAACTAATTTTTTTTTTCTAAAATTCTTTTGGGGGCCAGCTTCTCCCCCCAAAAAAAAGGGCGGCATCCGTCCCTGAGCACATTGATTTTAAACATGATAAAAGTATCTACCATTATTTATTAGTTTTGTTTGCTTCTCCGTGATATTATGTCAAAATTAGAAATACTATTAAGGAAAAGCTTTTTTTTTCTTTTTTTTCTTTTTTTTCTTTTTACAGAATCTATTACGCAAATTGTTTCGCTTTTCATAAAGTAGATTCAGAATTTTGAAGGATGTTTGAAACATCTTCAACTTTCATGTACATATAATGATGAATTGTGAATTTATGTTTTAGAATGTTGTAGTTTTTTTTTCTCGAGATTATGGAAAAAAAGAAAAGATGCAAGAGATGTGTTGTTTTATGTCAAATTATATTTGTTGTGTGAGATAAATCAGAGATATATTTCTGTATGTTAAAGTATATTTTGTTTATTTTTTCTTTAGAGATAAAAGATCTTTTTTAATTTTTTTTTTTAAAATTGAGAGATAAACTTATATGATAAATTTCTTTTTTAGAAGAATTTGTTTAACATTTCAGAGAACACCGAAATGCTCTCTCTAAAGCGAGACAAACATGCCTAAGAGTCTGCTTACGATTATTGAGACTACTCCCTCGGGTAAAATGCACAAAAACTACCCTTGTTATAGAAAACCTGCACGGATTCTCTCTGTGTTATTTTTATTGCCACGAAATCCCGTACTGTTTTAAAAAACTCCACACAAGATCCCCAATCGTCAATGGTAAGTCCTAGCATTTAGACTGAATTTGATCCAAACTTGTAAGACATTCATCAAAATACAGGTAAAGTATCACATTGATAAGTTGATGATTGGGTCAAAGTATAATACATAAGAGGGGTAGTTTTGCCAATTTATATTTATTTATTAAGTTAAAAAATGTAAGGGCAAAATGCTCTTTTCCAAAGTACATAGGAATAAATTGAGCATTATGCATATTACATGAGAGTAAATTGCTAGTAACTCTTTGTATAAGTTGTAAAATGTACACAATTATGTGAAATCAATTACTATGGATCTCAGGCATGATGTCAATTACTATGGATATTATTGAGAAAGAAAGAAAAAAAAATACACTTTATGATGTCAATAGTCAGGAATTTCAGGCATGTTTAATACCCGACAACACAAAAGATGGAGATTGAACTTGAGAAGGTAATAAACTTCTTCAATAAATTTCTTATATACGATACGATGGATCTCTGGTTATAATTCCACACAAAGAATAAATATTTAAGGAATCAGATATCGTGTCTTATGTTTAGGGTAGACATAATCCAAGCATGCTTAATTTTTAATAGAGCAAGATGCAATAACCCCCCCTGTTTAATTCGCTAGAAAAACCTGTGTTATTTCTAATTGGCAGAAAATTCCCTATATTATTTTTATTAACAAAGGCTGTATGTATAAATATTTTATTAGCAAAAAACTATTAGGACACTATTTTTGGTATATGTATATATTTGTGTTAGTATAGGGGTTAAGTATGTAATTTTCATTATTTTTGTTATTAGAGTCGTGTTTTTAGTTTTCACGTCTATTTTGGTTATTAGTTAGTTACTTTCTCTTTTCCAGCTAGTATATAATAGAGATAAGATCTCAGATGTATTGAGACTCATTATTCAATTAATAAAGTTTACATTTTCTGTTATTTTCTCTCTTCATTAATAATAGCTCCGATCTCAACTCCGGCGACAATCAGCCGTGATATTCAATAATTCATGGAGGATTTAACCTCCTAATATGGTATCAGCAGTCTTGATTTGATTCCGCTGCCCGTTTTCCCCAATTTCTTCATTCTAATTCTCTAAATTCCCAAATTCAATACCTATAATGTCTACCGAACCCCCTTCAAGTCAGACCACCATCTCCTCCTCCTCTTCTTCATTCCCCAACCTTGATGATCCACGCAGTCCATTTTACATTCATCCTTCTGATAATCCCGGTTTAAACTTAGTTAATCAAGTTCTTAATGATAATAATTTTCAGTCTTGGCACAGGGCCATGACAATTGCCCTTTCTGCTAAAAATAAAATTGGATTTGTGAATGGTAGAATTCTTCGACCTACTGGTAATGATGCTCTAATTGAGGCTTGGGATAGAAATAATGATATTGTGATTTCATGGATTTTGAACTCTGTCTCACCTGACATCACTCAAAGCATTCTCTACAAAAACACAGCTGCTGGAATCTGGAAGGATTTATATGAGAGATTCAAGCAATCCAGTGGCCCAAGAATATTCCAATTACGCAGAGATTTGATGCAATTGCATCAAGGTACTCTAACCCTTACTCAATACTTTACTCAGTTGAAGGTTCTTTGGGAAGAATTGGGGAATTTCACTCCCTTATGTAGATGCACTTCTTGTACATGTCAATGTCCTGGTCATGCTCTTTTAGAGGAATACTTTGATCATGAACATTGTATGAAATTCTTGATGGGATTAAATGACTCCTACTCTAATGCCCGTACTCAATTGCTCTTGATGGATCCTTTCCCTTCATTAACTAAGGCTTTTAGTTTGATCTCCCAAGAAGAGGCTCACAAATCTCTTAATAGCTCTTCTACTGATTCTATGATCAGTCCTTCCCTAGCATTTAACAACTCTTCAAACAGTTCTCCACCTACACACACCATCTATGCAGTTAGCAAAAACACCCCTAGCAGTTTCCCCCCTCGCCAGTTTAATCCTTCTGTCCCTTCACCCAACTATTTTGGTTCAAGACCTCCTTCAAACAACCAATTCAAACGCAAAGATAGGCCATTCTGTACCCACTGTAATCTTGCTGGACACACAAAAGATACTTGTTACAAGCTGCATGGATTCCCCCCAGGCTACAGATCAAACTTTCAAAGGCCACCTCAGTACTTCCAAAGGCCCCCCCAACCTTTTCAGAGCACAAATCACATTACTACCACTACTCCTCCTCAGTCAACTCCAAACCTACAAGGGTTCTTCCAAGGTCTCTCTACTGATCAATATAATCAATTGGCTTCATTGTTAGCTACACAAATGCCCTCTGGGCAGAATTCTCACACTAGCACTGAATCTTTCAATGTCACCACCACTTCAGGTATTTGTTCTTCTTCTTCTAATTTTGGAGTTTTGTTTGGCAAATTTACTTGGCTTTTGGATTCTGGAGCCACCAACCATATATGCAATGATCTGTCTGTTATGCACTCTATTGTTTCTTGTTCAAATGTTTCTGTGACCTTACCTAATAATACTTCATATTATGTTTCTCAAATGGGATTGGTTAAACTTACCCCTGATATCACATTAACTAATGTTCTTTATGTCCCTTCATTTAGATTCAATTTAATTTCTGTAGGGGCTTTACTTTCTCAATCAAATTGCATTATCACTTTCTCACCCTTGGATTTTTTTATTCAGGACATGACATCTCTGAAAATGATTGGCAGGGGTGAATTTGCTAATGGACTATATTTCATCAAATCTAATTCTTGTACTGCTCATTCTTCCATTTCTTGTAATAACACTGTTGTTAATCTTTGGCATTTAAGATTGGGCCACCCCTCTGTTAAGAAACTTATTGCCTTAAAGCAATCTCTTAATATTACAGTACCTATTTCTGTTTCTAACACTCCTTGCACTATATGTCCATTAGCTAAACAAAGGAAATTACCATTTTCTAATCATAATCATGTTGCTTCTCATTCATTTGATTTAGTTCACTGTGATTTATGGGGCCCTTTTCACATACAATCTCATAAAGGTTACAAATATTTCATAACACTGGTAGATGACCATAGTAGGTTCACATGGATTTACCTTATTTCCCACAAGTCAGAGGCTCTCACTGCCATTCCTAGGTTCATTTCAATGATTCAAAATCAGTTTGGGGTTACTATTAAAACCTTTAGGTCTGATAATGCACATGAATTAACCTTTAAGGACCTATTTTTAAAATTAGGAATAATGCACCAATTTTCATGTGTAGAAACACCCCAACAGAACTCTGTGGTGGAGAGGAAACACCAACATATTCTCAATGTAGCTAGGTCTCTTATGTTTCAGTCCTCTCTCCCCATTGCCCTTTGGTGTGAGGCCATTTCTACTGCTGTTTACATCATCAACAGATTGCCTTCCCACATTCTACAAAACTCTACTCCTTTTTCTTCTCTCTACAATAAACCTACTGAATTGGATCACTTTAAGGTTTTTGGCTGCCTTGCTTATGCCTCCACTCTTCTAAGACACAGGACAAAATTTGACCCTAGGGCTGTTAAGTGTGTTTTTCTTGGTTACCAAGTAGGTGTTAAAGGTTATAAACTGTATGACTTGACTTCTCACAAAGTTTTTCTTTCTAGAAATGTTATCTTCCACGAACACATATTCCCTTTTGCTAATTATGAGCATTTTCCCCCCTCTAATCATATTTCAAATATGCTGCCTTTTCCAACTCCTAATTCTTCTTTTGATATCCCTATTAAGAAATCTACTTCAACACCTTCTTCTAGTCCTCTCATACCACCTACCTCCACTGATTCTCTACCATTGTCATCATCTAACCATCCTTCTTCTGATCCACCAAGGAAATCTTGTAGGGTGTCAAAGAAACCCTCTTACCTTACTGATTATCTTTGCAATCTCACTATGTCCACTAAATATCCTATCTCTGATCATTATGATCCTTCAACAACATCTCATTCCTTTCAAACCTTCATTGCCAACTTAGACTCTACTTTTGAACCCCACTCTTATAAACAGGCAGTCATTCACCCTCATTGGGTTCAGGCTATCCAGGATGAGCTTTTAGCCATGCAAGATAATAATACTTGGTCCATTGTTCCTCTTCCTCCATCTAAGAAACCCATAGGTTGCAAATGGGTTTTCAAAGCTAAAAGAAAGCCTGATGGTTCCATAGATAGATACAAGGCAAGACTTGTTGCCAAAGGGTTTACACAACAAGAGGGTGTTGATTACACTAGTACATTTTCTCCAGTTGCTAAAATGGTGACTGTAAGACTCCTATTGTCTATTGCTGCTTCTCAAAATTGGTTTTTACATCAATTAGATATTAATAATGCTTTTTTAAATGGTGATTTACTTGAGGAAGTTTACATGGATATTCCTAAAGGCTTTGCTATTCCATCTTTACCTCATGTTTCTTCTAGCACTAAGTTGGTTTGCAGGTTGAATAAGTCCATTTATGGTCTCAAACAAGCTAGTAGGCAATGGAACTACAAGCTTACTGAGGTCCTTTCTTCTCTTGGTTTTATTCAATCAAAAAATGACTATTCTTTGTTTACTAAAGGATCAGGTATGAATTTTCTTGCTCTTTTGGTTTATGTTGATGACATTATTATAGCTGGTCCAAACTTAGATTTAATCAACTCTGCCAAATCAACTCTGAACCTTCATTTTAAACTTAGAGACCTTGGTAAATTAAAGTTCTTTCTTGGAATTGAGTTGGCCTATTCACATTCTGGAATAATTTTGTCCCAAAGACAATATACCTTACAACTCCTTCAAGATACTGGTTATTTAGCATCTAAGCCTACCCTTCTTCCAATGGATCCCAAACTACCTTTACACTCTGATTCCACAAACCTTCTTTCTGATCCTTCTTCATATAGAAGGCTTGTTGGCCGTTTAATCTACCTCACCATTACTAGGCCAGATATCACATTCACTGTCCACAAGCTCAGTCAATTCCTTTCTCAGCCAACACATGCACATATGATTGCAGCTCATCACCTTTTAAAATACTTGAAAAATTCTCCTGGCCAAGGTCTTCTATATGAAAGAAATCAACCTCTTCTTCTTACTGCATTTTCTGATTCTGATTGGGCTTCCTGCCTTGATTCCAGGAAGTCAACAACAGGATACTGCTCATTCTTAGGTGGATCACTTATTGCTTGGAAATCAAAACGTCAGCCCACAGTTTCAAAATCCTCAGCTGAGGCTGAATATAGGGCCCTATCCTATATTACAAGTGACTTGATTTGGATTCAGAATTTGCTCAAAGATTTTCAGCTACCATTGTCTCAACCTCCTGTTATCTATTGTGATAACAAATCAGCAATTGATCTTGCTTCAAATCCAATATTTCATGCAAAAACTAAGCATATTGAAGTGGATATTCACTTCATAAGGGAGCATATCTTCAGAGGTACTATCAAGATATTGCCTATACGCTCAAGTCTTCAACTCGCAGACATCTTTACAAAGGCATTACCACGTCCACCTTTTGAATATATAAAGTCCAAGCTGTCCCTTAAAAACTTGTACAGTCCAGCTTGAGGGGGACTATTAGGACACTATTTTTGGTATATGTATATATTTGTGTTAGTATAGGGGTTAAGTATGTAATTTTCATTATTTTTGTTATTAGAGTCGTGTTTTTAGTTTTCACGTCTATTTTGGTTATTAGTTAGTTACTTTCTCTTTTCCAGCTAGTATATAATAGAGATAAGATCTCAGATGTATTGAGACTCATTATTCAATTAATAAAGTTTACATTTTCTGTTATTTTCTCTCTTCATTAATAATAGCTCCGATCTCAACTCCGGCGACAATCAGCCGTGATATTCAATAATTCATGGAGGATTTAACCTCCTAATAAAAACTCACATTTGATCATTTTATTAGCTTACTATGCCCATTTGAAATTTAAGAGTTGACCAAAAGATGGGTTATTGTCAAATTTCTAAGTTTACAGTATTTTCAACTTTTTTAAGTGATGAATTTTCATATTATTTCAAAGAAAAATAACATACATGAGTTATTTGTCTATTTTCTTATAAATCATGAAGAATACTCGCACCGAATGAAACATATCGCCGTTTCGGAAGAGACAGATATACTTGACTTGTTAATAGTAGAAGGTTTGTCAATTGCTAAATAAAATAACATTGGGGATTCCAACTAATTAAAATTAATACAAGGGTGTTTTTGCATTTCACTCCATTTGAATAAAATACAAATACAAGAAAAACAAAAACAGACAATATCAACCTGCTCTAGTGCTCCTATACTTAATTGAAATTTATTGAATAAATAATAAACGTAAACAACTTTAAATGAGAATAATACGAGCATAATTTACTGTAATCATGTTCTTTGCTGACTTGAGCACATACGTGAGCGACTCTTAAAAAAGAAAAGAAAAGGAGCACATACGTGAGCTTCTCCCTGGCCTTCTGCAAACTTAGAAATAATAACAAAGACGACTTGTGAATTTTCTCGCAAGAAAACTTCATCTAATGTAAAAAAAGTTAAAAGGGGCAGGAAGTCAAATTCTTCTAGAAAAAGTGTTGCTCTCTTGTAGTAATAATTACATTTAAAATGCCTATTTCCCAATATATAAATTTAATTACTCTGTATATCAGAAAAGAAAAAGATAATTAATCAAAATCCGTGAAATATTGAAAAAGTTTCTCGCAACCACGAACTATAAAAGTTCTATTGACCTTCTAGTAGCCAAGATATCAGGAAAAAAATAAAAGCCTTCTAGTAGCCATATATGGAAATTGATACCACTATTGAAAGCATAATTTATTAAATTAATATTTTGGTCAACGTTAAATTATGACTCATTCATTCGGTTTGATTCAGAATTAGATCACAAATTCAGCATAAGGATCCTTTTTCCTTTTCCTTTTCTTTCTATGGAGTATTTTCTTTATCGTAGCTGTAGTCCATTTGATTCCTGCGAAAAGTCCAAAGAATTGTGAATTGTTTTTATGTACCTTATCTATCTAACATAAAAATCAATGAGAACATTTACTATATTAATATTTTACATGTAGGGTAAGTTGCATCAGCACCCTGAGGTTTGTCCTATTTATCATAAATCTTCTGCATACTAATTCAGAAATTACAAGAATACTATTGGTGGTTTAGCATGTTTACAAAAATATCTCTTACAAATTAAATTTATTGAAATTAAATTAGCTTCAACTTAAATTAAAGCATACTTAATTGCAATTAATAGTAAATTAAAATAAATAAATTCAAAATATTAAATATTTGGACCTTGTGTCAGGTTATCCAGATCAAATTTCCAATCAAAATGCTAAACTACATACTAAATAAAAATAAATCTAAGTTAAACTGCAATTCAACCAAAAAGAAAAACTCAAAACCAAACTCACAACTATAATTAAACCAAAACTAAAATTTTAATTAAACCCATATATAGTAAAATAATAATAAAAATTTATTGTTAGGCAAATTAAGAAAAAAATGAGGAGTTGGGAGAAAAACAATACAATTGAGCCGTTGGAGTTGATGGACAAATTTTTGATGTTGGATGTTGATATAAATTTATGAAATTTTGATATCAAACTCAAATTTAACTTTGATGTTAATTAACTGCATGAGTTGCTCTTATAACGGCAACACTCCTTACCAGTTGATGACATAAATAACAAGGGGTACGGTGTTCCCATAATTTCCAGAATAATAGGAGATTTGTTTATATTTAGCGGGAATATAATTTACCCTTAACTACGTTTATATTATGTATATATACGTTGTCTATGTTAATAATCACTGTTACAAATATTTTAGCATGACAATGGTAAACTTTTGTCACTAATTACATTTATTTAAACATGTCATCAAATGATTTTCATAAACAATTAAGTGAAAAAATTATAGGGAATAACAGAAAGCAGAATAAACCTATACCGGGTTTGACCGAACCTAGAATAAGTACTTGGCAAGTGTAATACACTTGTTTTGGGATTGGATGTAACTTCTTGGAGAGTGACTAATTATAAAGCAAGTGCAATACATTTACTTGGTGGTTGGATGGGACTTGGACAAAAAATTTTCAATAAACAAATGAGAAGATCAAATGTATCTCGTCAACCACGTGCGTGGTAAATTAGTTAATAGGGGCCCGGCCTTCAATTGATCAGAAGGCCCTGGTAAAAAAGATGTACCACATTGATTACCGACTGACATACAATTAAGTATTTTGACTGTTAAAATTAAATACCCGTACAAAAGAAATTATGATTGTGTAATTTATAGATGGACAAGTAAAATTACTAAAATAGTAGTAGAGTATGAAAAATATCAATTCATGGATGGAATCTCCTATGCCTTGTCTAAAATTTTGAAGATGAATACATTCTTTTCTGTAAAGTTGAGGACAAATGTGTAAAATCTTTGTAAATTAAAGCATTTCTACAATACAAGAGAAATCATAATAATATTTGAGTTGGTGAAATAGTATCAAGTTTATAACAATCACATAATGACAATGGAAAAGAAAGGGTCATATGAAGGGTCAAAGAAGGAGAAATTCTGAGATATTTCTTAACAGTTAAATTGTACTAGTCAAACAAGAATATATTTCCAATGAACACAACAGAACTTTAAAATTGAAAATTAAAAGCCGCCTCAACTCTGCATAAACAACTATATAAACCTTACATAATCTTCCTTCCAACATTTAATTCTTTCATTACACAAGAATAAGAAAAACATGTTCTGTTCAACAATAACATTCACACTTTTCAACTAAAGGGAGTTCAGATTCTTTGCTACACCAAATAATACAAAACAGAATTAAAAATGGAAGCAGGGGATCTTTATAAAGCTAGTAATAGTTTAAGATCAGACAGTAAACGAGGTTCGAGTATCACCGCAAGCATCAGGGCAGCCAGTTCAAACGTATGGAGAAGTACAGGAATCGAAGTCTTTTCGCGTTCTTCGCGTGAAGAAGATGATGAAGAAGCCTTAAAATGGGCTGCCCTCGAAAAACTGCCCACTTACGATCGTCTCAGAAAAGGCCTTTTGTTCGGTTCAAAAGGCGCGAATGAGATCGATCTTCAGAACCTTGGAATCCAAGATAAGAGGAATTTGGTTGAGAGATTGGTTAACACCGTGGAAGATGATAATGAAAAATTCTTATTGAAGCTTAGAAACAGAATTGACAGGTACTTTTTGATTTAAATAATTCTCTTCTCTTCTTAAGTAAAATTTAGTATCGATATTAATTGTTATAATGACATTTCATTTCATAATATATGTTTTGATCAGAGTTGGGATTGATATGCCAACAATTGAAGTGAGATATGAACATTTAAACATTGATGCAGAGGCATATAATGCAAGCAGGGCCTTGCCTACTTTTATCAACTTTAACATCAATATGATAGAGGTATTTACCTTGAAGAAATAAAAATAAAAATAAAAATATAGTAATTTCTAACTTGAATTAATAAATTCCTCTTTTGTTTTCAGGGACTTCTGAATTTACTCCATATACTTCCAAGTAGAAAAAAGCCATTTACTATACTTAAAGATGTTAGTGGTATAATAAAACCTTGCAGAATGACTTTGCTTTTAGGTCCTCCAAGTTCTGGAAAAACAACGCTTTTGTTGGCTTTGGCTGGAAAGCTTGATCCAGCCCTGAAAGTAAGTGTAAAATTAAATGATATGATGATCAGTATACTTGCATTTGTGTAGATTTCATTTAATGCTAATTAAAATGAATTTTGTTGGTCAGACTTCGGGCAGAGTCACTTATAATGGACATGGAATGGAAGAATTTGTACCCCAAAGAACTGCAGCATACATTAGTCAACATGATCTGCATATTGGAGAAATGACTGTTAGAGAAACCTTAGCATTTTCTGCTAGATGCCAGGGAGTTGGCTCCAGATACGGTTCGTTTAATACTAGTATATATAATTTTCATTTTTCGGTCTTGTAATTACTATATATATATTGTCCATTTCATTTGAGTTTTTAATTATGATTGAAATCAAATACAAAATTGCACTTTTGTTCAAATTTTAAATATATTTTGCACCTTTGATCAGATGAAATATTTTTGTTTAGTACTTTTCATCCATAAAATTGCTCAATGTTGTCTTAAATTGGATTGGATGGAAAGTAGAAAATATTTTTCCATTATTTAACGTCGTCAATGTTTTTTTTTTACTAAACTGTTTTACATTCTTGAAAACAGAGATGCTGGCAGAATTGTCAAGAAGGGAGAAAGCCGCAAATATTAAACCAGATACTGATGTTGACATCTACATGAAGGTACAAAAAATTGCTAATACTTCTAGAACGGTGGCTGATTTCTTTTATTATTAAAGTTTTATTGGCTTCTGATAATGTTACTTTAATGATCTGGTATTCAGTTCATTTAAGATAATGATATTTTAATGGATCCAGACAAAAACGAAAAAAATAACCTTCAAAGTGACAAGTTTGTCTATTTCAAGACAGTGATATATGGTTTAGTATCTATTTGTTTGAACTTGAAAACATAATAGGAGTAAGTAAGAGAAGAAGGAAGGTAGGTAGGTATCTGGCTAATTTGCCAAAACATTTACTATTAAAAATAGTTCAATTTAACAAAACAAGTACGTACTCCTCCTATGTTATTTTTAAGAAATTATTATGTAGCTAGAGGTATCGTAAGAAAAAACAACTGAAATCAATTAGGCTAGGAACCAACCACTTTTTTCATATAGATCTGTACTACTATATAGATTAATAGGGATGCCCAGTGTTAAGTGATATATATTAAATGATTCCTCTCTCTAATAGCTTAAGCTTTTAGATGAGTTGGTCATTCAATACCCAGCCTGGCTCTATTTATACATCGTACTATATATAATATCAATATGAATTAATTTTTATATTAATAAATAATTTGAACAACAATTAATTTTAAAGGCGGCAGCAACAGAAGGAGATGAAGCAAGTGTAATGACAGACTATGTTCTTAAGGTTTTGGGACTTGACATATGTGCTGATACTTTGGTGGGAGATGAAATGATTCGGGGAATTTCAGGAGGACAGAAAAAACGTGTCACAACTGGAGAAATGCTTGTTGGACCAGCAAAGGCGTTTTTCATGGACGAGATTTCTACTGGATTGGACAGCTCAACCACTTTTCAAATCATCAATATGCTTAAACAATATGTTCACATTATGAAGGGAACTGCTTTTATCTCCCTCCTGCAGCCAGCACCCGAGACATACGATCTCTTTGATGACATCGTCCTCTTATCTGATGGCCTAACGGTTTATCAGGGTCCTAGAGAACACGTCCTTGACTTCTTCGAATCCATGGGATTCAAATGTCCCCAAAGAAAAGGAGTGGCAGATTTCTTGCAAGAAGTGAGTTTTATATAATACTACTTAATTATTATTAATTTAAACTAGCTTCTTCTTTCTAATCTAATCAAATATCCAAATATGATGCAGGTCACGTCAAAGAAAGACCAAGGACAATATTGGGCACGTAAAGATGAGCCTTACCAATTTGTTCCATCTAGTGACTTCGCAGAAGCCTTTCAATCATACGCTGTGGGTCGGAGACTAGGGGATGAACTCGCTACTCCATATGATAAGAGCAAAAGCCACCCTGCTGCTTTGACAACTAAAAAGTATGGTGTTGGAGAGAAAGAACTCCTCAAAGCCTGTTCAGATAGGGAATACTTGTTGATGAAGAGAAACTCATTCGTTTTTTTCTTCAAGATATTTCAAGTATGTCTTTTTTTTTTGTAAACTTGAATCCCTTTTCTTCATTTGTTATATTTATTTATAACTTGATTTTATTTTCTTCAGCTTACGTTTATGTCACTTATTGCCATGACAATTTTCTTCCGAACTGAGATGCCCAAAGAAACTGTAGCCGATGGAGGGATTTTTGTTGGTGCTCTTTTTTTCACTGTCATTATGATCATGTTCAATGGAATGTCTGAGCTTGCAATGACAATTTATAAGCTTCCCGTCTTCTATAAACAAAGGGATATGTACTTTTTCCCCCCATGGGCATATGCTCTTCCCTCATGGATCCTGAAAATCCCTATTACCTTTTTAGAAGTTGCTATATGGACAGTTCTCACATATTATGTAATTGGATTTGATCCTAATGTTGGAAGGTACGTATATTAGACTCCATATATATATATAGCTTGCATGTTCTGTAATTTCTTCAAATATATATAATTTTGATCAAGTGATTTGTTTTTATTGCAAGCAGGTTAATGAAACAATACATGTTACTTTTACTAGTACATCAGTCAGCATCAGCATTGTTTAGATTCATTGGAGCAGCCGGTAGAAATATGATTGTCGCCAACACATTTGGCTTGTTTGCTCTGCTTCTGCTTTTTGCATTGGGTGGCATTGTCCTATCACGAAGTATATATAAAACCAAGATCACAAGTCTAAATTTATTACGTTAATTAAATGGTTGCTGAATTCTCATTACATGCATTTTTGTCACTTCAGATGATGTAAAGAGTTGGTGGTTGTGGGGCTACTGGTCCTCACCATTGATGTATGCTCAAAATGCAATTCTTGTTAACGAATTTACCGGGCACAGTTGGAGCAGTGTAAGACAATGCACCCCCTTCCATTTTTACAAGCATGTTTAGTATTTCTTGACTATATGAACTAACATTCATTTTATTTTTTGGGTTGTAGTTGGTAAACGGAACTAGGTTGGGCGTTCTTGTGATGGAGTCCCGAGGCTTCTTTCCTCAAGCACGTTGGTATTGGATTGGATTGGGGGCAACATTTGGATTCATATGGCTTTTCAACATACTCTACCTCTTATCTCTAACATATCTTGACTGTGAGTACTTTTGCTGCTACTTCACATAAGATCAAAGTAATTGATTTTAGATAGCATTCAACAATTAATTAATATCCGGAAATATTGCAGCTTTTGAAAAGCCTCAAGCTGTATTACCGGAAAAAACTAAAGATGATGTCCAAATGGGTCGAATTTCAAGTCATGATCATGTTGTGAGGAGAACAGATGCCATTGAAGCCAACGAGAATCAACAAAAAGGAATGATTCTTCCATTTGAACCACATTCCATCACATTCGATGATATCAAATATTCAGTTGATATGCCAGCGGTATACTATATGTTCAAGTGAAAAATTTTAAATCTAAAAACTCAACATTTCTTGTGTCTACCCACTAATTAATAAACTATATTAATGCTGCAGGAAATGAAAGCCCAAGGTGCCAGTGATGACAAATTGGAGCTGTTGAAGGGTGTAAGTGGAGCTTTCAGGCCAGGCGTTCTTACGGCTTTAATGGGTGTTAGTGGAGCTGGTAAAACAACATTGATGGATGTTTTAGCTGGAAGAAAAACAGGGGGATATATTGAGGGGAATATCACAATCTCAGGATATCCAAAGAACCAGGAAACATTTGCTAGAATTTCTGGATATTGCGAGCAGAACGACATCCATTCTCCAAATGTTACTGTTTACGAGTCTCTTGTTTACTCAGCTTGGTTGAGGTTGCCTCGAGAAGTGGATGCAAAAACAAGAAAGGTACTTAATTAGTACGTACATGAAGATTATATATTATTCAACTTACGTACGTAGTACTAATACAACATACTAATAAATTACAGATGTTCATTGATGAGGTAATGGAACTTGTAGAACTAACGCCCCTAAAAGGAGCGTTAGTTGGGTTACCAGGGGTCAATGGTCTCTCAACCGAACAACGGAAAAGGCTTACCATTGCTGTTGAACTTGTTGCAAACCCGTCAATCATATTCATGGATGAGCCAACTTCAGGGCTTGATGCACGAGCTGCTGCAATTGTGATGAGAACAGTCAGAAATACTGTAAACACGGGGAGAACAGTAGTATGCACGATCCATCAACCTAGCATTGATATTTTTGAGGCATTTGATGAGGTAAAATTAAGCTACTACTCAATTAGTACATACATACATACGTTGATATTAAATAGTACTCGTATCATATATATATATATATATATATATATATATACTAAGATGGATGGATGGATCGATAACATTTCCTCTGCATGCGCCAGCTATTTTTGATGAAACGAGGGGGACAAGAAATATATGTTGGACCATTGGGTCGACATTCCTGCCATTTGATAAAGTACTTTGAAGCAGTTGATGGAGTAGCAAAGATTAAAGACGGTTACAATCCAGCAACCTGGATGTTGGAAGTTACTACATCATCACAAGAACTAGTTTTGGGACTTGACTTTACTGAGCACTACAGAAACTCAGAACTGTATAGGTATTCCAAATGCGCGATTAATTAATTCCATCTTTCATGTTAACAACAAATTAAACCTTAAAATTTTGCAGGAGGAACAAAGCATTGATAAAGGAGTTGAGCGCCACACGCCCTGGCACTAAAGACCTATATTTTCCTACTCAATACTCCCAATCTTTCTTGACACAATGTATTGCTTGTCTGTGGAAACAACACTGGTCATACTGGCGCAATCCACCTTACACCGCCGTAAGATTTTCGTTCACAATCTTCATTGCCCTTATATTTGGAACAATGTTTTGGGACCTCGGCTCTAGATGGTAAGTATATATATACCACAAACCTCTAACAATTCTAAATCATGATCATTTTAATTAGTACTCATCATATCATTGGAATCTGATGATGAATTGCAGGAATACTCAACAAGATTTGTTCAATGCTATGGGTTCTATGTATGCTGCTGTACTTTTCCTAGGATTCCAATATGGTTCAACAGTACAGCCCGTGGTGGCTATTGAACGAACCGTTTTCTATCGAGAAAAAGCTGCTGGAATGTACTCAGCTTTACCATATGCATTCTCACAGGTAATTATATAAAGTAGATTTGGTCATGTTAATTAGAATTTGTACGTACGTAGATTCTCATATATATATATATATATATTCACTATGCGCGCAGCTAACAAACTAATTTGTTGCATGCAGTTTCTCATTGAGATTCCTTACGTTTTCGTACAATCCATAATTTATGGTCTCATTGTGTACTCAATGATGGGATTTGACTGGACTGTTGAGAAGTTCTTTTGGTTCATATATTTCTTGTTCTTCTCTTTATTATACTTTGTTCTTTACGGAATGATGACTGTGGCTGTTACTCCCAATCACAATGTTGCCGCGATTGTCTCTTCTTTCTTCTATGGACTTTGGAATCTCTTCTCAGGATTTATCGTCCCACGACCTGTAAGTACTTTAACAACACGTACATTATTAATTATTATGATATATCATGAACAAATGAAATTTAATTTTTCTTTTGGTTAATTGTCAATAACAGAGAATACCTATATGGTGGAGATGGTACTATTGGGCAACTCCCATGGCTTATACTTTGTACGGTTTCATAATCTCACAATATGGAGAAATCGAGGATCGGATGGAAACTGGAGAGAGAGTGGTAGATTTCTTGAGAGATTACTTTGGATTCAGACACGACATGCTTGGAGTAGTTGCAGCTATACTTGTTGGATTTGTGGCTGTTTTCACTTTCACATTTGCTTATTCCATTAAGACATTCAACTTTCAGAGCAGATAAATTCTAAATCTTTCTTCAACTTCTTCACATCAAGATGTTATTATTTAGTTAATTAAGATCTTTTAGAGAGAATGTTTATATACAATTATACAATGTGGCTTGTTTTGTAATAAATTAAGTTAATAAATAGTGTGTGTTAATTAAGTTCATTCATTTTTCGTTAATTGAAGTGGTTTTTACATCTCTAGTGATCTATTGCTTCTTCACTTATATTGCATGTCAGTACTAAGAAAAATGCAGTAACATTTAACGTGCAATGGATTCAATGAGTTAAAATCCTATTACATCCTATTTTGTGATACAATTTTTTTTATAATTAGGCTTAATTAGATGGCATTATATTTGCACTCGGTTCGTGTTTAACTCAAATTAATTAATAATTTTCTCAGAATTTTAATGATAGAGGCGATTGGAAACCAAGAGAAAAAGATGCTCCATGCTTGCCATGTCGTCTTAAGATCATCAAGATTTATATCTTAACTCCTTCATCATTCTCAAAGAAATAGGCCAAGTAATTTATTGCACATAGCATGTCATTGGAGATGATGCTAATCTTCGTCAAGACTCCAAATATAATGCCATCTCTAGTGATCTATTGCTTCTTCACTTATATTGGTGGGACATGAGTAGTTACAGTTTGGTAAAGGAAGCTTCTATGTTATAAAAATTGAAATTTTACAATAGTTAATTGAGATTTACCACCTGGCGAGAAGCTATTACATCCGTGTTTAGGTTGAACAACCTTAGATTTTCAGACACAGCAACACGTCTAACTTCAACTGTAATTTTTGGACTTCTAATAATTGGGACTTAATTTTTTTTATTTTATTTTTCTAAACAAGATTAGTCATGCATATTTTTTGGTTGATCAATTATTCACCTTCACACTTTCTGTTGCTGGAGTTGGTAAGCATTTTTCTTATTACATTAACCTTTGGTCCAAGTCCAAATGAATGATATATTATTGTTACCGAATATGTGGGATATGTCATGTAATATTAATGACATAATTGGATACTATTGTGCCAATTTCTTTAGAAAAATTAGTGAAACTACTCGATGCATGACTCTTGACTCGATCGAGTTCAATGTTCATTACAAATTGATAACATACCTATGTTTTAACTTTTAATCATAACATAACGAGGTTAAACAATATTTTTATTTGACAAATTTTGATATCCGGTTTGAGCTCAATTTGATAAGTTAAAAATGACTAAGTTTATAAAAAAATATCAAACTATTCGAGTTGGATTTGAGCTCAATTAACACCCACATGTTAAAATCCTTGTGTCATTTCAATGACAAAAAATTCCATGTGGTAATATTCTATTAGCAAAAAAACCCACATATTATCATATTATTAGCTCACTACTACATCCATTTGAAAATTTCTATTGACAATTTTTTAAAGTTTAATAAGGGGGTTTATTGTCAATTTATGTTTAAGGAAATAATCGAGTTTTAACATTTTATTCTCAAATAAAAGATAACATATAAATTATAGAAATATGTTTATCAATTTATCTACAAATCATAAAAAATTCTCAAAGCAGTGGCTGATGCAAATTTTACTTTTATTTGTTGTAACACATGACGTGATGCAACTTGAATATATATATAGATGAACCGTCAATATCTCCCACCTATTATATATGTTTTTACGAAAATAACATTAAAAAATTATTGGTCAACAAATATGACTTTTTCAAATGCAAATTAATTTCCATATAAATGTCCATGATAGAACCTCAAATTAAAGCAACAATATAATTAAAACTCTTATACTCGTAAAATTTGTGAGAAAAAAATGGATTTTGATGAGTACTTCCCTTTGAACCTCACAATTACCCGCCTTGCTCTGGTAATTGTGAGTATAACTATAACCTTCCATTTTATACTGAAGAAATCCAAAGCCGCGGTGATTGTTAATTGGCCACCTGGTCCAAAACCCCTACCCATAATTGGAAACATACATCAGCTAAGTGCACTTCCCTTCCGCTCTTTTAGAGACTTAGCCAAACAATATGGCCCAATCATGCACTTGAGGTTGGGCCAAGTCCCGACAATTGTCGTGTCCTCACCCGAAATCGCGAAAGAGATGTTGAAAGAACACGACCCAAGCTTTGCAGACAGACCCCAAACTATTGCCCTAAAGATCATGTGGTACAATTACAAGGATATCGCGTTTAGCCCATACGGGAATTACTGGAGACAAATGCGCAAAATATGCATCGTGGAACTCTTGAGTGCTAAAATGGTTCGTGCATTTGCCTCCATCAGAAATGACGAGGTCTCTCGCCTGGTCAAATCTATTCAAATGACCAATGCAGGAGAAGCCATTAATCTGACGGACAGAATTTTCTCGTTGACGAGCTCCATCACGTGTAGGGCGGCGTTTGGTAAGGTGAGTAAGGATAATGAGTTATTGATTAAATTATTGAAGGAAGGAATGGAAATGGCAGGTGGGTTTGAGATTGCCGATTTATATCCCACATCGAAGATTGTTAATGCATTGAGCTGGAGTAAGTGGAAATTGGTGATGATGCGAAGAAAACTTGATGTGATTCTTGATGGTATCATCGATGAGCATAAAGTAAATTTGGGTAAAGCTAAGGGGAGTGGTGAGTTTGGCAACGAGGATTTGATTGATGTTTTGTTAAGAATTAAAGATGGAGGGGAGCTCGAGTTTCCAATCCACAACGACAACATCAAAGGTGTTTTATTTGTAAGTAATGAAAACTATACTTGACACTACTTTTGGCCTTAAGTACCGTCTACTTTTCCATTCAACAATTAATTAATGTAGCATATGGTCTACCTAGTAGTATAGTATTAATTAGTGCTCTTACACTTTGTTCATTCAACAATGCGTATGTGCGTATTAACGTCATATATACTAGCTATAATTAATATTACTTACTTACTGTATATTATATATGTAGGAACAGATACGTCATCTACCCTTATTGATTGGACGATGACAGAACTCATGAGAAACCCATCTACCCTTATTGATTGGACGATGACAGAACTCATGAGAAACCCACGAGTCATGGCCAAAGCACAAGCCGAAGTAAGACAAGTTTTCAAGGACGACGGCAAAATCACCGACGAGAGTGATGTTCAAAAACTAAAGTACTTGAAGAACGTGATCAAAGAAGCCCTCCGACTGCACCCTCCAGTTCCAATCCTCCCCAGAGCTTCTAGGAAGGAATGCGTAATCAGCGGATATACCATCCCTTCGAAAGTGAAGGTGTTAGTGAACAATTGGGCAATGCAAAGGGATCCCAAGTATTGGACCAACCCGGAAAGCTTTGAACCCGAGCGATTCGAGATCGATTCCAAGGATTTCATTGGTGGCGATTTTGAATTTTTGCCATTTGGAACTGGAAGGAGAATGTGTCCTGGAATGACATTTGGTTTGGCTAGTGTTGAGTATCCCATGGCTAAACTTCTCTACAACTTCAACTGGAAATTCCCCAATGGAACCAAGCCAGAAGAATTAGACATGATTGAAAGTCCTGGAATTACGGTTTCAAGAAAAGATAACCTTTTCGTGGTGCCCACCCCGTACGAGTCATAATAATTAGACGCCGTAGCACTTCTTTATTATGCTTGAATAATTCGTTCCACCACGATCACCCGTCCTATTGCTTGTTTTTCATATAAATTTCTACTTGGCTATTTCTAAAATCAATCTTCATGTATTTATAATACAATGTTGAACAATATATATAATTCTTGATCCAAGTTTTCTATAGAATAGTGGGCATTAATTACTGCGACAAACTATTGAATTTTGAAAGAAACTAAAGAATACAGTCTATAAAACCCAAAAAAAAAAAAAAAATTCCATCAAAATATTTATATAGAAGTAATGAAAACTCAGTTGGTTGAGTTACAAAGAACTACAAATATATATACACTTTAAAATCTTCTTCAATGAGGAAGAGGACTATAAATCTAGATCCAACTAAGTTAATTGATCTTAACAAGAAATTTACTTGTTTATTGTTTTCAACTAATTAAATACTGTGGCTGCTTTTGGGTATAGTTTGTTCCAGTTTGGATAAAATTTGGATAAAATCAAACTGGAACAAACTATACCTATCCAGTTTGATTTTAAATTACAAGAAAATAAATTAAATATTATAAATATTATCAACAAGTGATTGGTCTAGTGGAAGGGACTAGTCACTACAAAGTAACGGACTCAGCTTCGAATCCCTGTAGGCAGAGGTTCCCACTTTATGTGTCTGACGTGCCTCAAAAGGGATTAAACTCTTGCGAAACCAAAAAAAAAATATTATAAATATTGTAGGAGGTAAATTGTCATTAACTTTCTCATAGTAGCCTATAAGTTTGAGATCAACTAGTGCAATAATTAAATATAAAGGCAATTCTTATCCGAATTGGATTTGGACGAATTCAAAATATTCACATAACAAATGCTATATACTTATATTGGAATTAAATAACACTTAATTTATGAAAAAACTACTGAATTGCATTTATGGTTTGATGGGTTCGCCTTGATCCGATTTGGATAAGAATTTTTTTTCTTATGTAACGGTTATGGGCTAAACTTTGGGCTCTCATAAAGTTAAACTTAAAACTTAAAACTTAAAACTTAAAGCATATGGCGGAGCTTTGATAACACCTACCAACATATTTCATGTTGGATATTTATTGTTCCTACTTCCTACTTTTTCATTATATTTTGAGTTATTGACAATTTATTTATGTAATATTCATAATATTTAATTTACCACTTATAATTTGGAAAAGAGCACTTTACCCTCTGTAATCTTATAAAAGTTGTACACTGTCTTCCTGACATTTTATCCCCTTATGTTATGATAATGTGACAACTTACCTCATGTGTTATGAATTTTTTTTTTGATCTACTAGACTGTGTATTTACAACTCGAACCGAAGAGTGCAAAGGGTATAGATCCTCCCTGACCGAAGAATGCAAAGGGTATAGGTCATCCCCAGTGTGATGTTTCGAGTAGGATTCGAACTTGAGTCTCGCCTCTGGGGGTCGCAAGTCACTATCAGGCCCAACCATCTTGGGTTTCCTCATGTGTTATGATAAATATGATAATTTATCCCCCTATGTTACAACAACACTTTTCACACCTACTCTCAATTTCGACAAATGAGTTACACTCTCCGACTAAATGAGATAAATTACTTCTTTAAAATTTTTACAGGAGAATAAAATGTTATTTTTCCAATCACACAAGGATAAATTGACAATAACTCTTACATTTCACTTCGAACGAAGTTGATACAAGAATATGACGAATAACAGAATTTTCGTAGTGCGAAAACTATCCAGTCATTAATTGAACATCTAATAGTGGCCGTTACTTTGGAAAATCTGTTGGTCATTAGAGAAAGTTGCATGCCGTGACTAATTTTTGTTCAATCAACAAACGACCGCGACCACATATTAAAGTTTGAAAATCGATCAATCAGGAATTCCCTTTTTTTCAATTATCATATCATATTTTATAAATTGGTAATGGAAATTGGAGAAAAACTAACTAGCCAGCCTCTAGAAGGGTCTGTTTGTTTGGTGTTTCCCAAATTTTTTTTGTGTTTGGAAATGTCAAACAAACATGTTTTTTACTTTCTGAAATAAATTTTTTATATCTCAATTTTCTCAAACTACTCTCTCAAAAGCCAAACAAACAACAATTTTACTATCTCTAAACAAAATCTATACAAACTCTACTCTGATTTGACATAAAGTAACATATCTTTTACACAATTTATCTCACATAACAAACACGATTTGACATAAAGTCTTACACATCTTACACCTACAACCTAATTCTTCCAAAAAAACATCCACCTACTTTATTTCTCAAACCACTCTCTCAAAACTCAAACAAATGACATTTCGCAAATCAAGATTATTTCACAAACTTTCACTACTCTCTCAAACTACTTTTCCAAACACCAAACAAACAGACCCTTAGGAATTCTTTACAAATGAAAAACCAAGTACTGACTCCATTGAATATATAGTTAATTAGGATAAACACGTGAATTAATTAATGGATGCCAGAGACCGTACTCACAGTCGTGGCTTTTGAAACTTCTTTGTTTCTTTTTTTTTTTTTTGGTACAAGTCGTGGCTTTTGAATGTTTAAGTCTTTAGCACGACTTTTTAAGCACTAGTTTATAAAACAAATTAATATGAGCAAAATGCAATTAACACCCACATGTTAAAATCCTTGTGTCATTTCAATGACAAAAAATTCCATGTGGTAATATTCTATTAGCAAAAAAACCCACATATTATCATATTATTAGCTCACTACTACATCCATTTGAAAATTTCTATTGACAATTTTTTAAAGTTTAATAAGGGGGTTTATTGTCAATTTATGTTTAAGGAAATAATCGAGTTTTAACATTTTATTCTCAAATAAAAGATAACATATAAATTATAGAAATATGTTTATCAATTTATCTACAAATCATAAAAAATTCTCAAAGCAGTGGCTGATGCAAATTTTACTTTTATTTGTTGTAACACATGACGTGATGCAACTTGAATATATATATAGATGAACCGTCAATATCTCCCACCTATTATATATGTTTTTACGAAAATAACATTAAAAAATTATTGGTCAACAAATATGACTTTTTTAAATGCAAATTAATTTCCATATAAATGTCCATGATAGAACCTCAAATTAAAGCAACAATATAATTAAAACTCTTATACTCGTAAAATTTGTGAGAAAAAAATGGATTTTGATGAGTACTTCCCTTTGAACCTCACAATTACCCGCCTTGCTCTGGTAATTGTGAGTATAACTATAACCTTCCATTTTATACTGAAGAAATCCAAAGCCGCGGTGATTGTTAATTGGCCACCTGGTCCAAAACCCCTACCCATAATTGGAAACATACATCAGCTAAGTGCACTTCCCTTCCGCTCTTTTAGAGACTTAGCCAAACAATATGGCCCAATCATGCACTTGAGGTTGGGCCAAGTCCCGACAATTGTCGTGTCCTCACCCGAAATCGCGAAAGAGATGTTGAAAGAACACGACCCAAGCTTTGCAGACAGACCCCAAACTATTGCCCTAAAGATCATGTGGTACAATTACAAGGATATCGCGTTTAGCCCATACGGGAATTACTGGAGACAAATGCGCAAAATATGCATCGTGGAACTCTTGAGTGCTAAAATGGTTCGTGCATTTGCCTCCATCAGAAATGACGAGGTCTCTCGCCTGGTCAAATCTATTCAAATGACCAATGCAGGAGAAGCCATTAATCTGACGGACAGAATTTTCTCGTTGACGAGCTCCATCACGTGTAGGGCGGCGTTTGGTAAGGTGAGTAAGGATAATGAGTTATTGATTAAATTATTGAAGGAAGGAATGGAAATGGCAGGTGGGTTTGAGATTGCCGATTTATATCCCACATCGAAGATTGTTAATGCTTTGAGCTGGGGCAAGTGGAGATTGGTGATGATGCGGCGAAAGCTTGATGTGATTTTTGATGGTATCATCGACGAGCATAAAGTAAATTTGGGTAAAGGTAAGGGGAGTGGTGAGTTTGGCAACGAGGATTTGATTGATGTTTTGTTGAGAATTAAAGATGGAGGGGAGCTCGAATTTCCAATCTACAATGACAACATCAAAGCTGTTATATTTGTAAGTGTATACATATGCTACTCAATGAAATGGAGATCTTATAATTAATTAATGAAAAATTTGTCCTCCGTACGTATCCATTTATATTATATATATTACTATTATTATTTACAATGAATGTATGTATATATTATATATATAGGACATGTTTTCTGCTGGAACTGATACGTCATCGACCCTTATGGATTGGACGATGGTGGAACTCATGAGAAACCCACGAGTCATGGAGAAAGCACAAGCTGAAGTAAGACAAGTTTTCAAGGACGGGATAATCATGGACGAGCGTGAGGTTCAGAAACTAAAGTACTTAAAGAACGTGATAAGAGAAGCCCTCCGACTACACCCTCCAGTTCCACTCCTCCCCAGAGCTTCTAGGGAGGAACGCGTAATCAATGGATATACCATCCCTTCAAAAGTGAAGGTGTTAGTGAACAATTGGGCAATGCAAAGGGATCCCAAGTACTGGACCAACCCCGAAAGCTTTGAACCCGAGAGATTTGAGACGAATTCCAAAGATTTCATTGGGGGTGATTTTGAGTACTTGCCATTTGGAACTGGAAGAAGAATGTGTCCTGGAATGACATTTGGTTTGGCTAGTGTTGACTTTCCTATAGCTACACTTCTCTACCACTTTAATTGGAAACTCCCCGGTGAAATGATGCCAAAAGATATAGACATGATTGAAAGTCCTGGAATTACGGCTCTCAGAAAAGATAATCTTTTTGTGGTGCCCACCCCGCCCGCCCGCCTTCACTAATACTATATATATACATAATACATTTCAAGGTTTTAATTTAGATGTCATAATATATGTATATATATATATATTGCAGCTCTTTAATTTTTTGTGCTTGAATAAATTCGTCCTACCAAGGCGATCATTCATATACTCTTTGTTTTTCATGTAACTATATCTATGTATTTATATGAGTTGTGTTTTAGGTTTCTTTCCTTCTTTGTGCCTACTAAAATATACTACTATGTATATTATATTTTCGAATTTTTTGTACTTTGCACTCCCGAAATATGGAAAATATGTACTTTGCATCCTCAAAACATAAATTTAGCACTTTACACCCCCGAAATATGAACAATTCAGCACTTTGTACCTTCTTTTATTTTTCTCAAAAAACCTTGGGATAAAATAGGTAATTCATTTTTGGATCTTAGGTACTCCCTCTGTCCCAAATTATATGTCCTTTTAGAGAAACAAATTTATCCCAAATTATTTGTCACTTTAGGGTTTCAATACACTATTAATTACATATTTTAGGTATGTAAGAGATAGAGTGTAAAACTTGAATAACGTGTAAATAGCTAATGGTGAGATAAATAAAGAATAATGGTATTTTAGGTATATAATTTATTTTTTCCCTAAAACCGAGGCTATTTAGTAGGTACCTTAATATGTGTGAAAACATGTAAAACGACAAATAATTTGGGACAGAGGGAGTACTTTGCACCCCCGAAACACGATAAATGGGCATTTTGCACTCCCAAAATAGAATTAGCACTTAGCACCCTCGAATTAAGAACAAGTCAACAACTTGCACCCCCGAAACACGAGAAATGGACACTTTGAACCCCCTGAACACAAAATTAACACTTAGTACATCAAATTAAGAAAAATTCAACAACTAGCACAACCTCATTTTTTTCGGCAAAGTTGACCACCGGGGTCAAAAAAACCCAGGGGCAAAATAGGTAATTCATTTTCTCTTTTCTTAAAATTCGCAAAATACGATTATGAATACTAGAACATTCATTTGCAAAATCTATTTTAACATATTTCTTTAATTACCAATTTTTCAAATGTCCTCAAAAATCCAAAAGAATTCGAAAATTTTCTAGAAAGTTACTACATAAAATTGACTGAATCATATCACAAAAACAAATTTTAGAATGGAGAGAGAAATGAGTATTTTAGTATTCATAATCGTATTTTCAAATTTAAGGAAAAAAGAAAATGAATTATTTATTTTGCCCCTAGGTTTTCTGAACGCGGTGGTCAACTTTTCCCGAAAAAAACGAGGGGTGCTAATTGTTGAGTCTTTCTTAATTTAAGGTGCTAAGTGCTAATTTTATGTTTAGTGGGTGTCCATTTCTCATGTTTTGGGGGTGCAAAGTGCCAAAAATCCAAAAATAAATTATTTATTTTGTCCCTAGATTTTTTGAGGAAAATAAAAAAGGGTGCAAAGTGTTGAATTGTTCATATTTCGAGGGTGCAAAGTACTAAATCTCTGGTTCGAGGATGCAAAGTGCCTATTTCTCATTTTTCGGGGGTGCAAAATTCAAAAACCCCATATTTTCTTCGGGTCAACTATCATAAAAGTATATCATATTTTATAGCAGACATTTAAAAAAAAATTAACAACAAATCTGACATTTCTCATGCAAGTTTCGTACAGAGATAATCACACATGAATAATACTTCCCCATGATCTAGTGAAACTGCACATACGTACATCCCTTAAGATTTCAGTAATTACAAAACATTTCATACTTCAAGTTTCATTTCGCAGATCGATGTATTTAATTGGTGTCGTTAATTAATATTTTTAACAGCAAATTTGATGCCATATCAAAAATTTCTATAATATTATACCAGTGATAAATTACGGTCAACTTTAAGTTTGACCCAAAAAAATAGACAAAAATATTCTCTTTATAGTAATTATGTGCATGCATGGGATGAATAGATATGTTTTTGTTTAATATTAAATTTTAAGGTAACATTTCACGAAAAGAAAAAACTTGAAAGTCACAGTTTTTTAATAAGAACTACACCATATTTACTAGCTAACATATTTTACTATATTCTGAAATATTGAACTACAAAATAAAAGTTTATTTTTCTTTTTGCCAAGAAAATTTCGTCTATTACATTTAACAAAAAAAATAGCTAATTTGAGTGAAAAATTATAATTAAAATGTAAATTTATAGAGTTTTTATTTCATTTTAACGTAAATATTCATATCTAACAAGCTAGACTTTTATTTAAAATATTGAACAACTTATCTAACAAGCTAGACTTTTATTCATAAAATTTGAATAATGAACAACTTAATTAAAAATCAAAAATAGAAAAGTTGGGTCCAATTAGGGTTGTCAATGGGCGGATTTCAATCCGGATCCGATCCGAATCTGGTCCGATTTATTAGGATAATTGTCCGATTAGTGATCCGATGGACCTAATCCGATTAAGAAGATCCGTAATCGGAATTATATGGAACGAATACGGATTTAGACTGATCCGGGCCGTTACATATCCATATCCGATATATATTACTATATGTTGTTTATATATTATGTATTTAAATCAAAATAAAAATAAAACTATTTATGTTCCACTAAAATCTTTTACTATATTTAAAGTAATCTTAAAAAGAAATGCATAAGAGGTGATGTTGGACTGACCTGGTAACTAATTGAGCCAAAATCATATTAATTTATGCTATTTAATAAGAAAAATCAAAACCATAACCATTCATCTATGTAGTAGCCACCATCTTCCCTCTACTTTTTTGTCTAATTTTTTTCTTCTCTTCCATTATCGGGTTTTCTTTTTTTTTTTGCCGATTTTTATCTTTTTTTATTCATATTTTTGTTTATTCCTTTGTTCTAATTTTTATCGTTTATATTTGTCCATCATATTCCATCTTTTACAATTTTCTAACAATAGTTTTGATGAAATAAGTAAAATATTACATTTTTAATTCACGGTGGTGAAATTTATAAGTGATTTGAAGGAAAATGAAAAAAAAAATTATTGCTAAAAATGCTAAATGGATCCGGATAATTTATCCAGATCCTGGATATCCATCGGATTCGGATCCGGTTGCTACTTTTCAAGATCCGCGTGGATTCGGATAGAAGAAATGGAAATTGAACTCGGATCCGGATCTGTCCTGATCCGGTCCGAGTCCGGCCCATTGACAGCCCCAGGTCCAATACATTAACCCACCTTCCACGACCCACCCCTATCCAGTCAAGGCCTTCACCCCAAGGCCCAACTGTTTTTCTAATAGGGATAGGGCCCAATTTCCAAAAAATTGAAATTTGTAAACGCCGTCTAAATGGATTCTCTCCAGGGTTTATTTGGATGGGTTTTGGCTCGGTTTCATGAGTCTCGGTTTTAAAAAAATGGTTTGGGTGGTTTCGATGAAACCTTTGAGACCTCATTTGGATGGGTTTTGATTGTTGGGTTTTGTGGTTTGAATAAGTTGAAACCCCACTTGGATTGGGTTTGGATGTTGGGGATTAGGGGAAAAGTAGGTGGTAGTATCAAATCAATGTATTTTTTTAGTGAGATTTGGGGAAAAAAGTAGGTGGTAGGTGTCAAATCAATGTTTTATAGGTTTGAAGAGTTTGAGTGTAAGTTTCTGAATAGGTTTTTAATGGTTTTATGTGTTTGGTGAAAACTCATTTGAAAGGATTTTGGCTCGGTCTCACGAAACCCGCGAGACCGGGCCAAAACCCATCCACATACACCCTTAGAGATCCACTTTTGTTGGATTTCTAACCAAACATTTTACTTGTTATGTTCTTCATCACGATTCTTTTCTAATTATGATATCTTGTTCTTTAAATCTTATATAAATTTCAATACAAGGTAGGCAAATTAAAAAAAAAACAAAAGTATTATTGCACGGAAACACGATATTAAAATTAGAATCACAAATATTTAAATTTATTCTTATATTAAAAAAGACATTTAAATTTTTATTATTTTATCAGAGAGCCATGAGCCCTTGCCTCTCTTTATACGCTCGGGCACTTGTATCGAAGAAATTATTCTATGAATTTGTCGCAACAAGTCACCAACCATATGTATTTTGCATAATGCCCTTTTTCTTTTCAATACCAAGGTGTTCGGGAGGATTAATATCATAACTTGGGTTTTTATCCATATATGAATATAAGAAAAAGAAGTCATAATAGTATGAATTTATACAATACCAATTATATACTATATACCCCTTCTTAAACGCTAGTCGAATTGCACATTTAGCATGTTAATCACAAATTTCACTTTCATTTATTGAAATTACATAAATATGGTTTAATTGTTGAATGTTGTTCACTTAATTGAGTGTCATGTTCTAAAATTACTATATCGTGTAATGTAAAACTAAATGCACAGAAATACGATAAATAAGAAATAAAAATATCAGCTTGAATAATTAGTCATATGTTGGATCCATCACAGCAAAATGATATATCCTTATTTTCTAGATCACTAACATTTTTTTTTCTTTCTAAAAAGAAAAAAAAAAGTCACTGACATTAATATAAAAGAATATATAAAGCATATATGAAATAAGTTCTCTTCAAACTGCAAATGGATCCACAAGCATTCCAGTAATGTGAGGCTTCAATACTTTTTCCGGATTCGTATATCCATCTTGATTATGTTTGTACACGACATCTATCAATCGGGCAAGATTGACAATCCTTTTGAGAACATCCATTGACACCGATTTTTCTTTAACACATTCCTCGTTAATATCTTTCCAAGCATTCTCCGCAATCTTATTGAACTCTTCCATAGCCTTTTCTTCAGATACTCCATATTGTTTCATGTAACACTCAATGCCCGTTGCACCTTGTCCTCTTTTCTTCTCAATCTAACATGAAAAATTAGAATTAATTAAGCATTGGATTCAAGTTAATTTCATTTGATATATATATGTATATATACATGTGTTTAATTTACCTCATATGTAGCTATGTCATCAATAATTCGACATATGGTAACATTAGCTACTTGAATTTTGGGTTTTTTCATAAGCCAATCAAATGCTTCTTTTGGAGTTGAATTCATTCCAATGAATGATGTGGTTGCTAGTAAGTAGTAGGTACTTGTAACAAGGCCATTTGTCATGTAATCATCAAATGGGGGCATGTATCCTTCAATGAACCACTTGGCCTCAATGTTGTAACTCCTTACTATCTCTTTCATCTACTCGATCGAGTGCATGCATGAAATTAAAATTCGGTTATCTATGTAATCAAACGAGAGATAAATAAAATATGTTATCATGCATATATATACCGTTGATTTTGCATAATGAACTGCAAATGATCTCCCTTGTTGTCTTAATTCTTCATCGTACTCATCGTACAGATCTAAAAGTGCTCTATAACATATCTTCATATATTCGGGAAGTCTATCCATTTCCTTAATGTCCCATCTAACAATGTGTGAAAATGTGTTATTTTATAAATATAGTTCAATAATTGTTTTAACTATATATAATCAAATTAAGTAATTGAAGATCAACTACTATATAATATGGATAGCTACTAGTATACATGTATTATATATGTATATATATACCTTTCAATTACATCCGTGAAAATCTCAAGCTCGTCTACGGTACCATATGAATCATAAGTATCATCAATGACGGATATCATAGCAATAGTTTTAGCTAGCATGACTCGAGCTCGAGAATATTGAGGCTCAAAATACACTCCCAAAGTCCAAAAATAACATTCCACCACCCTATCTCTAGCGTAAGAAAGCTTTGAAACAAGGTCCAACTCCTTCCACCACCTTAATTTATTTATATATAAAAACAAAAAACAAAGTTAATTAGCATGTACGTACTATTTAAAATTATTACGTACTTCATATATACTGAAATCATATTATTTATTATACCTTGAGACTTCATACAGTTCTTTTTTGTGCAAACTTTGTAGTAAATTGAAGTCCAGCTTTGCAAGCCTCAACAATGTTTCATCCTTAGATTCGCACTCTTCGTAGATATTAATGAACTTTCGTGCCTCAATTCTTGGGATGCCCTTTTGAATGGATTGTTCCAAGGCATGTTTCAATTGTTTTTGCATAGGGGAGCTGATGATCAAATGATCATCTTGTTGTCCAATTAATGACTCATCAAGGCACGCAGTCGTGAAAATGACGGCCTCATCTAAAATACTTTCTCCATGATACCTTACATGTGATGCCTCATAGAGGCTCAACAAACCCTTGATGTCATTCCTAAGATCTTGTTTAAACTTGCCGTTGTTTTCAGTAAATTTTTCGAATATGCCTGATTCAATTAATATGTATAAAAATTTGATCATAATATATACTAATTGGCATGTACGTATATAATTTCATTAAATTAAAAAGGTATATATATATATATATATATATATATGTATAGCTAGTTATTTGCTTACAAGAAGATGCATCGAATCCATGTTGCCTCAACAATCTGAACTGAAGTGACGCGATGAACAAATTATTAATATTGTTACTCTCTTCTTCTTCATTTTCGAATTTGAAAGTAGCATTCATGAAGACTAAATTGAGTTGTTGTTCAATTTCATTGGAGAAATGATATGACAAACCAAGGCGTTCCACGGTATCAATCAAAACCAACTTATTGGCTAATTTTTCTTCATGGGCACTAATTATCATATTTCTCACCTTTTCTTTAAGCACTTCAATCTCTTCAACATAAACTTCAGATAATAGCTGCATGTACATAATATAGAGTACAACACAAATTAATTCGGAAGAAATTAATTAATTAATTATGCTAGCTAGCTATTAATTAACATGCCCGTACGTACGTACCTACCATCAAACTTATTACTATAATTAATTAGTGATCATGCATGAGTGAAAAAATTAATTAAAGAAAGTTAGGCTGCAAATTAAATTAAACCTGATCATCATTAACAGAAGATGAAGTGAAAAGATCACCCCAAATACTAGGAGAAAAGTTTGCGACTGGACGAATAATCTCCTCGTGTTGGCAGTTAACAAAATTCTTAATGTCTAAGGAAGCCATATATATTGCTTAACTAATTATCTAATTGTTTTGCCTTAGAATATTTAGTGTTATTGGTGATGAATATGTTGACAGTAGATTTGAAAGTATTTATAGAGGCAAGAAACGTGTAGACTGTAGACAACATTATTTTGTCCATCTTTTTTTAAATTTTACATGTTGAAATTCTGGTTATGATCGATGTTTAATTCCTCATATATATCTAGTATATATACGTACAAGGTCTAATATTTTGACTATAATTGCGATGGATGTATAACCAATTAAGTCATTGTATTTGTACTACTCTTCAAAGTCATTCCATTATATATAATCAGATTGTATAGACCGCTTAGTTGAATCAAGCATTATATTCAAATTCATATATATATAAGCTCGGACCGAAGAGTGCAAAGGGTATAGGTCATCCCCAGTGTGGTGTCTCCAGTAGGATTCGAACTTAAGTCTCGCCTCTGTTGATCGCAAGTCACTACCACTTGGTCCAACCACCTTGGGTTCAAAGTCATTATATATATAAGTGTGGATTAACAATTAATTATATAGCTAAATGTTACAAATATATATATGTAATATATATATATGATCAGTCATTTGTTTAATGATCAAAAATTGTGGGTGTTTGTAGTACTCTAGCTAGTTGTTACTTATTAATTGAGGGAAAAACACATACCAAACTTTATTGCAAAAAATACATTTGGTACCAAGCTTTTTCAAAAAATACATTTCATACCATGATTCACAAAATCTTGACACATTTAGTTTTGCCGTCAATTTTCGGACGAAATTCAGTACGTGCCGCTCATGTGCCCGTTAAATTGACAATGGGATGGAGAATATGCACGGGTTTTAAAGACGCATACATGAACGACACGTGCTAAATTTCGTCTGAAAATTGACGGCAAAACTAAATGTGTCAAGATTGTGTGAATTATGGTATGTAATGTGTTTTTCTGAAAAAGCTTGGTACCAAATGTGTTTTTTGGACTAAAATTTGGTATCAAAAGTGTTTTTCCCTCCTTATTAATTTATTCGTTGCTATTTGTTTTATTCATTGTAAATTGCTGGTATAAGTATAACCAATCAATTAATTGATATGATCAATTACTATTTTAATATATAATGATATAATTCAAAGTCTCAAATTAAGAATCTACGGGCCTGTTTGTTTGGCGTTTTGGAAAGTAGTTTGGGAGAGTAGTGGAGGTTTGTGAAATAATTTCGATTTGCGTAATGTTGTTTGTTTGGGTTTTGAGAGAGTGGTTTGAGAAATAAAGTAGGTGTAGATTTTTTTGGAAGAGTTGGGTTGTAGTGTAAGATGTGTAAGACTTTATGTCAAATCATACGCAAATCAATATTAATTTAGAAATCTCCGCTTCTCTCCTAAACCACTCTCCCAAATACCAAACAATGAGATCCATGTTTGCCACAAACTGTTACCTATAATTTGCGAAAAAATAAATGTCAAAAATGGCAGGATAACTATTCCAAAAAGATAATATAAAAAAATTGATTCGAATGGAACTTTTTTCTTTTCTTTTTTCCAATTTAATTTGTTGAAGTTACCTCTACCTAGTGCAAGTTAAAATTAGACCGCCGAATTTGGTTGGAAACGAAGTTTTAGCTCTCGTGACTTGGACAATGTACGTCTTATTCTGTGGATGACAACTTTTTGTAGAAAACTTTTTTGTTATTGATTTAAGTTTTTTTTTTCTTTTAGAGTAACTCAAGCATGTTAGTTATTATTCACAGCTTTAAACATAATTTTTGTATAAAATTATTTATTAAGGGGAATTCATTATTGATGTTTTATATAAAACTAACCGGCCCTTTTTTGAAAAAAACAATATTGATTAAGCGCATGTAATTGAATATCTCAAAATATTCTGAATTTGCGAATTAAAATTCATTTTACTGTGATAATTAATTAATTGTCTCCTATTATGCTCTTTCGGCCTCCCTGGCAAAGTTTAAAACTCGAGATAGTATAGAGGGATATATTTTTTATTTCCCTTTGATGTTATTTTTTTGTGTCATACATATATATTAACCCAATTTGATATATATATATATATATATATATATATATGTAGGTATAATAGTATATAAAACTATAAATTTTAGCTTTATCAATGAGATGGCAAGGAACATAAATCCTTTAAAATCAGACATGATTAAAATGCTTGAGATAATAAACAGAATCAAATTCAATAGTCAAGGTGATTCAACGTTTTAGAATTTGAGCTTTCTTTTTTAGCAAGTAAGACACGGCGCGCGACTTCTAGATGCATACAAGAAATAGAATTGTTTGTTTAAATATTCATTACATGCAATATTTCTTTGTAGTGTCTTGTTGAAAGAAAACCATGCATGCATTATTCAACCAGACCAGATAGATAAATAAAATCCCCTTAGTCAAAGTAAACAATGTCATGTAGTAGTGGGATAAGAAATGAACCGGGTCCTCATCATGTCAATACAATATCGAATCAATTCGATAAAATATGGAACGAGTCAAATCATAAACTAACTCGGACCCAGATTGGCCCTTTGAGTAATACTAATGAATAAATTGTCTTACTTAATACTCCAGTATTTTATTTAGGTGAGTAATACTTGTCCTATAGGGGGTCACATTCATATTAGAACCGAGACAAATTCGACTCTATTTACATCAAGTGGAGGATTCAATTTCTATCCGTATCTTGTTTGAATCTAAAACTTTTGAGCCAATAGATTTCGGAGTTAAATTTTCACTTTCTAAGTTACACTAATAGTATTTATTTTTATAATACGTGTTTGTTCATTCAACTTTCTCACATAATAATTGACTAAAATTTAATATAGAAATGATTAACTTTCATTTAACCACTAAATTCAAATTATTTAACAGCGTACATCGAAAAACAGTCAAATTGACAGTAATGTTATGGATTTTTGACACTTTGCGCCCTCAAAACTCAAAATTAGCACTTAACACCTTCGACTTAAGAATAATCTAGCAAGTTGCACCCCTGGTTCTTTTTTGCATAACATTGTTTAGGAGCCAGTCGAATAGAATCATTCCGGAAGAAAATTGTCAGTATGTGGTGAAGAAGAAGAATAACTCAACAGACAGGATGTAATTACGAATATTCTTTAGATAATATATCTATCGTTTTTTCTTAAAAAAATAAAAAGGAGGAAAAATAATTATTCTATTGATTTCGAAAAAGAATGAAAATTGAATTACATGTGCAAAATGCCAAAAACCCTAATATTATAGAGTAAAAATATACATAAAAATAAGATCATTAATAATTATGTATATGCACTCCACATATTTTCTGAATAGGATCAGATTTTTGGGATCTCTAATAAGATAAAAATCGTAATAGAACAAACCGATCCCAAACCTGATCCGGATTAAAATCCACATTTACTCCGTCCCATAGACAGCACTAGCCCTACTATATTCAAGTTTGATTTGAAGTAGTTAGCACCCAACTCAATCAAAACAAATACAAACATTTTGAAGTAGGGTTGGGTCTGGCAAATCATGGGTTTTACCCATTTCGCTAGCTCTAGTTTAATTTAATCAAGTAATTGCAAAAATATGAAAGCCAAGCTAAAATTAGATGTCATATTTGGTTATTTAGGTTCCAGGTTCCTTACTTAGCACTGAGTGCAATATGCAACAAGATATTTTATGGCAATAAATCCCATCTCCTAGAAAGTAATTTGAGACAAATACAAAGCATTGTCTGCGGCCAAAGGAAGCTTCAAAAATCCTGATACCCTTGTTGTTTCTCTCGATGTATTCCATAATTTGCATTACACGTCGGGCTCTCGTATGGTAACGGGCAAGTTCAACTCCGGTTCAACCTCACCGAGTGGCGAGAAAAATGAGGCGACCATGTCATCACTTACGTCCTCCAACTTGGGGTGATCCCACTGAAAGTTTTATTCGATAAAATTAATATTTGATACACCCAGACCCAGTTAAAAACTTTTTACCTGGAGTATTATTTTTCTCTAAGACAGATCTTCTTGCATCATAAATAAAGACATACCTTTGGAGCAAAGTCCTTGTCTACTAATCTAGCACGAACGCCCTACAAATAACAAATGGGAAGTTTGTGAGAATGTACCAAAAAAGTGTCGCATGTTGTCCGAGTGAAGTAGATAGAATATGAGATAAGTTCATAAATACCTCGCGAAATTCATTTGAGACATATTGGGAAACCCATCTCGTGGATATACGATATTCCCTAGCTAGGCACTGATCAAGAGTTTGAAATCTCCCTTCTCTTATTGATTGCAAAGTCACTTTCAAGCTCAACGGAGATGCTTCTTTAATTTTATTTAGCATGGTAGCACACCATATTTCATTAGATTCCGCCACCTGAGTTTCCTACATGAGTGTTTACAAGAAAAGATTAATTATAGCATAGGACAAATCAATAACATTCGAAAAGATATTTCCATCTATCTTTAATGCACTGTGTACTACCAAAGCTTCAACAATTTCCTCCATGGTATCATAGCTGAAATATTCGTCAATCCTTTCTAACCTGAGTCACCAAAAAGAAAAGTACAACATTTGTAATTAAACATGTAAATTCCTAGAATATAACATTTTCTCGTGAAAAGCTTAGAAAGAAGAAGAAGATATATTACTGATGAAGCACACTCCTCCCATCAGGATGGACTAAGCTACCATATTGATCGAGAGAATTTTCAATAATGGAACAATCATCGGTAATCAAATTACCAAGACGTTCTTCAATCCATGGAAGCTTCTGTTAGGAAAAGTGATTCAGTGAAGATACTTATGATGTACAAGTAGTAACATGCTCAAGGCTGGTAACTGAAGACTAACTTCTTTTACAGAATAGTGTGTCGCAAGACCGCAGGCCATCATATCCGCACCATTGAGCTTTTCTCCTGTAAGAGCCAAATATTCTCCTGCATAGACAAATCATAACACTAAGGCCTTGTTTGCTTATGAGGATTAGTAATCCAAGATTGTCTAACGTGGTTATATGTGTAGTGGGGCAATTTAGTGATTACTTCTATAGTTCTATGTGTAAAACACATTATAAACTTCAAGATGTAGAGAATATAATCCAACTCCAGATACCTAAATAGCCCGGAAGACGAGAAAGATAATAAGAAGCCCCTGCATCAGGATGGAAACCTATTTGAACCTCTGGAGACGAGAAGAACTGCAATACATCAGAAAAAACCATTCATGAGAGATGATGAAGAACCCAGAGAAAAAGTCGAACTTTTTGGTCAATATTTCTTATATAGTTCTGTCCTTAATCAAGTTGGAATTGATAACTAATTGAAGTCTAAAGAAGTTTGGTTAGAAGATAAATTAAGAGAGCAGTTTCCATACAGTTCTATCAGTTACAACGCGGAACATCCCGGGGAGTGAAATACCTGCCCCGGCTCCCATTACAATACCATCCATTATAGCCACCTGTACAAAATGATTCATGCAATATATTCAGCTCAAGTAACACTCAACCACAAATCAATAGAGAGCAATAAACTGGAAAAGACGAGAGAGCAATAAACTCACATTAGGCTTAAGATATGTTCCAAGAACATACACAAATTTGTACAAACTTTCAAAGAATGCTTTGCATTCTTCAGTCTTCCCTGCAAATGAGTTGAGTGAATAAAAAACTACAGGAAAATATATGAAGATTCATATGCTATGAAACCCAAGACTGTATCTAAATCACAAGGAAGCTGTTAACATAAACAAATTCAGATCAGAGTATTATCTAAAAACTCGTTTGGTGGCAAAGTTTAGGTGAAGTCTTTTGTTAACCTTTATCACTTCACTGGTAGCATTTATAAGTAAAACGGTTCTACCAATAAAAAAAGTGATAACCAGCTACTTTTAGGCACTAACACAAATAAATTTGTCTTGGTTGGTAAATTTTGCCTCATTAATTATTTTGACACTAATCTATGTTCTAGACATTGCTAAGAACAGGTCCAAAAATTATATGATCTTACTTGTATGACATAATTGATATTTTCACCATTATTCTACAGCTGCTACCAAACATGTTTTAAGAGGTTTTGGTGCACGACACCGAACACAATCTAAGGTACTAATGCATCTTTAAACTAGTCTTCTTTATATCATCTACAGTGAAACTGACTTGTACTGTCATGACAAGCAGCCAAGGCCGTCTAGGATGAATATAGCAGACAAGAGGGATAAATCTAAGATCCCAAACATAAAAACAAAAAGAAGGAAAAGAAAAATGAAAAAAAGAGACAGGAGGAACTGAACTGTTCAAGACTACAAAGCCAATATAGTCATGCATAACAAACTTAACATGATGTTATTCATTCTAACCATACTTATAATTAAAGAGAAGATAACTCAGTAAACTAGAGAACCAAATCAAGATAGAGATGCCAATTGTCAAGGGATTTTCATTAGATTCGTGTGACATAGGAAAGCTGGATAATAATTCTGAAATATTGTTATTAGAAACTCATCCATTATATCACCAACTATTTGACCTACCTTACATAGAGTGGTGTACTTATATTTTCAAATAGTTTCAGCAATATTCAAACCCTTGTGCAAAAGATAGGAGGAGAATGGAAAAACCATTTCCCATATGACCTATCTATTTTGTGTACAACAGCATAACTTTTCCAAAACCATTAAATTACATACATCAAACTAGCTTCAACTGGTCATTTGAAAATCGAAAATTACATGGCCAAAAACTTCAAAAATGGCCCAAAATTTCCAAGAATGGGTCAATACATGGGCCCAAGAACATAGAGCTTCAGAAAAAGAATCCTCACCTACCCAGATAATAATCCAAACATTTGCTACTGACAGGCTATCGTGTAGGTAGGGACTCAAGAACTTACATCTTCACTGGCCAAAAGCCAGGAATGTAGAGTCATATTTTAAAAAATTATATTTCTTGATGGAAACTGAATGTAGAGTCATATTTAAAAAATTATATTTCTTGATGGAAACTGAGTGTAGAGTCATATTTTAAAATAGAAGTATATTTCTTGATGGAAACTTGCTCAAATGACCCCATAATTAGAAATAAACATACACTCAAGGAATAGCACCATGTATGTGAGTTGCAAATGAAACATACATACAGAGCAAAAATCACCATCATGGATTCAATGCCTCAGAACGAGAAAGTTCAGATAATTTTATTAATAGCAACATATTCTAGCAGTTGAAAGAATCATAATATACTAAGAAACAAAATTCTCACTTGTGGTTCAATGGCTCGGTACAAATATCTCAAAATGCTAAAAAGCAAAAAGCATGGGAACAAACCTTCATTGAGCAGCCGATACAGAGCAACAACATCTGTGCCAGAACAGAATGCCTTGTCACTACCCTTCAAGAGATGCAAAGAACAGCTTCAGACCAGGGAAAAAAGGGGCATCGTAAGAGGGTCGTAAAATACCTTCATCATGACAAATCCTATGGCGGAATTTTCCTCCCAGGATTCATATAATCTGTTCAACCGAGCAGCCTAGCATTGAACATAACAATATATGTAATTATTCTAATGAATTATCAACATTTAGTAACTAACTATAAGTCGGAACATTAGAAAAATGAAGAGAAAATCATTAATTGTCAAAACAAGTTGCCTTATATCGATACAAAAAAGAGAAACAAAAACTCAAACTCAAAAGAATAGATGAGAAACATAGATTTAAATAAAGAAACTAACCATAGAAGCAGTAAGAGCATTGAGTGAAGATGGTCTGTTTAGCATAGCAGTTCTTGAATTAGCTCTTCCTTGCACTAAAACCTGCATTTGAATACCAAAAAAGAGGGAGATTGAGAATGCGTTCCCTTCAAAATCTAAACTTTCACAAAATAAAACACACATTTCGTAAAACACCTTTATGCATACAAATACATAATACATTGAAGAGTTTCTTAATCTCTTCTTTGTAAAAAGAATCACCTTTTTCGCGATATTCAACATGGATATTACTTAAAGAAATAACATATAAAAATAGAGATTGAGAAACTGGCCTCTTCTTGTTGAAAATAATCGGGTTGGGTATAACTGGGGAGAGCAGAAAAGCTTCTCCCTTGATGAGAAATGAATCCATTTCTATGTAAAGAACGTCCCAACGACAGCAAAAATTTCAATTTCTGCATTCTTGAAGAAAGATCAATCCCCTGTAGTTCGTACAATAGTTGGGGTTTTGGGTTTTTGTTGCGGCTACTGGAGTTCTTCAAAAGATGTGTTCCCTTCACTGAGGTGTTTTTTTGAGTAATTATAGTTTCGCCTCTTAAATTCTGATTGAGGTCATTTCGGGGTCGTAATTTTCTCTAACACTTATTTGCTCCCTCTTCTTTTTGTACCCTTCTAAAAGATAAATTCTAAGTATTTTTATAGTTTTGATCCAAAAAATGATTGAGAGTTAATGATATAACGATGCTATTTTATAATGTTTTATATTGATAATTTTAAGAAGAAGAAAAGTTACTTAAAATAAATGAATTACCCTGAATGTAAGTAGGATAAAAAAAAAGTTTGAACTCGGGGAATAATTGAACTGGAAAATTGCATTTTTTGTCTTTTGATATTGTAATTTATAAAATTGCATTTAAGTTGTATTTTTGAAATTATTTATGCTCTTTTGGTGCCATCGCATTATGTGGGATCACAAGTGCAACTGTGCAAGACATAAACAATTCTATAGAACCAAAAATGCTAAACAAAGATTATTCTATGGGACCAAAATTGCAAAATAATTTAAAGAATCTAAATCAAAAGTGCATTTCATAAAGAATGGACAAAAGTGATGAGAGTTCGATCACATGGGATTAAAAGACAATTTTGCCTCTTTGAATCAATGTAGAGTATTGTGAACATTTCTTGCTCAAAACATCAAATTTACTAAGCAAATTCCACAGAAGAACTCCATAACAAAGAATGCAAGAATGAAGAAATCAACTGTAGGCAACAACTATACATACTTGTACATAAACAACCAATGATAAAAAATCAAAGAGAAACTTCAAGCCTTCTACTTTTTGCTTTCATTTGCAGCAAGCCATTAAAAATTCAATCAGATTGAATATACATTGCCTTCTTCCCACAGTTTAAAAGGAACTGCATAAGGTGAATTCCAATCAGCATCAAATATTTCTTCAAGTTTTGACACAATATTAGGATTATACGTCCCAAAACTGATCCCCGCGTTGGAATAGAAGTGATCCCATATCAGATTACTTGTCCCAATATGAGCTCGTACATCACTCACCGCATATTTTCCTTGGTAATACCTCGAGAATCCCGGATATATGTTTCCAGTTGCTGTGTCATTGAGTATTGCAGGTCCAGTTAAATTGTATCCCGGCACAAAGTAATACTTGATCTCTACTTTGCCAGAACAGTGGTTGTACTTTGAAGACGAGCATAGAGTATTTGTGTAGAGTAGAGATTTTAAGTACTCTTCTTCATTGTTAGCGAAATTCACCCATGCAACCAGTAATTTTACCTCCGCATTCTTGCTGAAAATAACCTGCAACTCAAAGGAATAGATGAACACACACTAATCTAAGCACACTAGAGATTGTATAAATATACTGTAATAAACTACCTCGGATATAGATGAAGATATGGATGACCAATATGCTAAACCTGACATGTGTTGTGATTGACCAAGCCAATTCATAGTGCTAATTCTAACCGTTGCTTTGGGTCCCACCGATTTGATTGTATCCACCCAGGCCTGTTCGTCTGTTTGATACTTTCCAAAAAGAAGCTGCCAAATAGATCAGACATCAGCAAATTCATATACTAGAAACAAAGATTTTGATTTTGAAAAGAAAAAAAAAATTGTGGCAAAACGAAACCTCTGGTGGAGCAAAAGACAAATAGGAGGATTGAGGCTGTGAGGTTGAATAGTTTAGTCCAGGAGTTTCTATATCCATATGAAATACATCAGGGTCCGAAAGAAATGGATACCCGTGTACATGTTTGACCTCCAAGTATTTAGGAAGTGGTGATCTGTCAGCAAGTATAACATCAACAAAAAAATTAAATCAACAAGATTTTTATAATTAACAAATTCCACAAGTACTATATTTGACGAGTAGTTTTTACTATTTGTAAACGAAATACAGGAAATAGAACAAATATGTGCTTAATTTCTTACACACCTGCACTTTTGGTCTGGGGAAAGAAGACGTGACCAACAGGGAAGCTTTCGAGTAATCTGCCACTGTTGATCCAGAGCAACTTTAGTGTAAGTTGAAGAGTTGAGATGGGCTAGTTTCCATAAATTGTCATAGTAAGTCACAACATCCTCTGCAATCCTTGGACAGCCAACAAGATAAATCCCCATTTCCTTCACCTGAAACCAGTTGAGAAAGGATATTAATTATTGATTCAAGTACTAGAAGGATTTTTAATTAAATTCATCATTATATATACCTGAGTTAGAGATTTCCAGTCACTGTTTGCTGATCCAATATAGACATCTCGGCTATCTGATACCCAAATCTTGGCGTGGACTACTCCAGATCCCCACCACTCGTTCAGTAATAAGGTGACATTTTTCACGTTTGGCCTCCCCGAGGCGAGGTTAGATGGCTCTTCAGTGTAGTAAGGATAGGATCCATAGTGCTGTAAGAGTCTGAAGAACAAATATTACTACTAGTTTTAGAAGAAATGAAGGATGAAAATTTATATGCAAATAATGGAGCCTTAATTCGGGTTCTACTTACAACGTAGCTACCTTATGTTAATGTCCCTATCAGCTGCATTTTGTAGTGCTTGATAAACTTGGAACCCTTGATTCGATCCAAATCTCTGCATATCATGTTTTGAATACCCGTAATCATCTGAACGAGGATCATGTGGATGTGCTACTAACTGCCAGTATTGTGTCATTATGTCCAAGCTCCGTGAAGAATTTCCAGCCAGCCATCGAAAAACATCAGCTGGTTGGTTGAGAATAAAAGGTAATACTTGATCTATTAGATAAATAGCACTGGAGAAAACATACATATTTCTCAATCCCTACTCCAAAAAGCTAGCTATATTAACATTAGTATCTTAAAAGTATTAATAATTGATGTAGGATTAAGGTTCTATCTTTTGCAATTAGGAACCACATTCGTAGCCCATATTGATATATTATCCATCAAGGATCAACTTTCTAGGCTACCCTTTTCAATATCATTAATAGTATTACTAACCTTGTGTGTGAATATATATATATATATATTTTAATTAAATTAAGTCAATTGTATCAAAGTTTCATTCATTCATAGGAAAAGGGAAACAAAGAAAGAAAGAAAGAAAGAAATAGTTAGTTTACCGGTTGAAAGAACACCAGGAACTGGAGAGAGGTAGGGCATATCTGTTGGTATTGATTGAACCACCCATGCTTTACATTCTTCATTTTCATAATTCCCATCAGATGAAGAAGAAGAAGAAGAAGAAGAAGCTCCTCTTGAGTTGGGGTTTAAAATTAAGAAAAAACAGAGTGTGAGAGATAAAGCTGGGATTGCCCATTTTTCCATTTTCTTTTTTTAACAAGAAATTTGCAGTCTTGGAGATGCCTGTAACTGTGTAATGAATGATATGGTGTTGTCGGTGAAATTTCCACCTACTGCTCCGTCACTATTTCTTATCATAAAATCATGAACAATTTAGTCCCAGCCAAATTATTTAAGCTCATTTTTAGTATAAACTCGGTTGGCCTCGATTCACCAAATCAAACTTGTATACTAATATTTATCATTAATATTTTTTAAACTCGATTTCATTTCGACTCTTTAAAGAAGAAAAAGTAACTTCATAAATCAAACTTGAATGATATTTACCGTTAATAATAATATTTAAACTCGATTTGGTTTCGGCTCTTCAAATAAAAAGTAACACTTTATCAATCAAATTAAACTAAAATAGAGTATCAAATAAATTTCAAATTGTTTGACCCAACTCATTTATATTCGGATTCTTGATTTTAAACAAGGCACTGCTAAATATTGTAAAACCTCTTCCCTTGGTCAATTAAATATTGTGAACAATTTACTTGTCTTAAATAATCAGCCAAATATTGTCCGCTACAATAATTTAGAAATTAAAATCCGGAGGACACATACAAACTAAAGAGAAATGTCCCATAGAATGCAAATTGTTTTAAATTAGATCAAATAGATACACTCCTAAAAAAAAGAGATCAAATAGATACATAAGAATTGAAGCAATAATAAAATGATCAATAGGTACTCAGAAGCTGTCACAGTTTCAATGCACTGAAATAACCTAATGTAACAGATGTCCTAACACTTTACATTTGCTGCAATGATTCCATCTATCTACTGATCTAGTTCATACAACACTAAAACAATACAATGGTGTCTATGAAATTGAATGTCTCCTGTGTCTAGAAGATGAAACAGATGTCTTTATTTCCCCTTGGATCAATGAAGTAGGGCTCTGTGAACTAGCAGAAGTCTCAGAGCTCTTATTATTCTCTCCGTTTCCGAACCCTTTACCGACAATCCACAACTTATCGAATATTCTCCTCGAGCGAGATGGCAGCAACTGCGATCCAGATCCTCGATTCTTGCTGCCTCTCTTTACTAGTTTCCCATTCTTAAGTACTTCATCCTCTTTAATCTTCATTTCATCCATTCTAATTCTCAGAGATTTGCGGTTTTCTTGGGCTGCTTTTCCCCAATTCTCGTCAGTGTATCTGGGGGAATCCATTGCATTTTGACCATTGGTGACTGCATGTATACCAGCAGCTGCTGCTTTAGCCTGTTCAAAGAAAAGGACTTGAACTACCACACGAAGTGGTAGATGCTCGTTTTGTGCTGCATGCATGGACGCCTCCATCGTCAATTTCTTCACATCCATGAGACCGCACAAGTTCTTTTTCTCAGCTTTTGTTAAACTCTTGTGTTCCTGCAAATAATCAAGAAGTTTTGAGTGTCCGTTAAATTTACGAGATAGATTTGTTACGTAAAATGAAGTTTAATTCGAAAGTTATTCTAGCTCAGTACTGGTTTGACTAGACTAATCCAACCACAATGCAAGTGTATTTGCACATGTTTTGTGATTGCTCACTCATCTAACCAGAAGACAAGTGGCCAGAAGACTAGTCTAAACTAGAATACAAAAGGTATATGGGGAAAAACGTTTACCTTCAAATACATGTCAATGGCACCATATAATCCATCATGAATTGGTCTAGCCGACCCAGGAATCGACTGAGACAACTGAATGAAACGCGAGACCGAGATATTTGGATCACGCGCAACTTCCACAAGATAATCATCGACAATTTTACCAACTTTCAACAAGGATCCATGGCCTAGAACAAAGTCACTGTCACTCTTAACATTCTTGTCAGCAATTTTCAAATCCCGGCTACGTTTTTCGTTAGCCACAAACTCATCAATTAGACGCTGAACGAGTTCAATGTCGTAAGTGGTAGTCTGAGATGACCTTGCTGGAATCAGAAGATCACTAAACGAAGCCTCGTCCAATTTCAAACCAATACTTCTTATCAGATCTTCCATCAATGAATCATCAGCTCCTACCAAAATCGCAACTTTAAGTAACTTAAGCAAGAAGCTACAGGAACAACTGATACCCTTATCCGAAGGCAGCAAGCAAATTATAGTTTCTACTAGAGATTTATTTCGCATGCTATGAACTTCAGATACCAATGAATCAACAGAGTCGGGCAACCACCGAACTGCATAAGTTTTTAGTGCCTCCCCAATCACACTCCCATCCATTCTACCTTTCGATTTTATCGTAATCATAACTCGTTTGTATAGATCAATGTCCAATTCACATATATCTTCAACCCACCAGTCTTTAGGCACTGATTGAATTTTCTCGGGTAATTTTATTCCACTTTGAATTATCTCGTCTGATGTTGCCAGTTTTCGGTTGTATGTATAAGACCAGGTGATTGTCGAAGGGTCAACTGATGTTTTAGATGCGATTGAATCTATGCACCTACCGACTACTTTTAGATTTTCTGACCATGGAAGAAGAGACTTTGTGGTTTGAAGGACAATTATGGAATCTTTCCAGCTTCGTAAAACACTGGAGTTGAGAAAAACTTCAATCTTGAAAATAAGGTTTCCTCTTTCAATATCCTCGGTCATCTCAAGATAATCGGATGCAGCACGTGCAGCTACAACATTGTAGGGGTTAAGAGTCACTGTCATTCCGTAACAGAATTTAGCGCATATTTCAAATGCTTTGGGTCCACCCGGAAAATCAACCAACTCGATTTCATTAGAACTCTCCTCTTCACTAGTTTGTGATATAAGTTTTTGTAGCCTATTGCTTTTGGACATCAGAGGAAACTGCAAAGGAAAGTTGAAAGTATCATTATTAACTACACGAAAACTCAAGCTAAAATTGCATAAGATTGATGATCAAACTTTCTTCTGCATGTTATGCAGATCACTTGGTGCAGCTCAAGGCAAGCTGAGTCTAAGATAATTGTCTCAATACTCCCAGAACATGAAATTTAGGCTAAGTTTGGTTCTTGGAAAATGAATATAAAGAAAGACGAAGCTCAATGTTCAACTAAAAAACATTTCATTAGCGTCTTACAACCATAGCCTTAGGAGGTTAAAGTTTTAAAAAAGAAAATGAAATTGAAGTTGCAGTTGCAGTTGCAGTGATGAAATAGTCTAAAAGTAGTCACCTTGTGAAGATGAAACTTCACTTGGCCAACACTTATGGTAACATCACTTGCCAGTTCAGATGATACATACCTGCACAACACAATTGATCATACTAGTATTAGAATTAGAATTAGTACATCAGCCTATTCCCTTTTCCTTTTTTTGATACATCGACATTCAGTAGAAATCAGAAAAAGGAGTACATCAATCTATTCAGTTTTAGGAGCTTTGACTGCCAACTAAGGGACCACAAAAAAAGGAAAAAAATCCAAAGAAATTACTAAAAGATAAGGCTAGCTTAAGCTACTTCTTTTAGAGTTTAATAAACTTATATGCAAATCTTTATGCCTAAGTTGGTATTAACACTTTACAGTTTCAATGGGCCCTTAATCTTAAATAGTACAGTATATCAAAGTTAGGTGGTATAATTAAATATATATAATCAAGGCAGAATTTGAGGTACTCCAACAATTAAAGAATTTGCCTATTAAGGCCTATTCCATACTACTTTACTGAGATGGACCATAAGTTATCAAAATCAAACATTAAAACACACCTGGACCACCTTTTAACAGCTAGCCAAAAGTTCATTTAGAGGAGAATAAGAACATTAAAAGTAATCAGAGTAACAAAATACCATGCAGCTAGGGACAGTTATTTTTTGAAATTAACTTGAGCTTAGGTAACTTGACTATACTCATTTGTGCATTCAAATATCATCAACAAATATGCATCAAAAAAATTGCATAAACAAATAGACATTTTCAGAAAATGTGGAATTAATTCCTACAACATTATGAAAGAACAAGTAGTAGTAAAAAGAGTATATACAGAGGGACAGAACAGGGAACTTAAGCATAAATTAGTTGTTGTACCCAAAAAGAAAGAAAATTACTACTCCTACTAGTTAAAATGAGGAATGAAGATAGAGTTAAAAAGAAAGAACTCACCTTGCACAACTCCCTTCAGATTGAAAAGCATCAGGCTTTGAACCCAACTTCATAAACTTCATGTTTCCTTAATTTACACTCTGTCCCCCAAGCATGAAAAAAAAAAAGATACAGTTCACCTAAATTAACACACTGCACTATTTAAGTACTTTGAACAAGGCAAGAAACTGCAAATTCTGGAAAAACTAGAACTCATTCAGTGCTACTCAAAAGAGACAAAAGAATGAACCTTTACTTTCATCCCATCGCCTTTCAATCCCTATCCAACCAGAATATATAAATCATCCCAAAAAACTTGAATACAAACACAATAAAACAAAACCCACAAGAAACCAGCAACTGTAGTAATGATGCAGCAGAAGCACTATACTTTCTTCAAGATAATGTCTTGGCCTGGGAGCCAAATACTAAACAGAACAAGAAAGAAAAAAAGTATTTCCACGAAAGTTTTCCCTCAGATTATAATTATATCGAATGGTGATGTGATGCCATTACTACTTTGACAGATTATATTTCACCAACCCTACAATTAAGGGTATTAAATTGGAGCCGCCTTTGCTATAACTCCTCCTGATTTTGCAAGATCTCTCTTTCTTTATCTCCGCAAATCTCAAGAAAAGCCCCTCAGTATATATAAATAAATCTACGTGTGTGTGTGTGTGTATGTATAGTGCTGAGAATGGACTGGGTATTCTGACCAAGTTGTCCGCTCTGCTTTTTTCTGAATTCCTGCAGAGGAGTGAGAACACTGTATGTATGTATATGTATGTATGTATGTATTGTGTGTGTGGGGGTAGGGGTGAGACTGTGGGTGGTGGATACTACTGTTGACAGAGTGGAACTGGGAAAACTGAAAACTCTTTTCTGAAGCTTTATGCCGTTAATGCACGCCAACCTTTTCTAGACGTTCTTGCCCCTTGTGGTTCTTTAAAATTTCTCTCTTTTTATATTCCTTTTTTGCATTTTATAAGTACTAGGATTGATTTTCATTCTAATTCGATAGATTTTTTTTATTTAATACATCAATATTATACCAAACAAATGTGTATTATTTTGTAATTTGATTGATATAATCTCAAAATAATTGTGTTATTTTCTAAAAAAAATGTGTTAAACTTACTATGTAAATATCTTGAATTTCTTTTCATAATTGTGAAATGTTTTGAGTTCAACTAAATACAGGTTGGATCAGAAAAATCGGCCAAAGACCTCAGTAAGCATACTTATGAAACTTTGAGACTATATATTAATTTGTATTAGTGTTGTTTAATGAAAGTTAAATGTACTACAATTATTTTTGCATAATTTGAGTTTGTACGAATTGAATGTAGACTAATTATATTTTAATTATATGTGTCTTTTCTTTTCTCAAAAGATTTGGAATAAGAACTTAATTTAATCGTTAATATACAAATGCATGCAATAACTTCCCCTATCCACCTTAGTTGGTAAACTGAGTAAAAAGAAAATGTATTTTCACTATATACGTTAATACTCCATGAAATTACCGAAAGTCAACACATCCGTACACAAAATTAATATATTTTGACCAACGTCATAGTTAAATCTGAAGTTGTTTGACAAGTTAGAAAACCGAGTAGATTCCTCTCTATGAAAGAGTTCCAAAAACCCTTGATAAATAATGCACAAATCCAATAATTAGCAATTAATTAGGAGTATTTTATATAGGTGAAATAATTACCGAATACATCCAAGATGGTTGGGCCAAGTGGTAGTGACTTGCGACCCCTAGAGGCGAAACTCAAGTTCGAATCCTACTGGAGACATCACACTGGGAGATACCTATACCCTTTGCACTCTTCGGTCCGAGCTGTAAATACACAGTTTAGTAGATAAAAAAAAATAAAAAATTACCGAATACTTTCTATATATGCATCCGTAACTTATGCATTAGACTAGTACTAGATTAATAGTAAATGAGATTCGAAATGCCTCAAATTTGAAATACAACTTTTTAAATTATCCAGATCTCATCTATATATTAAAAAAATTGTAATTATAGACTCAATCAATTTACAAATAAATAATGGCATTATATATGAATAAATAGTTATATTCACAGTTGGTTACAATAGGTAACGGTGTATAATCTTTTGACAAATTTAATTTCTCAATTCTTCTATATGTTTTTTATGCTATTGAATTGTAATTAATTGATTGTCAATGAGGTTATAGCCCAATGGTATGAAGTCTCAGAACTTAGAGGTTATAGGTTCAATTCCAACTAGTGTAAACTTTCTATTAATCGGTAGTTGATTTTATTTATACTTTGGTTCTATTAAAAAAGATTTATGATTTAATGATATTGATGCAATGGTTAGGGGTGTAAACGAGCCGAGTAGTATCGAACGACACGTTGTTCAAGCTTGGTTTGAATTTTATCGAGCTTGAAATTTTGTGTTTGAGCTTGGTTTGATTTCTTAACGAACCGAGCTCAAACAAGCTTTTATCGAACGAGCTCGAGCCGAGTATCGAGTAGCTTGGTATTTTACATGTGTTTTTTCAATTTTTAGCTTATCAAGTCGAGCTCCAGCCGAGCTTCAAAAGTTATCGAACGAGAAATCTTGTTCAAGCTTGTTTGATTTGTTTGACGAACCGAGCTCAAACGAGCTTTTATCGAACGAGCTCGAGCCGAGTATCGAGTAGCTTGATTTGATTTTCAGTCCTAGCAATGGTACATATAATTTGTGTCATTTTGAGGAAAAAATAGTAATTAATTAATCACAATCAAATTGATGGTGTTAATTATAATGATTACATTTTCGGGATTGTAATTATGCCAACAAAATTGATTGATAAACTAAGGGAAAAAATAGTTTAAGGTATTGATCGGTCCAATATATAGTCGAAATAAGGCTCTTATAGTTTTTAATTAGTGGTTGGATTATCTCTTACTTAATTACAATTGACTGCGTTATTTTAAATAGTAGATCCAAATTCGATAATATCTGACATGTATGTACTTGGGAAATTAAAATCGAAGTCTTGACAATTTCATTGAGTGCATGGCATGTTTATTTTTTCTTAATTTTTTTTTTAAAATACCATGTAGAAATTGGGAAAACATTTTTAATGGGGATTTTGTGCAGGCCCATGATATTCGAATTCACGTGACTCCGTTACAAGATCATTTGCGCAACTTAAGATGTATTTGTTTAATAACTAGTTAATTAGGATTAGGGTACACGATTCATTTTTACCTGGGCATGGTACAAAATAATAGTACTATAAATAGAATTTAGCAACAAGATTGATATTATCTTGCAAGATTCTAACCATGTTCGTATGTTGTACATATTCATGTGATATAGCTAACTACACTTAACTTAACTTTAGTAATAAATTTTAGGTTGAATGTATGGATTCCAACCATGTTCTATGTACGTATATATAGACAGTAGAATCATGATATATATATATATATATATATATATATATATATATATATATATATATATATATATATAATCATCATATTCTTAAACCCAAAAAGAAAATGATATATATCTAATTACGCAGAAAAATTAACATGCGATTGGTCTAGTACTGGAAGAGAATAATACCCCAAATGATGAACCCAAGCTTGAAATCTATGTTGGGAGAGAATCCTATATAATATGTCTGGCGCGCCTCAATTTATTCATTTGTAGAGTTGACCAATCAACTTGACCATATTTTAAAAAATTATAATAAACAATCCAATTAATTTATTTCAACAATAATTTGATAATATTATATAACATTATATAAATTATTATTTGAAAGCTTTAAAACGCTGTAAATATAAACATTCAACTTGATAAGTCACTTATAAGTTTGACTTTGCACTATAGCGCTAATGGAGTGAAAAAATTGGAATCAAGGGAATAATACTTAATAATTATATATAGTAATACTTAATAGTATTGATTAATTATAAGACAATTAGTTAAGTAATTAAGCATCATCTAATAAATAACTTTTTAAATTTAACATAATATTCTGACCTAATTAAATCTACACTACAGTACTTATAGTCTTCTATAATTTTGCAAGTTATGCCTCAATTTTAAGTTCTAATAACTCTTCAAGACTTCAACTTATTACTTGAACAAAATAAAAATGATGAAAAATGATTATGAATTTAGTTTTGTTGTGTTTGAGGAGTAATCAATTGTGAGACCCATAATCCAGTCATGCCTATCCTGTAAAAATTCGAGTATCCGAAAGCGGATACCAGAATTATTACGGGGACGGGATTGAAAGTGTCAATCCCAAAATTTATTATGCATGTGTCTCTCATCCCGAATTCATATGCCCACCCCTAGGTATTGTATCGAAAAATTATATAGTGCACTCGATTAAAAAATGATGTGGTGAAAGGGAGGAGAATGCATGTATACATTAAATTTAAGAAGAAGTAGAATCTATTATCTCATCTTCACCGCCGTGTAATGATATATAAAACTAATATGAATAAAGGCTTTCGATTGTTACACACCGTCATCTGTGCAACTGATGATCAAATAATCTCTCCATGGTATCAGAACTCCCATAAGAATAAATTTGTTAATTTAAATACATATGTGATCTGTCATATTAATATTTTTTAATTCCACACTGAAAGCATGGATAAATTTGCATTGTATCGATCGAAAATATTGAAAAGTTTATGTTTTTAAATTAAATAAAATAAAAATAAGGTGTAGTTCCGAAATTAGTTATTTGTCTTGGGACTAGATCTCTTGTATATTCTTCTTAATTTAATAAATTTTTCACATTTTTCCAAAATATTTACTCTATTTAACTTATTAAAATATACAAACAAAATATTGATCAAACAACAGTAAGGCCTCAAATTCATATTAGTTTATTTATGACTTACATTAAGAATTGAAGGGGCGGCCCACATTAATTAGTTACTAGTTACTACTACTATGCCAATGCGAAAAAGGAGAAATACCAAGCGCAAGCTAATATTGAATTATCAGGGGCTGTAATTGAGAATAGTTCACAATCCTGCACATCAATTTATGGTCCTGATCCTGAAACTTAAACAATTTATGGTCCTGAATCTTAAACGAGTTAACTGATGTGAACTTCAATTGTGGTCTAAAAATATTAAATTGGCAAAATGAAGCCAATCGTTGCATTTTGAAAGATTAATTATTTTTTGTCTATAAATACATCCGTTGGAAATTCTTTAAAATATAAATGAAGGCTATAAATATTAAATATATATGCAAACAATATCCATTTTGACTTCAAGGACATTGCTGCAGGGTGAAATTTAAAATTGAGGTTGCGTGAAACTTGAAAGAAGAGTCAGCTGCATGGTAAATAAATAAATTTTGAGTGGTCCTGTACAATGACGTTGTGCATGTTAGCCATGTGGTGTGTATTTCGTAGGGGACCTAATTAAATTAAATTGGTACACATTCCTACTTATGACTTTTTTGACATTTTGACCAGGCAATACACAGACCATAAAGTGACAGTTATAATTTATGAATTTTTGTTCTCATATTTTGTTTTTTTTTTAAAGATTCGAAACATGATATATTTTTGCCAAGTTAAGGTATTATGGCCCAATTTGGAGGGTTTTGACTCGGTATCGTCGGTCTCGGTTTCAAAAAAATAATGATTTGGGTAATTTCGGTGAAACCTTTGAAATCTCGTTCGGTTTCAACAAAATGATTCAAAATCAATGTTTTATAGGTTTCAAGAGTTTGAGTTTAAATTGTCTTCTAACTCTATAAGAAAATATTTATTTAACACCTAACACCTACTAATCTTCCTAAACCTCAACATTAAAACTCAATCCAATGGGGTTTCAACTTTTCAAAATCACACCAAATGGGGTTTCAAAAGTTTCATAAAAACCACTAAAATTATTTTTTTACATCGAAACCTGCGAAATCGGGTCAAAACTCTTCCAGTTAGGGTCTGAGCAATTATGAATCGATTTTGGTCTAAACTCACCCTATCAGGATTGGACCAAAAAATGTATGTATCAAGTTCTATCATTGAAACGGTTGGTATCTTGTCTCGACTCATTATTTAAATGCGGCCCATTCTCTCTCCAAATTTAGACTAATTGATTAGACACACATCAAATACTTTTATCTTCTATGAATAAGGTAATTCTATCGTGTATTTTCCTCTTCCAAATCACAACATTCAAAATTTAGTCTAAATCATATCTTGAACTTTAAAAAATCACTAACTAATATTTTAACATAACAATATTATATTTGAAACAAATTTAAATCGTTTTTTAAATTTATGCTAGAAACAGGTGAATTAATCATGAAAATCGATTAGATCAATCAATACTTATTCGACCCATATTGAATTTGAAATACATAATTCAAATAGTGTTTCAAAAGTATGTTGAATACACTCAAACTAATTGTGAAGATCTATTTGATCAAAGATTTGTACGTACTCGGATCATATTATGTTTCCAATAACGATTTGATTTTGCATGTAGAAACAAATTGTAGAATTAATGTTAATATGTAATAGACCTTTTCTAGTGTAACTTTTTCAATTTTTTGCACAAAATAACATTCCTCCAAATCTTTTCAAGAATCGACCGTATGCACTTCAATTCACATGGCAAATTAATAATTCCCCGTTCATAAAAGTTATTTATCATTTTATTTCGAAAAATGAAATGGTTGTGAGGGGGCAATAATTGTTTCAATTTAGGCGTGGAGGATAAATCATCATCGATTAATGATGATAGAGATTAATTGGGTCCCAAATTTTTATGATTGTAGAATATGCTCTTTCACTTTTTAATGTGGGGGACCATAGGTTTTCTTTTATACCCAACTCGTGCCCCATTAAAAATTAAATTAAAACTATACATACATCATGGGTCACTTTTCTATTTAATTTTGGTTTACAGCAAGAAGATCTTCTCCAGGTTTTATGTCTTTAAAAGATTGACATAATTTGTACCTACCGAAGAAGCCCATATTCCATTGTACCCCATAACAACATATGTGTTGCGTGTACAAGCACTCGTGTGTTCTTTGGACATACTATAATTATTAATTTGTGCATTTTGACATATATAATTTGTAAACTAAAGTCCAATATGATAATTTATTAACATGACATAGATCGTGATAAATTATTAATTTTGTTTTTAGACAATAAATAGTTTCAAATTAGACACAGTCAAAGTTTTTAAAATTCAAACCTCATATTTTGAGAAAAAGACTCAAAATTAAACAGAAGTTTGACAAGGAAAAAAAAAGATGCATGGCTCCCTCAATTTGAGAGTAAACTAAGAAATATAAAAAAAATTGTGTAAGCTCTTTTTTTTTTCCCCTTTAATTAATAAATAGTATGGTTTTCCTTTTCACTTTAGTTTGGGCCAATGGACATGTGTCATATTATGGACTAACGCTATCACTATTGTTTGGGCTACGTATTAAGTCCAGAATCGGTGGCAGATTCTAACATAAGAGTAATTCTGAAGGCCCATATGCCAGAATATAGCTACTTTTTTTTTTTTTTTTTTTTTGAGGAACAGATTGATTATAGCTACTTAATTTAATGTTCTTTTAATATATGTAAAACTCCAAAACTTAAAATTAAGTTAAAACTAATTAACCAAACTATACTGGAGGCTGGAGCAATATTCATATGCTAGGGAAACAGAATAATAATATAATTGATAAAAAGAAACAGTAATTAATACTCCTATATATTGTTTTTTTCCAAGAAAGAAGAATCAAGGGCTTTTCTTTCCATATATTTTTCAATTACATCAATCTCCATAATCAAAGAAAAAAAACTGATGGAACTTTGCTTGATCTATCGAGTAATTCAAATTCAAACCAGGGCATGCACATTCTTCTTCCAGCACCAAATTAAAGATAAAATGAGACACAAATGCTATATATATTGGCGGATGTAATGTAATCATAAGGTTTCTTTGACACTTCACAAGCATTTAGATACATATGGAATTTGAGCCACCTGACCAATATAAAGCTCTTCAAGTCATTAATTGCCTTTTTGTTCTTATTGTAGCCCATTCCATTGTTGTCGTTTTCTTCACAACCATTTCAATAATAGATTTATGTGATTTAGAAGTTGCCAATATTTTTAATGTTGTGGATATATATGCATCATTTGTGCTTTAGATGTTATCAATCAATATAAAAATTTTGTTTGGATATTACCAAAATAAAATCATAAAGTACTTATAATAATTATGTAAAAAATGGTTAGCGATATTGGAGCCAATAACAAAAAGTGAATGATCAAGACACCACCCAATTCTAGGATCATATTTTGACTATATATCAAACATCGATGATAAACATAAAATAGTTATATTGTACTAAAAATTACTTGTTTTTAATACATGATTGTTTCTTTAAAAATCATGTTTTTATGCTACTGTTATATTTTTATTAAAAAATCAGAACCTAGTTTCAAATTTAGGTTTAGCCAAAAGAATTTGGTATGTAAATTAAATTTTAATTTTTATTAAAAAATCAGAACCTAGTTTCAAATTTAGGTTTAGCCAAAAGAATTTGGTATGTAAATTAAATTTTAATCGAAGATTGTCTAGTTTGATTATATAGATGGAAGTAATTTTTTTTTATTAATTTATTGTATTAGTTTAAATCCTTTTTCTGTAAAAAAAGTTAATTCTACCTCTCTAATCCTCTAATCATAATGTTCGTTAAAATTTATTGTATATGTTAAAAAAAAAAAAAAAAAAAAAAAAGTTAAAGTCGATTGACAACTAGCATATAAATAAACTTGGGTATTTAGTTTTAAAATAATAATTGGAAAAACCTTTCCTTCATTTCCACTTTTACCCATAGCAACCGACAAGCTTAGAATACACACAAAAACTGATTCATTCTTGAATTCTCCCAATCTAATCTCTCTTTAACTGGATCTGAAACCATAGCCTGCTGTACTGCTTCTATTCCACCATGGGTAGAACTGCTGCTGTTGGATCTCCTGCAATTCGTACAGTTTTCTTCGTCACAACCATCACCATTTTCTTCTTTTCTCGCAATGCTCTCTGCTTCTATCTCCCTGGTGTTGCTCCCGAAGATTTCCAAAAGGTCTATAAAATTATTATTATTATTATACATTTTTTCACCTGGGCGTCATTAATATATACAATGATTTTCATGATCCCATGTAAAATCTTAAACTCTTAGTGTTTCTTCATTTGGGTTCTATGAAAAGATCTGATCTTTTCACCTATGTCTGTATTTTAAGCCTTCCGAGTTGGATATGTGTTTTCACATAGCTTAAGCAATGTTACTGAATGTTCTACAAGAAACAAGATTGTATGATAGCAAAGTGTGTGGTGTGATCTTAAAATTGGAAATGTATACTTGGATGAGGAGATCTTTTTGGAGACTAGGAATTAGTGAACTCTTATTGCATCCCTCACTTGATGCGTGTCCAATATTTATTTATTTGATGCCACTATACCACTGAGCAATTTTATGGGTATATAAGAATTAACATTTAAACGTTATACCTTCAATTTTATTACCCGACATGTGTATCAAGAGTAAATGAGAGAAGGATGGGTCCCTCTCAAGAAATGTTGATGTGATAATCTACACATGCCTATATAATTTGGAATAAATCACTTGGAAGTTTAGAAATGGAAACTAAATCCCATTAACTGCCTTTCTCTTATATTATCATTTATTGAATTCTTAAATTTAATGTATACGTATCTAGCTTATCTCTGCATTCCGTTTGTATGATTGTTGTCATATATAGTATAGCAAACATATATCCATGCATATATAGGCAGAAGAACTAAATTCGAACAGGATACAAGTTTCAAGGTGCTATATATACATATTAAAGTGCAGTTTCCTTCTTAAAAACATTAGGTATAATACCTGTCTTGCCATTTCATCTTCATGCATGGTTTTATAATTTGAAATGTTCTTTTTAACCTTATTTTATGTTGCACAATCCACTTTGTTGAGGTTAGATGTTATGCTCAAAAAATACAACTTCCAATTTCTCTCACTTTGAATCTGGTGATGAACTTAGCCCAAACTTGGGGCATGCTAATGAGTAAAAAAAACTTTGGGTGGGTTAGTTAAGTTGCTGTTAAATCCTACTAATTCATGTGATCAAAAGTGGGAAATGGGGTTCTTATTATATCACTGGTAAGATTGCAGAATACGGACAGAGAGTGTGTGTGTAAAACTTTGATCTAGTTTAGGACCTTCTCCTGCTATATGCTGGGCCTAATGGTTGCATACAATTATAAGGAATTTGGAGGGATGAGAATTTAGTTTCAAATCTTAGTAATCTTTTATTTGAGTTGATTTATTTTGCCTTCTTTCACTAATGACCTAAAGAATTGAATTTTTGCATAATACTTTTGTTGTTTTTCTCTTATATGTTCTTATGTGTAAATAAAGATGTTCACTTGAATATAAAACTGTACTTACATTGATCCTTTTGTGATCTCTCTTTTCTCATTTTCTTTTTCTCCTTCCCTTCAAATTGTGTGCAGGGAGATCCACTGAATGTGAAAGTGAACAAATTGACTTCCATAAAGACTCAGCTCCCCTACTCATTCTATTCCCTTCCTTTCTGTCACCCTGACAAAATAGTTGACAGTAGAGAAAACCTTGGGGAAGTACTTCGTGGAGATCGCATTGAAAACTCCCCTTACTTGGTTAGTGTATATCTCTGATGATCTAATGTCCAAAAGTTCTTCTGTTCATTGACTTTTTTCTTGTTGCATGGCTATGTTACAGTTTAAAATGAGGGAACCGCAAATGTGCAATGTTGTTTGTCGAATAACGCTTGATTCCAAGATTGCAAAAGAATTCAAAGACAAAATCGAAGATGAATATCGTGTCAATATGTATGTCAAATCCATTTCTTACATCATATAATAAAAGTCTCTTGCTTAATACTTGAGGCAATTTATTTTGCAGGATCTTAGATAATCTTCCTTTGGTTGTTCCTATTCCGAGACAAGAACCGGAAAGTCCTCCTATGTACCAGCTCGGTTTTCATGTCGGGGTGAAAGGGCAATATAGTGGTGTAAGTTAATGGATATTTTGGCCTAAAATTGTGAGGCGATTTATGTGCTAGATATTCAATTTACTTGCATTTTTTGTTTACCCTCTGCAGAGCAAGGATGGAAAGTACTTTCTCCACAATCACTTAAGCTTCACTGTTAAGTTTCACAAGGATGAGCAGACTGATGCAGCAAGAATAGTAGGTTTTGAGGTCACACCATATAGGTGAATTATTCATTTGGTTAACTCTGTTAATATTTTGTTTTCTTACAATACCATTTTGGTTTCTACATTGCAACTAGACTTATGGTTGTTTTGTATTATATGTCACGCTTTAGTGTGAAGCATGAATATGATGGAAAATGGAGTGAGAATACTCGATTAAGTACATGCGACCCTCATGCCAAACGTACAGTTTCTGTGTCAAACTCTCCCCAAGTGGTTGAAGATAAACAAGAAGTGATATTCACTTATGATGTCGCATTCCAGGTAGTTGTTTCGTCAATGTCTTTTTTCACATTAAGTTTTGACTACAGGCAAAATAATTGTTATATGCTTTATATGTGTCACGTTAAGTTTTGACTATAGGCAAAATAATTCTTTTCAAGATTTATGGCTATGATCTGCATCTACATTGTTCTTTTCCCTGTGAATATAATATTTGCGGAGAGTTCTTGATGATTTAAGGTCTTCATAACATTACAGGAGAGTGAGGTGAAGTGGGCATCAAGATGGGATACATATCTTCTAATGTCCGATGATCAAATCCATTGGTTCTCAATTGTAAATTCTCTTATGATTGTTCTCTTCCTATCCGGAATGGTTGCAATGATAATGCTGCGTACCCTTTACCGTGACATATCAAAGTACAACGAACTCGAGACCCAAGAAGAAGCCCAAGAAGAAACCGGATGGAAATTGGTCCATGCCGATGTTTTCAGGCCCCCAAGCAACTCGGATTTACTTTGTGTCTATGTTGGAACCGGTGTACAATTTCTTGGCATGGTTCTCATGACTATGGTATTTGCAGTCCTCGGATTCCTCTCCCCATCAAACCGAGGTGGACTTATGACCGCCCTTTTATTGCTTTGGGTTTTCATGGGAATTTTCGCTGGTTATGCCGCTTCCCGTCTGTACAAATTGTTCAAAGGAACAGAATGGAAGCGAATTGCACTTAGAACCGCATTTCTATTTCCAGCTACAGTCTTTAGCATCTTCTTTGTACTCAATGCCCTCATTTGGGGCCAGAAATCTTCAGGTGCAGTGCCGTTTGGGACAATGTTCACTTTGGTCTTTCTGTGGTTCGGAATTTCGGTTCCACTTGTATTTGTCGGAAGTTACGTTGGATTTAGGAAACCGGCAATCGAGGATCCCGTGAAGACAAATAAAATACCGAGACAAATCCCAGAACAGACTTGGTACATGAACCCTATCTTCTCGATTTTGATTGGAGGAATCCTACCGTTTGGGGCCGTTTTCATTGAGCTTTTCTTCATTTTAACCTCGATATGGTTGAACCAATTCTACTACATTTTTGGGTTCCTCTTCATAGTCTTCATCATCTTACTCGTCACATGTGCCGAGATAACAATCGTGCTTTGCTATTTCCAGTTGTGTAGCGAAGATTACCTCTGGTGGTGGAGGTCGTATTTGACCTCTGGATCTTCAGCTCTATACCTCTTTCTCTACGCGACTTTCTACTTCTTCACTAAACTTGACATCACAAAGCCTGTTTCTGGTGCATTGTATTTTGGGTACATGTTGATTGCTTCTTATGCGTTCTTTGTGCTGACGGGTACTATTGGATTCTACGCGTGCTTTTGGTTCACGAGGCTGATTTATTCGTCTGTGAAGATTGATTGATTGATTGATTCAATATATGTAACACTCTGTGATGAAGGCTGCAAAGAAAATTGGATTTAAGAGAAATTGCTCAATGTTAAGTACATGATATTATTATGATTTTTAGAGAAAGACCATATTATATAGCAAAATTTTTGAACCAATTATTATTGTATGCATTTAAATATTTTCTATCTATAGCCACAGTTTTCTTTGATGTTTTAGGTAAGATGAATAATGCAAATTTGAGGATTAATCTTCTTGATGCTTAATGATATATGATATAGGATGTAAAATCAAGGTAATGTAATTGTAAAATCACTACCCTTTCGGAAAGAGCCATTTTGTGATGATCTATGTATTGCTGTTATGAGCTCTGTTAGATCTTGAGGTTTTTTAGTTAAGTCTTGGCATATGTGTTAGCAATGATCTGAAGCGATAATCTCTTCGGACTGGGTTAATAAGACTGACTAATAATGTAAGACTCGAATCAAAGGATGTATGATGAGGAAATGTGACATTTACGAATACAATTCTTAATAATATTTCAGTAATTTTGTGAACTGACTTGAAAAAATTTGATTGTCCATCGACTCGAATTAGTCACGAGAGGCTAAGTAGATTTAGTCTAATATTTCATTTGGTGGGCCTAGGGCTGTGTGGAATAGATTCTGGTCGGATCAAGTTGGATCTAGATTCCGCTTCATTTATGTAGGGTCCGAGTCTTGTTCATATCTGGTTTTTTCAAGTCTATCATATATTTATTGAGTTCGGCCAGACATCGGATCTTCATGTTTGCAATGTTACAATTTCATTTAATTCATCTCATGTATTCAAGCTTTTTTAACCAATATTCATGTTTTTAGATGAAAATTATGAATGAATTAATAATTAGTTAATATTTTATTAACTAACTTGTTTGTAAAATATTATTAATGTTATTTATCTTAATAATATATATATTATATATATTATTTATTTATTGTTGAAAACGGACCTTAACGGATCAGATTGTTTCGACCTAGATCGACTTCCACTCCACATTCATATTATGGGGTTTAATAATTGAATCTAATCCATTGAATCTCTAATAATAAAAAAAAAATGATAAAATTAAGGAACTTAAAGATTTTCCTTAACTTTGAACAACAATTTCTCACAAATTACTCGATCAAATTTGACAAGGTTGGTGTATGTGAACTCGTCTTGATGAGAGGAAAAAAAAGACACCAACCTTGTCAAATTTTATCGAGTAATTTGAGAGAAATCATTGTTCAAAGTTTGGTTCGCGAAGAACCCTAGATTCGAAATTTCAAACTCGGTCGCCATTTCTCCCAAATTACTCGATGAAATTTGACAAGGTTGGTGTCTATGAACTCGTCTTGATGAGAGGAAAAAAAGTCAGAATTTAATTTTGGTAAATAGACAATTGTAATTTTTGAGGGGGTTAGTAGGGGGTGTCCTTGTAATCTAGTTTTAGTCGAGGGGGGTGTCATTGTAATATTTGTAACAGGAGGGTAAAATCCTGTAATTAGGGTAATAGCCAGGGGGTGTCTATGTAAATTTCCCAAAAGATAATGATAAATTGGACCGAATTTAAATTGAAATTTGTTCCATTAACAAGCTAGAAAAAGAAGATTGCAAGTAGTAGGGGTGGGCGTTGGGTTCGGGTAACCCAAACCCGACCCGTCCCGTTTTTAAAATACCCGAACGGGACGAGTATTTTTTGGGTTTGGGTAACCGAACTTGAAAACCCGTATTTTTTTACGGAAATACGGGACAAATACGGGACGGGTTTGGGATTAGCCTCTCCAACCCCGAATACCCGAACCCGCCTATATCTTTTTTTATTTTTTATTATTATTATATAATTATACACTTTATTTATGTATCAATTAAATTAATATCATCTAATAAAAAAAAATTACTTTATCCTAATACATTTTTTAATCGTACACTAGTTATTAATACTTTTTTCATTAAGTTTGTCTCAGTTCTAATAACTCACATAGTCTCCACGACTCAACCACTTCTTCTTCTTCTTCCCACCTATGCCACGGCATACAATAATTATTTTTTTGATTTTTGTTTGCTCTACAAATTAAATTACTACTACTACTAGTCTAATACATACAAAATTTTATATGAAATATTGTAATTTAATGTTTTTAAGTGCGTGAATAATTAATGATTTAAAATAATATGGGACCCGTAATCCCGTTCCGTCCCGTCCCGTAATATTTCGGGTACCCGCTTCCCGGTACCCGAATTAATACGGGGCGGGTTTGGAATGAAATGTGTCAATCCCGAAATTTATTATACCCATATCTCTAACCCCAACCCCGCCCCAAACCCGCCCCGTGCCCACCCCTACCAAGTAGATTCAGGCTGACCGCCACTAATGGGCCTAACAGAATCAGCCCAGCCCAACCCCCCATCCGATACTAATCTGCTTCAAAGTAGTAATCCTATTTCAACAACGAGTAAATTTTATCCAATCCGCGCAAAATTCGGAAGAAAAAAATAGATATATATAAATCAATCCTCATCCTATTATTATCTCTATACATGAAATCAAGTACTTCACATATTCCCTTTAACCTAAGCCGAAAAACCCTACATCCTACCATCCATCCTAGCTAGGACTAATTTTATCTTCGCTAGCTCTTCTTTCTTCATATATATTTTCATCATCATCCCATATATATATAGTTTCTTTCATTTTCTCAAAACAATGTGGGTTTATAACGAAACGATGTTGGATGCTCGGCCAATAACAAGAGATGGGCATTTATGAATGTTGTCACAAAGTTATTATGCGAAGAGAAAATTGAGTTGGATCAATTGATGAATGGAGTTCAAGAATATATTAGTAGTAGTGCACAAAATACGAGGTTTAATGCTGCTACTACTCTTACGAAGAATGGATTCTTGATTAATAAAGGCAAGAAGAGATCAACAAGAAAGAAAAATGCTTCTTCAGTGAAGCGTTAGATATTGAAATTAACTTTCAAGAATTTTGGAAAAGAGCCTCTTGTTATATGCACTAATCATGATCATAAAACCCCAAGAATTTCATCGGCGATTGAATATTTAAAGAAATTCAATCAAAATCTTGCTAAAAGAACAAGGCCTAATGATCATCAAAAGGAAGAATTAGAGGAGGATCATAAAAGGCCAGCTATAATAAAGAAAAACAAAGTTGCGAAAGCACCTCGGTCGGTTCTTCCTCAAGGTTTCAAGAATCACATTCTTAATACAGGGGGCTGTTTGGACAGTGCATGATTTGTTATCCAAAAAGAATTGTTTCAAACTGATGTTAGTAAAGGTCACAATATATAGATTTTATGTGGCTTACAACAAAATTGTGAATGAGTTTTTGACACCAAGTGAAATGGACAGGTTGGTTTGTGGTACTTTATCAGAAATTAGGGCGACCCTTGTTCAACCTTGTCTTGAAGAATGCCATATTAGTTTGAGAGATTGGGCGTCGAATGCAATGTACGAGTTGATGTCTACATGGTATCAAGTTTGCAAGAAGAATGATGTAGCACAAGGTCTCATTGTTCAACTCTGGTCATCCAGGAGGAATTCACAACTATATTCCGCTCTTGTTCGAATTAATTAATACGTATAATTAATTAGTGATGTTTTGATATTGACTATATATATATATATATATATATATATATATATATATATATATATATATATATCATTGACTCAGTACTGCAACTCGTAATTTGAAGCTTGCAAAATTCTATAGATTCTTTATTTTGCTGCTAAAGTGTTCTTTATTTGGTTGATTGGCAATGATTTTTGTTCAGTTATTTTGCTCATTTCTATAAGTTACGTACATATTATGAATTTTATTTAGTATGTACAATGCATGTACATGTATCTTCTCTTTTGAATATTGTAGGATACACGAAAAGTGACTTATAAAATGTACATTATCAATGTTTAGCTTCGTGACTTTAGTACACATTGTTGTGATAAGTAATTTATTTGAAATTAATGGGCCAATGAATTGATAGATGTATGTAGCCTTTATTTATTTGACATGAACGTCAAATTGTATAATTAAAAGCAGTTCATCTAAAAAAAAAGTTTATTGCAATACTTATGATCTGTTAATGATCTTACAATATATTTCACAAACCCAACGGCTAGTTTTTTTTTTTGAATTGATAAAGTTTTCATAAAAAATTCCCTTTTGGATTTCGGCCTTGTTGAATTAATTCCATCCATATCACAATTTCTTGCTTAATAGGAAAGAAAATATCTATTGTTTCCACACATAATTAATATCCATCCGTGAAAAGATAAAATCCCTTTTGTGCCCTTCTAACGTCACGGTATTTTACCGTTACTAAGCCTGCCTCCTTAAACGGCTAGTTTTTCTTTTTCCCCATATCCCCCTATATATTCCGACCGGGAAAACCCTCTCCACCACCACCAACCATCTCTTTCTTTGTCGGAAAAAATAAATTAACTAAAATTAAAATTCCTCACTCACCATATTAATTACTCACATTGCAAAATAATGGCAGCCAATTTTCCAAGAACATTAGCAATAATGTTACTTTATTTTATTTGCTTGATTAGTTGGTCTGAAGCAAGAGAGCACATAGTCGGAGGCAAATCGAACGCGTGGAAAGTCCCTTCTTCCGAATCCAGTTCACTCAACCACTGGGCTGAAAAATCTCGCTTTAACATCGGCGATTCTCTGGTCTGGGAATCCGAATATGGATCCAAATTAGATCCACTTCTGCAAGTAACTAAAAGAGACTACGTCACATGCAACATATCGAGTCCGATCGAAACTTACACCGGCGGCAACATTAAGGTGGAGTTGGGTCGATCTGGGCCGTACTATTTCATTAGCGGGGAAGAGGATCATTGTCAGAAGGGGCAGAAGTTAATTGTGGTTGTTATTTCAGAGAAGCACCGCCGAGTCTCTCCGGCGCCTTCTCCGGTAGTGGATATTGAAGGTCCGGCCGTTGCGCCGGCTCCGAGCAGCGGCGTTGGGAGTTTGAGGGGTGGGTTTTTGGTTTTGGTGTTGGGAGCTGTGTTAGTTGTGTTGTGAGGGGTTTATTTTTTATTCTTTTATTCTTTTGGGCCATTGTATAATTTTTGTTGAATTTATTGAATGGCTTACCCCGTGAGGTTGGCATTTTTTTCTCATTAATGAAAACAAATTCTTGAAAGTAAATCAATTTCCAAAAAGGAATTATTGAATACAAATCTTTTAATTTATTTATACAATTGAATATAAATCATAAACGTGAAAAAGAATGGAAATTAAAAACAAATGGAAAAGTGAAAAAAGCACAATACCCATCTACTACTATCTACTACTACATAATTAAGAAATCAACTACCAAGTAACATTTTTGGTGGTGTTTTCGTAATTTCACCAAACTTGACTGCGTGTAGTCAGTAAAACAAGTAAAATTGTTTTACTGACCTTGGGTCCTTGACTCTCTTAATCTCAACTCACAGATTGCAGAGAGCATCTATCTGTAGCCAACATTTATCCTCTATGAACCATTCATCAGTTCCACACACACAACACAACACAACACTCAATCTTTATCTCTTCTTTCTCCCTATTTTATTTATCCAAAAATATTTATGTTAAGAGGAAAAATCATCATCAAATCCCACACAAAATAAAATATGGTAACTCTTATTAAAGAACAAACAAAAATGGAAATCAAAATCTTATCAATCAATAGAGGTGGAGATCCAAAAAGATGTCTTCTCTCATTCCTATCACGTTTGCCACAAATGTCTTCCTTTATGGGCTTTCAATTCGGATTCTCTCATCTCATTAAAAGCTTCAACAAAAATAAAGATTACAAAACCCTTCCTCCAATTTCCCTCAGCGCCCTATAACTTTTTAGTGATGGAGACATAAGTATTTCTTCTACATGTGTTTCTTTATGGAATTTTTTCGGTGTAATATGATATATTGAAGAAGAAGATGAAGAGGGCTAGTGTTAGTTTTAATCAATCAGATTCAGATGTTACTGTTGATGATACCAAGACTAAACTCAGATATCAAACACTTTTGAAGGAGTTCTTGGAACTGCAAAAGGTTGGGTCTTTTTTTTTTTTCCAATTGCTTCTGATATGAATTATCCTTTTTATGCTCTCGTGTTTTGACCCTTATAATAATTTATAAATTATTTAAAAAAAAAAAAAAAAAGGCCTTTTATATAGTACCATTTCCTAATTAATAAAGTTTTGAAAAGAATTGATTTTTAAATGTTGATTGATATATGTGATTTTGGGTCTAGGAAAATGTTTCAAGGAAGAGGAAATTGCAGGCTGCAAAGCTAAAGAGAGAAACAATTCTAGCTGAAGTTAGGTATGCATCAAATTTGACAATTACAACTTGTGATATATGTCAATGGATGAAAGTTAGACTTAGTAGTAACCTTTGAATTTCAGATTTTTGAGGCGTAGGCATAATTTTTTGTCTAAAAGCTCAGCTCGGAATTTGGGAAAAGATCATCTCCATAAGGCGAATTCTGATATACTAGAAAGCATTAATGCATTAGAGCAGGAAACAAATCGCAGCCACTCTGATCAAGTTCCTGTTACAAAGTCACATGATGTGGTAATCTAATTATTTCAAAATATTTCTTCATTGTCTTGCGAATGGCTTAACTTATTTTCACTTTGTATATAAAATAAATTGTAGAAAGATGAAGAGGAAAAAGGAAATAAACAAGTCTTTGAAGAGGATGCAAAAAATCCAATGAATTTTTTAATTCGTAATAAAGGAGTGAGCAAGAGGAAGATATCTTGGCCTGATGATCGAGGAGTCACTTTGAAGGTCTAATTTGTTCGGTTGCATTCTGCTGATCGCGAATGTCAAGCGTTATTTGCTGGTCGATCACTTCTCCAAACCTTTTTGTCAGTTGAGGATTTTTTATTGAAATGCTAACATATACATGGTGTACGGAACATAACTCCTTGATATCTGATTCAATAAGTTTTTATACTATTAATTTATGCATATGATCGATTTCCAGTTCCAGAATTATGCTTTAACTTGTTTGGAGTCAGGCTGCATTCTTTATATATATATTGTTCATCCGTAAGGTGCAAGTGTAATGTAAATCAATTTTTTACTCTTCTGATAATTGCTCCTTTTCAAGAAAAGATGAATTATCGATCGAAAATGTTTTATACTAGCTTAACATGTATTATCTGAATTTTTTAATTTATAATACACATTGCTATTTCAAACCTAGGCATTTGATGTTTAATTCAAGTTCGAGTTTAGTACATCATACAAATCAAACAAACTTAGATTAAAAAAATTTTAAAAAATCGTTTGATAAGATATAAAGGTTGGTTTTGACTCTAGTCGATTAGCTAAACATTGACAAAATACATATATAAATATCAAACTACTTGATACTCGATTAGACCTCGATTGATAAAGGGCCATTTGAACTCAATTCGTCTGACTAACATCAAGCAATATCTCATATATGTGAAGTGATTAAATTTCTTCTTTTCCTAAGAAAAGATGACAAGTTCCTAGGAAGATGATAAGAAATTAAGAAACAAACTTATGAAATTGTGTCCATCACTCAGGCATACTACTATCATCTGTGCAAACTCTTCCAATAATCATGGTAGTACATCAATACTTATAAAGACAAGTCACAAAAACAAAAGGCAAAACCTTTGTTAGGAATCTTTTCAGCTCCAACAAAGTGTCATTATATACATATACAGATTGAAAACTTTGAACACAATAGAAGGTGATACATGTAAAAACAGAGTTTAGCCTGCAGCCATTATGATTCGTGCTCTGCTGGCTTCGTCTCGATGGGCAGTTCCTCAGAAGTCGAGGACTTCTCATTTGAATTAGATGATGCATCACATCGTGCATTTTTCTTAAATTGAACCAATATCATGGTCATATTATCGCAGCCCTCTCCAGCAGTAGAAGGTGCCAGGCACCGGTCAAGTACTTTTTCACAGACCACAGAAAGTTTATTTTCCTGCACGATCAATCGTGGTTAGTAACCTCAAATTTAGACAAATGCGAAGACGGAAAGAAAATAAGAAAAAAGTGGCACTTTAGGGCTTACAGATTTCAGCTGCTCGCGTATAAAATCTACTAGTTGCTGGCTTGACATGCAATCCCTAAGAAGAAAGTGTGTTGATTAGTAGATATTTGTAATCTTGATATATTATACAGGCTAAAAATTATAAGTTTGGGATGCATACCAAATGCCATCACAAGCAAGCACGATGAACTCGTCATCATCACAAAGTTCAACCTGTTAAGATAAGAAAAAATAAGGTGTTATTAACTAAAACAAGAGAGAAAGGGCAGTACATTAGTTCTCAAGATCACTCCAAAAACTTGTTTGTTATAAAAATAGTTCAATGCCATGGCATAAACAATATTGAATCAGTAATAAAGAAGATACATACAATATTTATATCTGGGTCGGCAGTAACAACTTGCTTTTCAGCAGGCAAAAACTTGTTCTGCTTGAATTCCATATCCCCTGAAACAAACTCAAGTCATCGAAACCCATAGACATTACGATCTCCAGATCATTGTATATGTTCAAATTATTTGCACAAACAAATCACGAGCTCATTGTATATGTTTATATCAAAATAGCTAATTTGTTCAATTACCTATAGCTCTTGCGAGATTCAAACTTCCGTTGACACGACCTGCATGGATAAATCCACCAGCTTTCAATATTCTCTCTCTCTCAATCTCCAGATCAGGTTTATGGTCTCTTGAAAGGTTATATGCCTGAACAAGAAAGAACCACACAACATCACCAATCTTTATCGACATTCTAATAGTTGTCCATGTGACAAGCGCACGGTATACTGCTTTTACCTGACCATTCCTCGAAATTACACAACGAGAATCACCAGCATTTGCAACAACAAGTTTGTTCTCCCTAATGATTGCAACACAAGCAGTACTTCCAGAAGTTGGTCCAGAAAAATCAGAGTGTGGTCCCTGTACCATCCAATAGTAGGTCAAATTTTAAACTTTTTTTTTTGATAATTCTGCCAAATTTTAAACTTGACAATGAGAACAATGGCACTTCCCTAATGAAACTAAAACAAAACAAAAGACAATTCTTCCAAAAAAACTGTTAAATGAAAACATATCCCTTCCAGAAAAGCAGGTGCAAAGAATTGGCTACAGTCTGCAACAATACTTTACGAGATGAGGGGGAGCAGGCATCCTATAAAATTAGAAGTTTCGTGAATTATGAATCTATGCCCTTTCAAACAACACATTATTTGCCACATAGAACCTAAGAAAATAACAGTGAGAAGACTTTTCAAAACAATACCAACTTTAAACAAAAGAGAGGCTCATCATGGATAAAAATGATGAAACATACTTAAGAGCAAAAACATTTTAATCGAGATACAATAAAAGGGGAAATAGATCTAATAACAGCTCTTTCTAATTGTTGGAAGAATGCGAGGATTTAAATTAAGTTCTTAAACCATCTCAAGTGTTTTCGTTATATAATCTCCTAAAGCCCTGATATTACTTGAATATACCTATCCCAAAATTGTATACGACCATGCAACTATTCATAATTAAAATTCCAAAAAAGAATGGCAGCTAACATGTCCAATTAGTCAAAAAAAAAAACCTCCTCAAATGCCCAGTCATCAAGTTGGTCATTTTTGTCGCCGCTTCTTGGAGACCATATCAGGCCCTCTATCATGCCAGTAAACTTGTTTATTTTATCGCCTAGAACAGCCAATTCCCTCCAGCCTCTCTGTCCGCGCATCATCTCATCCATCCTGCATCAAAAGTCAATTTTTTTTTTTAAGAAACTCATGCAACAGATCTTGGCACTTAAATGATTCAGGTAACAGGTATGCCTCTAGGTAATTGCATACTATTACATATACAAGCACATGTTACTTTTTTTATTGCCAGTGTTAAAGTGTCTTTACTTTGAACTACTCAAAAGAATGAACTAATGCTGTCCATCTTCTAGATGGGATATCCATAATCTGTTAGCATATAGTATGTTTGATTTTAGCTGTTTTTGGAGATACTCTAATTAAATCATTTTGAATAATTCTAGGGATGATGTGCATCAATTGAGCCTATATGGTACATCTTTTATACAAGATCTTAAAAGGTCACACCATCTCTACAACTTCACTTGCTCTACCTTTTATAAGCCAATGATCTTAACCAATGCAAGAAGACAGAGAAGAAGCTACTTATATAATCAGAAATCTGCAAATGACCGTCTTTAACAAAAATTACAAATGTGCCAAGACCTTCCTACTATCACAAAAATGAACAAAACTTGGAAACGTGAGCCACAATTAATTGCAAAATTCACCCTGCCTTTTATTAGCAAAAAATCCTTAACCAATGCAGAAAAGAACAGGGGAAAAGCTATTCAAATAATCAGAATTTTGCAAATAACCTGAAAAAAGATTTCTGAACAGAAGTCCCTATATCACCAGCCAAATATGCTTCATGCTTGATCACTTGCTGATGAAGGTACTTCGCACAGAATTTGGCAACCACCTTACCTGCAATACCAAAATGACTGACAGCTAATTTAAGTGGTTATTGTCTTAAGTTACCGCATGCATGTCTTCATCTAAAAGGATTGTTGGCATCATCAAATTGGAGTTTGTACATAACAAAACATGTTTAAAGAACAACAAAAACTTTGGGGAGGACATGAACACACAATATGCCAGCCGATTGGATTAGTTTTCAACCACAGAGACATTAAAGTACAACTAAATAATCACAGCAAAACCTCATAATTAGACATAAAAACACTGAAGATAAGGATGACACAGAACAATGAAAAGTCAGCTCAAAGATGATGAACATAAAAACCAAAAATAAAATATAAATCACAACATCAGAACCAGCTTCAGCTTCTTTTGGGTAAGGCCGCATTTTAGAAATCATGGAACTTCTTTCAGTGCAAATGTGACGACAGTATGCTTCGAGGAACACCCCCTACCTGTGGATCATAATTCAATATCATCTTCATCTCTTACTTGGATGCAACTAATAAACGATTCAGCTAGCTGACTATAAAAGTCACTTTTCCAGTTAATCAAAATTCAAGACCATCTCAACCATCTTGTGGGAACAAGTGGATCCCAGCAACAGTCAAACCAAACAAACTGGATCTTATTTAAAATTTCTAAAAATCAACATAAGTCCACAAGCAATATATATGACTTGTCAGCCTTGAAGGGAGAAATGCAAGTTTGGGTTCCAAAGAAGATCCATATTTTGCTGAGGCCTAGTGGAACCCGCGTTGACATTGTAACTGACATAGATATAGATTACACATCTCAATCAGATGCCGACTCTAATTCTCATAATCAATATTTCCTGATCATTATCGTCTTAACGGCCCACAAAAAATTACAATTTCCCCCAATATCCAGCAAAATACTATTTATTCACAAAAAGTTTTATCCAACGCAATTGCAATGACTGCTTAAATGTTCTGTTAGCAAAACTAGCACTAGCTATATTATCAGATATAGTTGAAAAGTTTTGTGCATGTGTTGATCTGAACTTTCCAATTTCCATGACCAACTATTAATCCGCGAGCTTTGTAATGCTTCCAAAATATTAAATCAGTTTCTCATTATTAAAAAGGAGAGAGACACTCATATAAAGCAACGATGCGAGAAAAAGCAATAATTACCACAGAACCGAAATTTGCAACAGAATATTCAACTACAAACAACAGTAATGTGGTTGCTATTAGAAGATCTAGTATGCGAAAGAATTCTCAGTGAATACAATTCTGGGTAATCCTCACATTTTCAGCTGCTTGTTTCTCCAAAATTTAACTAAAAAGGAAATTTAGGTCCTAAAAAAAACCTAGTTTTCCCCTGTGAATGAAATAGTATAACCTTTGACGTGCTATTTTGAAGGTATAAAACTCGAACATTATTCAAGAGATAAGAACCAGACAAGTTATTACATAAGCTATTCGCATGCCAGTTTTTGCCTTTTTGACTCAAATCTAGATACAAATATGAACTATATATGTTGAGGCGATTCTCTGAACTAAACAAAAGGTCTGACACGAAAAATACCAATCGAGTGATCAAATGAACATACCTCCATGACCGTCATAAACACCAAAAAATGATGTGGAAGTATCCAAATTGGGGAGAGCCGCATGCTAAAGAAAAAACATATTTAGTAAGGCATTACAAGAACAAACATAATTAACCCAATTGTCAAAAAAAATAGTCTCCAACAACAATAAAGACAATCATATATTGACAGCAAAATAACCAGCACATACAGCAAAATCTTGACACTGACATCAGATGCAATACCCCATTTATTCACAGGGCATGTGCAATACACTTCCTACATGATTTTCACATGATTTACTTAGCCCTTATAAAGCAAATGTACACAGAACATATCATATCATAAGGCATGAATAAATGCGCCTTTCTTGTCATTAGATGGATGCGCAGTGAGTAAGAATTTTCCCCATTTTAAAATACCATATTTCTTGGGTAATGCACCTACAGATGGGCTGTTTTCCTTTTTTTCCTCATATTTTGGGAGATGGGGGGATGGTTTCTTAACTGAAAATGCTTTTGCTGCTCTACGGAAGCTGACTACATCATTCAAACAACTTGATTTTATCAGTCATCTGGAAACTAAAGAGTTCTAGTGATAGACAGTCCTAAACCAAGCATAATTCCCCAAATTCAAATTCAGATGCAAACCTATCAGGGCTAGATTATGTAAGCACCACCAGTAACCTCCTAAAGGATGGATCTAATTGCATTAGTGAAACAAAATGTTTTCATTGGTTAAGAGAACCTGAATCACTAGTCTATAAATATTTGGCATGTCTATGTGTCAATCACAAAATAGCAATATATGGAAATGGCACTGATAGAAAAAGGAAGTCCCCAATCTATCTTCCCAACTCAATTCATGTTCACACGAACACAATTTCTGATGAATTGAAGTCAAACAACGGGATTAGGCAAATGAAAATCAACCAAACGCGCCATATTATATCAATTTTATCTCAACGCATGGTAATAGAAATTATAAGCACATGGAACTACTGCATATGCTAAAAACTGGAGATCGGAAATTTGACTGTTAACTTACAGCATCTTCCATAGTAGCACGCCATCCTTGCATGGAAGACAGACCAAACCTTAGTCTATTGTTCTCGCCATCTTCAGAAAATTTCTCAGTCTTGGGAGTACTGAGGTATATGCCCATCTTCAACTGGCATCAACAAACAAATACTCTCACAATAAAATCATCAAATCAAACACTACAACCAGAATATATCAGCTTGAATTTATATGGGTTAGTACAGATAGTCCAAACTCCAATTCCACATCCACATTCAATCACTCAACACTCGGCTTCTATAATTTTAACCCATAAAATCTAGTCAATAAGTTAAACAGAGGTCCAACAGTAATCAGACTTTAAAATGGTGCCAAACATAGAAGAGACCTTAATATAAGTGTAGCCAGAAAGAAAATTCAACTTCCAGAATTTCATATTAACTGCAACAGCCAAAAATACAGAGTGATTTGAACACATAAGATCATATAACAAACAAGATCACTTCAAATCTATCATAATCCCTCTATCCAATTAGTTTAACATCACGTTCCAAGAAAACCCAGCATAGGTCAGTATTAAAACCTAATTAACAAAAAGAACCAAGCTACCAAAAAAGAAAAAGCAAAGAACATCAACAAGCGTAAATATTACCAAGAAATCAGCAACATCGCAATCAAAAACAAGAAAAATGAAACCAAGATACACAAAAATGACAATAATTTCGCATCTACTCACTATACAATGCAAGAATTCTCAAGAATAATAAAGGCAACATCCTAAAGGGTTTTATGGTATTTACTTGCCCAGTTGAGCAAATCCAAAAATTTCGAATCCCTTGAATTCGAAACGCAGCAACTTGGTTTAAAAATCTTTGATTTTATCGAATCAAGAGCACGTATTCCAGAGTTTTGATGAAAGAAATAGTGGGTTAATGAAATAATTGACGATAGAGACAAACGATATTAAAGGATAATTTTTTTATATTTCGTGTGTATAAAAACTGTGGGACTTTTCAATGACTGTCAATGTGAACAAAACAGTGTGATTTACTTTATAGAGCGAAAAAAGATATTGATGTCTATTTGTTTATTTCCCAGCTGGTGGGATATATATATATAAGTAAGACGTTTATTTTCTCCCATATCAATATTTTGTGTATTACAAATTAAATTATAAATCTAGCAATAAAATAAAGACAAATGTAAGAAAATGTATCTTGTATTGTGATTACATAAGATTGTGTTTAAGTATAAATATACTTCCTTTTTTATGCCAAGTATAAATATACTAATACCAACTAAAAATAGTTGGAGTACAAGAGTAAGAATTTTAATTTCTCGATAAATCTCAATTAATTAAATTCATTTAAGTGTATACTCCTATAACTTATGTGTGTATACATTATTATTATATCCACAGTTTTATGAAAATTGATTTAATCATTTTAATTATTTAATGCAAATCGTATGTATTGGTGGGATAAAACACTTCTATAAAGAATTTTAGAATATAATAGAGATTTGAATTTAGTTTTACTATGCATTCATCTAAAAAAATATAGGATATAGGATCTAAGAAATTATTTCGATTATCAAATTTTAAATTATCTTGTTTAATGATGTTTTACATAACTTATGCTAGTAAACAATATCTTTTGTTCGATTTTCATTTTGGATCATTGATTTTTGAAGTTCTTTTATATGAATAATGAAAATTCTTACACACGCACCAAATTCTTTTGCTAAAAACTACATAAATTATTGTGATATATCTTGTGTATGATTTCTTTATCTAAAATGTGAAGGGAAAAAAAAAAAAACTAGTCATTTAAAAAAAAGAATTTGCAAATTGCTAAGTTTTGAAGCTAATCAGGAAACTTACTCGAGAAATTGAAAACAAAAATATTGAGTACTCAACTTCAATTAGTTTTGGCCATAATCTGTAAAGTTTTAAATTAAGGAATGCTGGTTGGAGTGTGCCTGTTCTTTTCCTGCCACATGGTCCATCTTATAACCTAAAAAAGTTAAAATAAATCTGCCTTTAGCATATGATTAAGTGTGTTTATTCACATCATACGGAAGAATATTAAGAAAAAATAAAAATAAAAACTTAAGGGTGCGTCCAGATTTGGTGCATCGAAATTCATCGTGTGACCCCGAGAAGTCCAGCTATCGACTAAGACATTCAAACATCTTTTTATTTTTATTTTTATTTTTATTTTTATGAATAAGACACTCAACTCAAACATCTTCAACATAATTAAGTCATTTCCAATTATATATGTAAACTGTATGTATATGTACATATAGAAATCCACATGGCAATATGGCACCAAAGATGATAAAATTTAAAAAGGGATAGATTACATTCTGGTAGATGTGATTGGAAACCGAAAAATGATTTGCACCTTTGTTAACTTGCCATTTTTAATAATGAAATTTCCGTTTGACTCAAAAGCATGGTTTAACAAAGTCAACAATTGGGTAGCCCTCGTAACACACAAAAAAAAAAAAAAAAAAAAAAAAAAAGAAAGAAAAAAAATTCGAGTCACGGCCTAAGCAACAAGATTATGATATGCGAAGTTGGATTCATGGGGAGAAAAACTTGATCTCCACTTTGGCCAATAGTTCTCGAACCTTCGGATCTCTTTTAAAAGTCCACAAGCAACCCAGCCTAGCTCAATCCAATTTTCCTTAATGACAAAAATGGCATAAAGACAGTCACTCTCAATGTAAACATTATCAACTTTAAGTTGATCAATGCAATGACGGAGCACGCGACTTCAAGAGCAAAATGAGAGCGCACAGACAAGCCCATCTCGAGGATGAAGCAAAAAAAAGATTTGAAGGAGTTTCGGATTATGGTCACAACAACAATTTCCATCTGCACCGAACACAATTTCCACCCCACTGAACAATCTTTCCAATGGCTTTCTCTTCAGTTTCATCTGCATGCACTTTTGCTTTGATTATTGTATCACCAGCTAAACATGTATAGTTGACAAAGTTATATCGAAGTAGAGATCTTCAAGGTTCTTCCATTTGCATTTTTTGTCGACTAGTTAGACATACTAATTGTAAAGAGATACATTTTGATCTTGTATTGATTATCCAAGCAGCATAACTACTTTTTCAAACGTGGAAACATGTTAAAACCTGCGTTGGCTGGCGGGTGTAGGGTGGGGGACTTTCAAGGGGTTCAATTTAATACATGGATCATTGACTGCCATATTATACTCCAACCTGTGAATTATTTAAAATATTAGACTATTAATTGTTGTACCCCTGACTCTTAAGTCTATGCAGATTTTTCTTTTACCGACTATTTCTCTATGAGATCCTGTCTAGTGATCTGCTTTGTCCAGGTCAGTATGATTTAATTGATTATTTCATATGAATCTCCATCTTGGAACATGTTGATTCTTAGTTATTATATACTCTCAAATTTATAGTATTTTTCTTTAATGATTGTCAATAAAATTGATGATCATATTTTGCTCAAATGATTCAAAATGACATAGCTTGGAAAATTTTGATTTTGTTAAATAAACTTGTTTAGCACTATACAACAAAACATTTTGATTAACAGAGAATTTAGCACCACCAGTTCGTTTAGTTATGCGTGTGTCATGTGCAAGAATATTAAACTATACTATATATAATTCTTGAGATCAGACATCTCTAAGTATTAGCTGATTAGTATATAATATAAGTCTACTGGTGAAACTGCCAAATTTCTTAAAAGTCATCCATCCTGCTGCCAACTCCAATATCTATGGTCTTGTCTTGCCTCCAATATCAATATGTGCCCTTCAGAAATGCAAGATCCCAATCCAAAATATTTGGAAGATGAAGCAGAAAAACCCTTGACGAAAACAGATTTGGAAGATCAAACACATGGTATTGATCATTCCGAAAAACCAAATGTTTTTTTCTCATATTTCCTAGAACCATTTCAATGGCTGCATATGCTCTGTTCCAGATTAAATCCCACTTTTGTCCTTGGAGTAGTGTTAGTCTATGGTATCAATCAAGGCTTCTCCGGGTCATTTTTCAAGGTGGTTTCGGATTACTATTGGAAAGATGTCCAAAAAGTACAACCATCAGCTGTACAACTCTTTATAGGCTTATATTACATTCCATGGGTGATGAAGCCCATTTGGGGTCTCATGACTGATGTTTTCCCCGTGAAGGGATACAGACGCAGGCCATATTTTGTGCTGGCTGGTGTTGTGGGGATGGTCTCAGCCTTGATGGTGGCTGCAGGCGGCCAATTGGCGGTAGTTGTGGCTTTGGTTTGTCTGATAGGGATAACGGCAGGGGTGGCCATTGCAGATGTGACCATTGATGCTTGTATTGCAAGAAATAGTATCGAGTTTAAGTCTTTGGCAGCTGATATGCAAAGTCTTTGCGGGTTTTGTTCTTCGGCTGGTGCACTTTTAGGGTATTCTACCAGTGGTTTCTTTGTTCATCATCTTGGACCTCAGGTCTGTGTTTTATGATTATAATTTATAACAGACAGTACAATCAAATTCAAGTTCAACACGCACGCACACAGAGAGGGAGTATATATATATTATCTAATTGTATAACTAAATCTTTTGTTTTAGGGATCATTAGGGATTTTGGCAATTCCACCAGCTGCACTGATTGTGCTTGGTTTTGTGATCTATGAGCTAAGAACAAATGATGATGTCCATGTTGAAAAGAAAAAGGTTAAAACTACTTCCATTATATTTTAGCTTGAGTTAAGTTTGAATTGAGTTCTTAAAGTTTCAAACATTAAACTTGTAAGAACTTTAGTTTAAATTATTTATTGTTGATGGAACCTGATTCAATTCCAAGTATCTAATTTCTATTTCCTCTCTAATGCCAATGGCATGGTAACAACAAAAAATACTTAATTCGTTAGCTGATGTATCAATCAAAATCAAATATGTTTTTATAATTCATAGTATATTTATTTCACACTGTTTGCCATTATGAAAAGGCCAATAATTTATTAATAAATGATAAAGAAATATGTATATAATAGTTTAAAGGCCATAGAGTTGGGATATGGTGCAGTGATGTTGGCATCTACCGGGGGAGGGGGCTTTGACCAACCAAACGTCACAAGCGTTTTAACTGCTGGGATTATAATTTATAAGAATGTGAACAATACTTTCCTTAACTCGATCCCAATCTTTAGTAGCTAGTATACTTAAATTACATATTTCAAATATCATGTTTTGGGAAGATTTTAATAGCATAACTCAAAGACGTATAAATCAGATATTGTAAAAGATATATACAAATTGAATTAAATTAATATATGTTTGTGCAGTCAAACGAAAAATTAAAAGAAGCAGTGAATGGCATGTACAAAACAATCCAATTCCCACAAGTGTGGAAGCCTTCACTCTATATGTATCTATCTTTAGCACTGAGCATCAGCACTCATGAAGGCCAGTTTTATTGGTATACTGATCCCGAAGCCGGCCCTGCATTCTCTCAGGTATTCAATCATAGTAACCCACCCCACTCCCTTGATTTTACTTAAGCTAATGTTTATTTATATGAAACTTTTCTTCTGATTTATATGGCACAGGAATTTGTCGGAGTAATTTATGCAATAGGTGCAATGGCTTCAATAGTTGGAGTCATTATCTACCACAAAACACTTAAAGACTACCCTTTTAGGACCTTAATATTTTTTGCTCAACTTTTATACGGCTTATCCGGGATGCTAGATCTTGTATTCATTTTGCGTTGGAATTTAGCCCTTGGAATCCCAGATTACTTCTTCGTGGTACTAGAGGAATGCGTTGCCCGTGTTATAAGCAAAATAAGATGGATGCCTATGATGGTACTAAGTTCACAACTTTGCCCTTTAGGCATTGAGGGCACTTTTTTTGCACTTTTGATGTGCATTGATAGTCTTGGTTCACTCACATCAAAATGGGGTGGAGGAATGATTCTTCATTTGTTTCATGTCACAAGAACTGATTTCAAGAACTTGTGGATCACAGTTTTGATCAGAAATATACTTAGAATTCTGACGTTGGGGCTGATTTTTTTGGTACCAAATGCAGATTCATCTGAGGTTCTCATCCCACCAGATGTTTTGGCAAGATCGAATGATTACGATGTGGTTGATGATAGTTTGCAGATGGTTCCATTGAATCAGAAAACACAAGTTTGAGTTTCTTGAAAATTTTCAAGTATAACATCGTTTGGATTGTATTCAATTTAAGTTTTGTTGGTTATATGATATTTCAGGAACTAATTTATTGCCCAGTGGGATATGAGAACAGAGAAGTGATTGGGTGCGGAAGATGGCTGACATACATGGAAATTTTTATTCTACCAATTATAACTAAAGTTAGCATATTTCGTTAAAGGGTAAATTTGGAAGTAAAAATATATTGCTCTGGCAATTTGCTCCGGCAATATCGCTAGTCCACAATTAAATGATTGAAAGCCTAGTTTTTTTTTTCTTTTTTTCAAGGGTTTTATTACATATTAAATGATAACATCTCCCAACATAAATTCGAATTTGGGTTCGCTACATTGTAGTGGCTAGTCCATTTCACTAAACAAATCATATTTTTATGGTTGAGGGCATATTTTCAAATGATCTAACCTGTATGACTACGTAACAAATGTGAACCCGACTTAAATTTGAAAAACTCTAGTGTATATTCGACTTGATTGCATATATATATATATAATCACGAGCCAAATATATTTGAAAATTTAATTATAATATTATATATTGAAAATACACACACTATGACTCGTCTCTACTAACAATATTTTTTCAAAAGATCAACATATTATATGTATATTGTTGAGTGCGGTTGAACTGAATTACTTTTACAATTTTTCAAAAATATAAATCATTTGTGTTGTGACCTGAGTTGACATTTTTTTAGACGATAAATAAATCATTACATATTTTTTATTTGTATAAGTATAAATATAAACTAATTACAAAAATTAGGATTAAATTAAAGAAATATTCATAATACTAGAGAGTTGAACCCAATGAAACTATCAAAAATGGAAATAATAATTTATTTACTACGAAGAAGTAAGAAGACTTTGTGCACCACGGATCTAGTAATACGGGTCGGGTTCTAGGTAACAAAAGAGAAGAATTTGCCCTCTGCTCGTTCTTGTGTTGGTTTTAAGACACTCTCTAATCTCATCACAGTTGTTCTTGTTCAAATCTCATAGATCCATTCACCCTTCTTCCACTGTAAGCTCTCCTCCTCAGTCCGTATGATCTGATTGTGTTTATGTTTTCTAATTTTTTTTCAATAATATTTATGAATATCCGAGGGTTTTACAAGAGAAAGAAGGGCGGACCAAAAAACTAGACTTTTTTTTTTCAATAGTGAATAGAGAGCATTCCTGTGTATAAATGTTCCAAGTTGCTCCAAGACTGTGTTCTTGCCAACAGTTTGTGATTTCAATGGGAATATATTTTTTGGAATGTGTACTAGGCTTTTCTTCAAGCACTAATTAGAACATATATATATATATATATATATATATATATATATATATATGTCTTTATGTGTTTCCATTTTTTTTGAATTTTGGTCTTACTCGTTCTGATATGTGTCTTTGTACTGGTGGCTAGGATTATCTCCATTCAATTAATGATTGGATTTTTTTGCTATGCCCTTCTTTGGAATTCTTGACATAGGTTTCTCAAAGTTTGTCTCTTTTCTTTTTTAGATTACTGTTAGGGTCTGCTATTAAATTTATTTCTTTTACCGTTTAATTGTGTCTAATTGGAGTCTTTTTCTTGTGTTATTACGTAGTAAAACATTTACATAGTAAAATGAGTTCTCGGAAGAAGACACCTTTTCAGAAGCATAGGGAAGAGGAGGAGGCCAGGAAAAAGGTATCTTCATTGCTCACTTGTTTTTTCCTTTTCCTTCTTAAATTCTAAGTGAAACCTGGTGCTCTTTTCATCCTGTAACTTTGTTTCATGATATCTCCAGAGGGCGGAGGACGAAACAGCTCGATTATATCAAGAGTTTTTAGAATCATTTCAATCGGATTCAGGGACGAAAACTTTTGTTAGAGGTGGGACCATCAACCCTAACGAGAAGTTGAAAAATGACGTCGAAGGTTAGTTGCAATTTAAGATACCTTTCCATAAATAAAGTTAATATTTATTTTCTTTGTTATGCAATGTGGATAGATGAATGATTTCTTCTTTTTCACATGGATGCATTAATAAAAATATGGACCTTTTCTATTCATTCGCGGATGGCAGGTGGAAATTCCAAAGATGAGGGTTCTGGTATAAAGAAAGGGAGTAGGTAAACATATGCTTTTTTTGACAACTATGTTGCAATGCTCTTATGATAAGGAATTCTAAGTGTGAGAATTATATGGTGGTATATCATCACATGCACATTGTGCTGCTTCCTGCTTGGGTTTTCAAGTTTTAGTTAACTGATTAGTATGTCATTGACCTCTTGCTTAAGTCTGTTTTCCAAATATTTATTGCATCTTGTTTGATTTATCTGACATAAAAAGATATCAATTTTTGGTACTATGGATATTCTTTAATTGTTTTGGAAAGAAAATTACCTTATAGCCCAAAGTTTGTGCGACATTTACTCATTGTTGTTTATGCTTGACAATAAACATAAATATATACACACATATGTAACACTTATTTTCTTCAGTTAACAACTATGGAATATAGTCAAAATAGTTAATACTGTATTTGACTGGGTTTCTTCAGTAGCTTGTTTGTTAATCTTGCTTGTGCCTCTGCTCGATGTGCGACATGTAATTGGCACACATGAAATTTAGTTTTATATTTTTAAATTTCTAGGAAAAAGTCTTCACGGTTACATTTGATGTTTTCGCTTTGCATATGCATATTATCTTGTTTTCTCCTCTTCCTTTTCAAATACTGAAACTTTCTAGTGGAGAGTTAAAGAAAGTGAATATTAAGTTAGTCCTGATGAATTAGCAACCGGTCTATCTTTCTCATCAAAAGATGAATATAGTTTGTAAAATAAGACCATGTCATTTTGTAGATGCACTTGCATTTCAAGAGATTCATATTCAAGGCCAAGTCCATTGAGTTGCAGTTGTCTTTCATGGTCTATCATTTTTTGTGATTTCCTAAAAAGATGCTGAATGTTGACTCTTTCCTAGGTGGTCTTAGTAACTCAGATGAGCTCTCTAATTAAGTTTTGCATAGAACTTCTCGTCTATGGACACTTTATAAAGGGAACAGGGAAGAGCCTGTTAATATATTTATTCCTTGATATACTGGACCCCTATGAATTAAGTCTAAATAAGTTTGAACTTTGAATATCAAAACCTCTTTATTTTGTGTGAAGTAAACCTAATACATGAGGATAATGTTTAAGAGTTGTAGGGGACATTCTTCTGCATCAGTAATCTTCACATTCAAGCCTTTCAGATTCAGTATATGAATTACGCCACCCTAATTTTTTTCACACAAATCAATTCTGGCAGTGTTTGTTTGAATGTATATAAATTCATATGTGGGATCGTATATCCTTGCATATTGTTAGTTCTGAGCTTCCGATGCTGTATAAGCATGCTGACCTCCTTAAGACGTTGACCTTGGCTAGCTTTGCATGAGTCCTTGCCTTACAGGATATACAACTGAAACTTGTTTGCTTGCCCCCTTGGAAACCTTTAAGGCGGAGAGTCAAACAAAACATAGTTTGGTTGCTCCAGAATTTGGATAATGTTTTGAAGGCAAATGAGAATTATAAGGACATTCACATTTTGGGTTGTGGTCTGTATTTGAGCTTCTGTTAGGTTTATGTGTAATTTGTTTTGTTAGCTTATTGAATTTTAGGGTTTGAGAATAATCATATCTTTATTTCTGATTTTGGTGATAATATTTTTTCCATAATCAATTGAAGCAGGTGTATCATAAATTTTCTAGCTAAACCCCTAGAGTTTTAGTTGGATTCTAAGTAAACTGTTGTAAATTGATGTTATCTGATTTATCTCAAATCTAGATATGCAAATCTTAATTTTATACTATAAAAATTTCTAATTTTTGGTAATAATTCGAAAACATTCTTGTTGTCATAAAATATTGAGTAAATGAAATATAAGACTTTATTTTTCGTACGAATTTAGAAGTATATGTAGATTGATGTTGTCTGATTTATATGCAAAGCTTAATTATATACTTCTGGTTCGTAGTTTCATACACACCTTAAAAGTCTAATATTACTCAAAACTTGTAAGGATTGTAAATGAAAATAATAAGTTAAAAATTGATTGGGAGGACTCAAGTAATAATTCGATATGTAAAAAAGGAATTTAATAGCGAGTACATGTTTTCTGACCCAAACAAAGATGAGAGCCCCCTCTCCCCCGAAATAAGAGATTAATACTTGTTGTCTATAACCAAAGTTATTTGATCTGAAGTATGGAGTTCGCATGTGACCTAAAAGCCTGCTTTCTTTGTATAAAAGATGGTCTGGATGTAGTAGTTTATTGTAGAGTTATTAGAAAGAGCAAGAATTTATACCCCTTTCAAATCAAATTAGTTAGCTTGGATTTGGAGCTTTCGTATTTTGGAGGGAAGTGCACCAGAAACTTGGAGCAAAATTTATGACGTAGACATATCATTAATATCCGGAGTGGTGCCTAGTTGTTCCCCCCTTAACTTTGTGGACATTTCATTATTCCTTTTTAATATATTCAAATGGGAAATTGTTATATCAGCATGGGTACTATATTATGGTTGAATTACATGCAGGTATGTGCCATCTTTCTTACCGCCTCCAATGGCGACAAAGGGTAAAGAATATGACAAAGCGGTCAGTATCAAGTTGATGTTTCCCTTGTTAACTAATTGCATGGTTACTTTTATTAATCATGTTAGACTTCTCTTTGTACAAATCTTACAGAAGGAGGAGAAGCCAAAGGAGAAAGAAAAGGGAAAGTCAAGGAACATTGATAATTTTATGGAGGAGTTGAAGCTTGAACAGGAGATGAGGGAGAGACGGAATCAGGATCGTGAAAGCTGGCGTGATACACGCCATGGAGATAATTCTGTAGTAAGTGCTTCCTAAGACTTATTTGTGTCTACCTAAACATAAAGGTCCACTACCCTACTTATGTTTCTTTCTTGTAATGTCTTTATTTCAGATCTTTTTATCTTTTTCTTCAAAAAATCTAGCTCTCTTCCTGAAATTGCAAGTAGCCACCTATTTAATACATGTAGTGTTTTCCATGAGCAACCTTTTGCTTATGGTTATACAAGTATATCTCCATTTGACTATGACAGCTATAACAATTCGTATGCAGGGTCTTTAACAAATCTATTATAATTATTGTCAGTTGTTCTTTTCTAGTTTGGCTTTAAAGTAATTCTATCTGATGGGGTTTCACTTCTTCAGCCATCTAGCCGATTTGATGAGGTGCCAGATGAATTTGATGTACTAGGAAGAGCTGGATCATTTGATGATGGAGATCCCTTAACTACGAATCTTTATGTGGGGAACTTATCACCTCAGGTCAGATTTTTGTCTCTGTGGCACTATTCATGGATTCATTGTTTATATACTCTTTTAATGTTGCCTGAGGAACTTTTACCTAAATTTTCTTCCCTTTAGGTTGATGAGAATTTTCTTTTACGGACTTTTGGAAGATTTGGTCCTATTGCCAGTGTAAAAATCATGTGGCCAAGGACAGAAGAGGAAAAAAGACGGGAAAGGAACTGTGGCTTTGTGGCTTTCATGAACAGAGCTGATGCTCAAGCTGCAAATGATGAGATGCAAGGTTGTTTTTAAAGCTCCTCAAATGTCATTGAGTTGGTACAATGTTGTTATTGTTATTATTATATATTCTTCTAGGATATAATTATTGAGTATTGATGGTTTGTTTATTTCTTTTGTTATTGTTATTTTCTTGTAATTGTCTGCTTTTTTAGATCCCTTCATAGTGAAATCATGACCATGGTCGAACTGATAAACAGTTGGCTTATGTTGCTTGCACATTTGTTACTGAAGGAAAATATTTGTCTTAGCATCTTACAATATAATAACTCATGATGCCAATATCTTGTTTGTAGACCTGAGTGTTTATTTCCTAATAGTGTATGATGTTTTTGACAAACCAAATACTATGAGTGCATGTTTCCCTTAATGGACATTCTTTCTAAACCAGAATAACTTTGAATAGATGTAAACTAACGCCTCTATTTACCTTTTGTATGGAATGATTTTGAAGCTTTAGAGATTGTGCTTCATGTGGCTCCTTATTGATTGTTACCTTTAATGTTACTTGTGTATGATATTAGTAATTAGCTGTTTTGTGGATAAATATATTTTATTGATGGAAGAAGGACCAGAAGTGGTTAAAGATGTACTTTTATAATCCAGGAGTGGTGGTCTATGAATATGAATTGAAGATTGGGTGGGGTAAAAGTGTCTCTCTTCCATCACAAGCTCTTCCTGCCCCACCTCCTGGGCATATGGCCATCAGGAGTAAGGAGGTTAGTTATTTTCGTTTTTTATGTATGTCACATAGAAGAGCTTTTCCATTTAATTGTCTCTTGAGTTTACTTTCGCAATTAATAATTTATTATTATTACTTTCTCACTTCTTATTTTCTGTGATCTGATATTAGAAACTTTATTTTTACTTTTTTATTCACTAGCTCATAATGTCAATTTAATTAACAACTATATTCTTGTTGCTAGGGTGCTACTGTCATCTTGTCTGGCCCTTCTGGCCCCCCGATAACTTCTATTCCTAGCCAGAAATCTGAGTTGGTAAGCAATTTCGTATTTATGATTTGCATTCTTGATTTATCTTAAAAGCAAATTTTCATCAGCAGAAATTCTAGGGGTAAATCCATTATAGTTGGTCCTGGGAGATCTACGGAGATTATATTTATTGCAAACTGTTGAAACTGTCTGAAAAAACTAGAGATAAAAATATCAGAAGTTCGATTCTTAAAACAATAGTAATTAATGAATATCCACGACAGTATTCATAGGAGTCCTGTAAAGAAAGAAAAATCCACTTTCAAGATTGAGTTTATTTCTCACCATAGTCTATCCTTGCACTTTAAAGATGACAGGTATTGCTTGCCAATCATCTGTTCTGATTTTTTATTCCATAACTACCCTCCTGCTATATAACAATTAACCATTTCATAAATTTCGGAAACAAATAGTCTGGGCAAGTCTGCAACAACTGAGATTTGATAACTATTCTACTTATACCTTAGAAATTGAAACCATATGTCCCACACCACACTAGCAAAGGAGTAATAGCAGGGCCATCTTCTTTTTAACTAATTTCAGTTTTCATTATCTCTCATCACTTTTGTGAATGTTGCTTAAGATTGCTTACGCATTTACTTTGCTTGGATCTGTAGGTTCTTACTCCAAATCTACCTGATATTACTGTTGTTCCTCCTGATGATGACCATCTTCGACATGTTATCGATACAATGGCTCTCTATATTCTTGATGGGGGTTGTGCGTTTGAACAAGCAATAATGGAAAGGGGCCGTGGAAATCCTCTGTTCACATTTTTGTTTGAGCTTGGTTCAAAGGAGCATACTTACTATGTTTGGAGACTCTATTCATTTGCTCAGGTTAGTATTTCTCTTGGAAAAGAAATGTAAAATGCTTCCTAAAATGTTTCAAAAGTATTAATAGTTTCTTATCCAGAAGATCCTGTAAAGTTGCAGATTTACTGCTACGGTTGTTCAATTTATGCCTCATTTTCCTCTACTAGTCGGAATATAATAGCGAACACTTTTATTAAGTTCCACATGTTCCGTAATTGTAGGGAGATACACTTCAACGATGGAGAACAGAGCCTTTCATCATGATTACTGGTAGTGGAAGGTGAACCAAGTACCTTCTGAAGACAAACATGCCCATACTTCTTATTTTTGTCTGAAACTTGTTTCCTTGTTTCAGAACGCCTAGTTTTTTACTATATTTTAAATTACAAATGCTTCTTGGTTGACAATCTCTCAAGTTAATGCATGAGATATTGATGGCAAGGCATGTAGTATTGGATGTTTATATAAATCGACCAAATTGGACAAATTCTTCCCATGAGACAGAATAGAGCTATTTGGATTTTGGACTTTATGCATCATCTTTCTGAATCTTTCCTGCTTTTGTATGTGAAGATGGATACCACCTCCTTTACCGGCACCAAAGGTCTTGGAGCATGAAAAACAGGCTGGGAGTACTTATGCTGCCGGGAAAAGCAAAGTATTTTCTACCCAGTCCTTTATGCTTTTGCTGGAGTTTATATTTTATTTCATTATTAGTAGTCATTTTTTTGCTAAGTTTACATTAGCTCAATCATGTGATTTTCACAGCGTGTGGAGTTAGAACGGACCCTGACAGATGCCCAAAGAGATGAATTTGAGGATATGCTTCGTGCATTAACATTAGAAAGAAGCCAGATAAAAGAAGCTATGGGTTTTGCACTGAATAATGCTGAGGCTGCAGGGGAGGTAATTGCTTAAGCTGTGTCGAGAAACTAAATGTCCTTGACTTGATAAATCAAATTACATCGTTACCCCATTTTCCAATATTCATTTGTTGATTCTTGCGTTTTAGGTAGTTGAAGTGTTAACTGAGTCCTTGACTCTTAAAGAAACTCCAATTCCAACAAAAGTTGCAAGACTTATGCTTGTCTCAGACATCCTTCACAATAGCAGTGCTCCTGTGAAGAATGCTTCTGCTTATCGTACGAAATTTGAAGCGACACTACCAGACATTATTGAAAGTTTTAATGACTTGTACCGCAGTGTAACTGGACGAATGACAGCTGAGGCCCTTAAGGTAAGCCACAAGTCTCAGCTTAGCCTAGAAATTTTACTTCTTTCCTTCTTCAGAAGCTCAAGTTTATCTTACATTTTGAAGGAACGTGTTCTAAAAGTTCTTCAAGTATGGGCTGACTGGTTTCTGTTTTCGGATGCTTATGTGAATGGGTTGCGATCTACCTTTCTCCGGTCAGGTAACTCAGGTGTTATCCATTTTCATTCTATCTGTGGTGATGCCCCTGACCTAGAGAGAAAGTCTGGTATTGCAAACACTGGTGATGGGGAAAAGATTAATCAAGATGCTGCACTAGCAATTGGGAAAGGAGCTGCTATGAATGAGCTGTTGAATTTGCCCATTACCGAGCTGGAAAGAAGATGCAGGCATAATGGATTATCTCTTGTTGGTGGAAGAGAAATGATGGTAGCACGATTACTTTATCTTGAAGACTCGGAAAAACAAAGGGGTTATGAGCTAGAAGATGAATTGAAGTTTGCAAATACCCAGTCAACCTCGGGCAGATACCCAAGTGGGCGGAAGGAGTTGTCTTCTAAAATTGATTACATGGTGGAAGAAATGCAGTCAAAAGGAAGAGAAGCAGTATTGTTACCCCCATCAGACCTTACTCTGCAGCCTGAACTCAACTCCAATAATGAAAAAAACGAATCTATATTGCCAGCATCTAAGTGGGCCCGAGAGGATGATGAAAGTGATGATGAACATGAGGGAAGTGCAAGGGACTTGGGATTAACTTATTCATCTTCTGGAAGTGAAAATATTGGTGATAGTCTGTATAAAACTCATGAAATTGAGCGTAATACTGATACAAGTAATTCAGCACATCTTGATGGTGGAATGAATGAAGAAAAGAGGTACTAGGGTTGTTCAACTTGCAATTATTATCGTGATTTCGTTATACTATAATATTTGGTGCTTTTAGGAGATTGTTCTTTTTGTTGCTTATATTGGAATGCCTCTTTTCCGAAAAATTTCAATTATACTCCCCCTATCGTATCTTCAAGGACCAATTTGTCCTTTTGGATATCCATGGATATTTGCCTCTTTTCTGTAATAGTTTGGCTGTGGTTGATTCTTGAATTTCAGTGAGTAAAATGGGAATAAAATGATGATGATAATGAAATGAAAACATTTTACTCACTGAAATCCAAGAACCACACATAGCGTTAGCATCTCTAATTTTTTTTCAGTAACTTTTTTTAATATGTTTGGAATGATGAGGTTTCTTGGCCATCACTTGGACTTCAAAATTTTGGGAAGCCAAAATAAATAGATTTATTCATTAATGTGTGTATAATGATATGGTACTTGACTATGTCCCACAGACAAAAGTTGAGGCGTCTTGAGGTCGCTTTGATGGAATACCGTGAATCTCTTGAAGATCGAGGAATAAAAAGTTCAGAGGAAATTGAGGGAAAGGTGGCCATTCATCGGAGTCGGCTACAAGCTGAATACGGTTTACTGGATTTAAATGTTGCGGATGCTTCTGGCAAAAGTAAGTACTATTCTTTTAAGAAGATTGCTAGACTAGTAAAGCTAATTCACGATACACTTATCATTGCAGAGACTTAGCTTTATATTATCTCTTCATTCAAGATTTTTAGATGTTTAACTTTGTGAAACTGCAGAGAGATCGTCTTTAGAGAGGAGAGACAGACGAGATGATTCACGTGGACCTTTAAAGAAGCGTCGCCGTAGCCGAAGCAGAAGTGAAAGCCCCCAACGGAAACTATCCACGCGTGAGAGAGAGAAGGAGAATGATGTGAATAATAAGGACAGAGAAAGACGACGTGATAGAGAAAATGACCGAGGAAAGGACCGTGAGAAGAGCGATAGAGACAGGAGGAGGTTAAAATGAGAATGATCTAGTTATGCAATTTGTTAGGTAAAAAAGGTAGTATATACAGCAGTTGGTTCTTTAGATCGTTTCAATTTGGTTTGGTTTTAATGATGAACTTTGAATTCATGGGTACAATGTTATCTGCTGCACTGTACCTTGACTGAATCTAAGGTCAAGTCTTAACCCTGCCAAACAAATATTGTAGCCAAATGCTCGAGAGTTGTATTTTAGTGATCAATATTCACTTCACATTTTGGATACATTGTCCCCATTGATTCCCCCCCCCCCCCCCCCCTCTCTCTCTCTCTCTCTCTCCTCTCTCTCTCTCTCTCACACACAGTATATGTGTATTTATGTGTGTAATTAAAGTTGACACGCAAGTATCCATCACATTTTGAGGTGTATGGTTTTTTCCAAGTCATAACAATAAGAAGCAAAAGCATCTGTTTTCCGCCTCCAGCTGCAATAGTGAGGTGCAACAAGTGGTGACACTGGTATTGCAGTGTTCGCCTAGAGTTGGGTTAAGCTAGCGCCATTGCAGCAAGCTCGCCTGCCCGGGCATTGTTGAGATCCTTTTGAGACTTGTCATATGTATTATGTGGGAACTTTTTTGAACGGGGTTTCGAACTTGGGTTCGTCATATTATGGAGATTAATCACTTTCACCAGATCAATTATCCGTTGATACGAGGCTGTTTAGTAAGACACTTAACTATCACAGTTCCGTTAACTATTTTTGAGGAAGGTTACCCTACATCATAGTATCATAAAAATGCTATTTACCCTAATCACCATTAGAATAACGAGCAACATTTTATTTAAAATCTGCAATGAAGAATCTGAATCACCTAAATTACCGGTACATGGATTGATTTATATCTCGTATTTATGTAGCCATCTTCATCACGTCATAGTGAGAAAGTACCAAGGATGGTACTAAAATATACTGTATTGATCTTGATTGTATTACATCACGAACAATGTTCAAAAGTAGGGGAACATTGTCGTAAAATTCGAAAATTATATAGCCAAACCAAAGAATACAACGTACTACCAAAAGGGATGTATCCTGAAGAAATACATAAAATGAGGATTTCACCTCCACCAATCAAAATAATGGTACATCGTATTTAAAAAATCCTCCTACGTATAAGAATGTCACATCAGTCCCAAAGGTATACAGTATATTAATGAATATGATCTATCTACCATCTGTGCTGTCAACAAGTGCAACGAGCTCAACATTATCCGATTCATCAGTTTCACTATCCTGTTTTAAATTCATAACTTCATTAGGAAGAATGGAAGAGTTGGGATCAGCTCTTGGCACCAAAAATAGCAGAAAAAGCGGGCTGATCCTAAAAAGATTCCTTATTAAAACAGCTAGCCAAAACTTATCAAATTCTGTCCTTGTAACATTCAAAACATGAAGTAACAACCCTCCTAACCACGATGAAGTGAGAAGACC